>CM038215.1:266486810-266861812 GCA_021442155.1 Cymbidium sinense
ATAACTGAGAAGAACTTTGAGCGATCAACCTTGTGGAAGCAAAGTTCCCTTGACGAGTCTTCTGATGAGATTACCTGGTAAATTGTGCTGAACTGGTTCCCTTAATCCGCTTTGATGAGTACTCTTCTATAACTAGCTTGGGAAAAATTATCATAAGAAATTAAAATGATCAAAATCTGATCAATTTTTCTCAAATCGATATCAATGGCATCCATGTTCATGACTGCATCTGATTCAAATTCAACCAATCAAAGTTTTTGCACAAAAAAAAGGAAGCATTAGTTCTTCAATTTTAGGAATTAAGGCGACCTTTCCTCATTGTTCCAGGCATAACACCCTTGCTTCTCGTTAGAATTGAATGAAATTTTAAACACCCTGTCTAAATCCCTATTGCCTTAGACATTCATGACTTTGTGGTTTTCCTATTAGTATTATGTTCATCGCAATTTCAACCGATATTTAGCCCACCTATTAACATGATACATCAACTCACAATTAATATGGTTTCAATCAAACCTTATAGAAATAAGATGCCCGTGCTATACGACCATGCAAATATTAGTTCCAAATTACAAAGTATAAAAATATATAATCAATTCACAATAACTTTATTAAGGATGCCAAAGATGATCAAAGAATATCACTTTGCAGAATATAAGTAATATAAATATGTCTCTTAAAGTGCATAGATACAAATGAGTGTGATCAAATGTCCTCTAAGTAACAAAACTTCAAGCAACTGAGCAGCTACAAAGCTGTAGAACTCATAAAATATGCGAAATTTAAGAGACTTAAGAGGATTTTGATTATCAAACACACTACGAATTTTGTTGCAGTACTGACTAATCTACCTTACATCTAAATAACTCCAACTTATCTTCATATACTTTAAGGAACTCTGGGAATTGGTCCGCATGCTTGATGATATACTTATTTATAAATTCCTTCTCAGGTATATACAGGAATGATGCAAAGTCCTTAGTCCCTCTGGTGAATCCCTTAGATTCTAACAGGCAGAATATCTTATACCTTGGGGAAATTCTCTTCTCGAAACTGTAAGCAAGGAAATTTGGTCTTCTCGCCACATAGGAGGGATCAAATTTCAACTTCTCAACAAAGAAATTCATATGGTGCTTGATCTTCTCTTCAGAAAGAGACATGCAATAAGGATACCTTCTGAATGCAGTTATAGTATCCTCCTCAGACCATCCAAAGCTCCTGTAGAGCTCCAACTTCTTGTCCCACGAAGACTGAGGTAGCATAGAGAGAGCATTCATTCCCACTATAAACATAGGGTGAGTGACATCAAAGCCTATCCTTTTAAGCAAGACAGCATCTTGATTGAATTGTGAAGTCCTCTTCGTCAAAGCTTTCGGATAATGTGTGACCAATTTCATGACATTGTGCTGAGGAACTCCGATATCACGTAGGTCTTCAAGTTAGGCAATATAACCCCTTCTAATCTGAGTCCTAGCAATTGGGAAGCGTTCAAAATGGCGATGGAGAATTCCCTGTCGGCGCTTAATATGCTCTTGAGCATATGAAAGTTAGGCCTGAGCCTGTTTTCCAAACTAAAACACAAGATTTGGGGATTATTTGTGACGATATTTACGATGTCAGCCTTGGAGTAGCCGATGTCGAGGAAAAACTCCAGCTTGGGCTTAGTTTTCTTCTCGGAGTTGTAGGTGAGCAACTCCGGTTGGGTGGTGATGATATGCGCGATCTGGGATTGAGTGAAGGCATAGGACTTGAGGAGGGAAAGGAAAGAATCAGCTGCGTCAGTGGTTTTCAAGGAGAACTTCTTGGCGATGGAGAGGGCTGCCGCCATTGATAGGCCGCAGGATCCGACGAGGTAGGAGATGGTGGCGTCTGAAGCCGAAGGGTTTAGGATTTTAGTAAACTTGTCGTGGAGGTGGCGCAGAGGTGTCGCCCATGGCTGATCGAGCGCGTATGTCAAGCGGAAGGGGTGCCGAAATAGAAGACGAAGCATTTGCCGCAGGTTCCACAACACGCGGCAGGGGCAGACAAAACCCTAACGAGCCGTTTGTGAATAATACCGAGTTGTGAAAATAGGATCGGACATAGAATCGAAAATGACGACCTTCATATCAAGCAATCTTGGATCTTTCCTTTAAAGTCTCTTATACATATCACAATATATTAACTCCTGATGAAAATAGATGCCCATGTTGAGAATATAATGTATTGATTATATTATGATTATTTATTATATTAAATGTAGAGTAATCTTTTAAAATATGGCATTAAAATATTACTTTAGCATAAATATCATGAGCTAATGCCAATTTTAAGAGAATTTTTGTTACTTTATTTCACCGAGTATTATAGTCATTAACATCAAAATTTGTAAGCAAAATTGAAATCTAGACAATCTCTCTCTCTCTCTCTCTCTCTCTCTGTCTCTCTCTCATGGTATTGCCTAAGTTATGGCTATATTGAAATCCTAATTTTCTTGAGCCCAACATATTTGAAGTATCGAACTTGAGATGGTCATTTTAGTGGGCAATCATCTTAGAGTGTTTATTATCTATTGTTGTTATTATTATTATTATTATTGATATATCCCTCTAAAATTTATAAATCAAGTAATTTAATTTAAAGATATATCCCATCAAATTCAATGACTCATAAGATGTTCAATAATCTAAGTCAATTGAAAATGAGCTCAAATCGCTCAAAAGTCACATATGAAATTTCAAACCTGGATGATCAAATGACTTCCAAATTTGACATGCTTATAATAGAATCGAGCGGTTCGATGAGACGAATCCAAAGAGCCTAAGATCACTCAAATTGAAGATCGTTTGGATGGTCAAATCACCAAAAACTTATTTATGATCAAATGAATCAATATACACCGTCTAATAGAGTGTTTTAAGATTTTGGCTATAATGACAAAATGTCCTCTAATCCATAAATGACCACATTCTTATCATGAAGGGGAGAATGAGTGAAGTGAACTTGAAAAGCGGGAGAAGTTCAGTTTGTCATCGCGCCTATCATTGAATCGGCACCGTATCGTATTTCAAATACCGCCAAAATTTTATCAGAACTGATTCTAATTCTATTATCGATTTCTCATACAACATTGTAATCCTGCTGTTGGGAAGATTTAAACTTTGTACTTGAGAGCAAATATATAGTGAAATATTTTTACTAAGCTAGGCCCCGTAGTTTTTTTCCCCTATTTCTGGGATTTTTTCAAGTAAAAATTCTGGAATTTCTTATTTTCTTTTCAACTATCCGTATGCGTGTTAGATTTCCATACAAAGCTAAGGCGTGAAAGTTTATTTTACCGTTATAAATTTTCTGACACGCAATAATTATTATAAAGAAAAGATGTTATACCATGATCTTGAACATCACATTTGTTGTGTGCACTATTATAAGTTATAATGATTTCAATAAAATATAAGTTTATCATAAAATGATAATGACAGACTGAAAAATGTTAAATAATCCTGTCTTTGAGATCTATTCATTGTAAAGAACAAATCATAAATTATATATATAAGCTTACCGCTTATTCTAAAGAATCCCATAATATTTATATTGCTTTTTTCTTCCTACTAAAAAATAGATAAAGCCTCTTCTTATTTAGGAAATCACCAATTTATTGCTTACATAGTTAGGGATCATTTGCATTAAATTTTGTGATATAATTCTTTTACAACTTTACAAAACACTTTACATTTTATTTGGCCATTTCTATTACTTTTTTTAAAATTTTATGTGATGAAAAATAGATAAACTTTAACAATCACATATGATGGAAAAGTATAGTAGTTGTGAGTTCCATATCGATAACTAATTTTATACACAATTATTGTAGTTCTATATCGACCTTAATCATGAAATTATCATAGTAAAAAAAATTAAATTAAATTTTTGAATTTTTTTTCCTCTATTATAAGTCTAGTGATAATTTTCTTATAACAAAGTTATGTAAATCATATTCTCACCTCAAAATGTGAGAATTTGTTTAAATTATTACATAAAAGTAACACATTTATTCATTTTTTAAGTAAAATGCATTTTTCATAAAAAAGATTATATATTTATAAATATCAAAATTTTAAGTATTAGATATGTAAATTTATAAGAATTGTTTGCTATGTATGTAATTTTTCTATATTAAAATCAAATTATTATTTTTACAAGTATGGTACATTCAATTATAAAAAAATTAGTTAAAATCAATAAAATTTACTAAATATACATAATTTGTGGAAGAAAATCTAACAAAAATCCTATAAAACAAAACTTAAAAAAAAAATCGTCATTCTTCATGAGCAAGTGGGAATTAGTTACTGTTGGACTAATGAGCCCAACTCGAAAATTGTGACAATAGGCTAGCGCTCATTAGGGTTGAAAATGAACCAAGCGTTCAACAAATACTAGTTATTATTCGATTGCTCGTTCTTTCATTTCACTAATAGAACGAGTTTGAATACTTTTGTAAATACTAAATTGTTAAATGAACAAACTTGAAGAAGTTGTTGTTTAGTTCATTTATGTTCATGAATAGTATTATTTAAAGCTCGTGAATAAACTCGTTGAAAAGCTCGATTACGGCTCCATTAAGGCTGAATTAAAGATTGTTCATAAACAGCATCATTTATATTTTTCAACATGTTGTTCATGAATAAGCTCGATTAAGACTCGTTTATTTTATTAAATAAGCTGCTTGTTAATAGACTCGATAAATATATGATCGCTCTGAACTCGAATAAAATTTTCTTCTATGAACCTGTTGAACGCTATCCTAAAATTTGAATGAAGCTCGAGAAATAAGCGAATTGAACAAGTATTTACTCCACTCGGCTCGGCTGGTTTGCAGCCCCAGCGCTCATGTAAAGCAAATATTCCGGTCGATTCAGGCTTATTGACCTCTTATTTTTTTTTTTGGGTTTATACATTAATACCTATTTTAATAAAAAAATTTTATTCGTATCAGAATTCATTTTATCATTTACTCGGCTCGCGTTTGCATAGCGAAATAATAAAGATATTAAAGGTAGATAGTTGATTATTAAAAAACCTTTTTTTTTTTTATTAATATTCAATTAGCAACAACGATTTATAATGCCTCAACCAACTCTAGAATAGCCGAATAGGAGAAGAACTGCGAGTCTGCGACTCACCCACAGCCATTCGTTCCGACGCCTTGTGGAGCTTCGCGTTTGATAATTTACAGGTTCTTTCTCCATTCAAGTTTCCGATTCCAGGTTTATCGCCAGCTAGGGCTTTTCATGGATCTAATTCTGTTTCGTAGCAATTAAATTTCTCAAATTTTTTTTTGTTTGTGTGCTCGTGTGTTTGGTAGGGTTGGGATCGGCTACAAGGTTGTTTACAAGCGGAATTCCGTTATCAACTATTATGCTTTGATATTTTAGCACGGTTTTGGTTATATTGCTAGTGTTTTTTACGAGCTTTGATCTGTAGTTGAGATCTGATGTTTTTTTTTTTTTTTTTCTTTTTTTTTTTTCGATCTGGCTTTTGTTTGATGTTCAACGGATCTATGTGTTGTTATCGAAATTTAAGTTTGTTTTTCTACGTTAATATTGCAGGAATCTTGGCCGGGAGGTGAGGTTCTTGATTTCGTTGAGTTTTTATCTTTTGGTTTATGGCCTTGCAGTGCCAGGAGTTAGGACAGTTTTCAACAAAAAACTCATCTGGCACGGTTTCTGTTGAAGAAATTGATTCTCTGAATCCAAAGTGTTGTGCGCTTTCTCAGTTGAAGGAAACTGAGAATCATCCCAAGAAAAATAATTCACGCCATTCCACTGCTGTATTTGCTGTAAGGAAAGCTGTTATACCTAGTGATTGCAGAGGAACTGGTGATTATCTTCCTAATGGTTGTCTTTCAATTATCGACCTGCCTCCAGCTCTGGTATCAGAGATCCTGCACTGCCTTGACCCAAAAGACCTCGGAGTAGTTTGTTGTGTGTCAACGCTACTTCAGAATCTAGCATCTGATCATTGTCGGTGGAAAGAATTCTACTGTGACAGATGGGGGCTGCCATTGCCTACAGCTGCTTCACCTGGGTCAGGCCTCCCAGGCGAGAAAACTTGGAAGGACTTATTCGTGGAGAGGGAGCGTCGGAGCAAGTCATTCATGGGTCGGTTCAGCATGCTCTTCGTGGTCACACAGAGGCAGTTCGTGCTGTTTGTTTGCTACAGTCTGCAAAACTTGTGTTCACTGGGGGCTATGATTCAGTTATCCGTATATGGGACATGGTGGAAGGATTAGCCCTTGCAGCTTCACAGCCACTGGGGTGCACTATTCGTGCTATAGCAGTAGATGCTGAGCTCTTGATAGCTGGGGGCACCGATGCTTTCATCCAATGCTGGAAGGTAATTGAAGGGAACCCTCATCTCTTTGACATTGCAGGTTCCACAATGAATCAGAAATTTGAGTTTCGACTCTGGGGCCATCATGGCCCCATAACTTGTCTTGGTTTGGACTCTGCTAGAATTTATAGTGGCTCATGGGATATGAGTGTTAGAGTATGGGACAGGATTAGCTTCAAGTGCATTAGGACTTTGAGTCATGGAGATTGGGTGTGGGATCTCATCCCTCGTGGTTCCACAATTGCAAGTTCTGCTGGCAGGGATGTATACATCTGGGATTCCACTAATGGAAAGTTGATTGATGCCATTCATAACGCTCATGTTGGTAATACTTATGCTCTTGCTCGAAGCTACTTGGGTGATTTGTTGTTTACTGGTGGCGAAAATGGAGATGTTCACATGTTTGAATTGTCATACAAAACTGATAGTGAAATTAAGCTATGTGCTACTTGGAAACCACATTCTGTTAATTCGCACATTTGAGTTCCCTTGTCATGTTCAGTGATGGAAGGCTAGCATTGATAGATGTGAGGAAGCTATTGAAATCAGCTCGTTCTTTAACCAGTAAATATTCAAGAATAAATCAGCCATCCTTAAATTATGTGGAACCACCTCAAAGAGTGCTTCATGGTTCTGGGAATGGCTTGTATTCTGTCGCTATTGGTGCCGATAGGATTATATGTGGGGAGAGGAAGGGACACTTAGGCTTTGGGACTTCTCACAAGCTTTGGAAATCGAGGAAAGGGTCCATGCGTTAAGAAGGATTAGGCTGGAGCATCGAGACGGAGAGTCCAAATTGAGATGAGTAACAAAAGTGGACTAGCTGATCAGATTCCAGGAGTGTCAAAGAAGAGCCAAAAAATATCAACCACAATGCTTCGTGGCATGTAAAAGGAGAGACCAGAAATCAAGAGGCTTAGGTAACTGAAATTTGCACTGCAAGATCTACTTGACCATTGCCTTAATGTCTTTAATAATGCTTAAAAATTCTGCCTCTTGAAGCACATATTTTGGTGATGGTCATTATCTTTGATTTCATTAGCTTGGTTTTGGAAACTCTGCTGCTCTTAGTTAATGTGTAGCAGAGTTGATTCAAGTCATTCTTACAAATGTTTAAGTTCTAGTAAAATTTTTTTATCATTTTGCGCCACTGCTCTTTATTATCTTTATCTTAATAACTTTTATTGTTTAAATTCTTTTCCTATGGTAGCTGCCTAAGTATTCATGAGTTTTGATAAGATTTCACTTTAATGATGATAATAATTTTGATATTTAATCAAGTGAAGTAATTCTTTTAGACACGTTGTACCTACATCAGCATATTAAGTGCATGAAAATCATAATTTACTGTAAATTTAAATGTCTTTAGGTTTTAAATTTCTTGATCATTTTGCATTTATTAATAATTATTGTATTAGCATTCATAATTAATCATGATTGTAATGATTCAACTAATAACAAATTATGGTAACATTTGTACATAAGTAGTATTTAAATATATTAATCTATGATCTGATTAGAAAATTAGTTAATTGTGTAATCTAATTCATCATTATTACATTACCCTTATCCACACCATTTGGCCCATCTTTATGATTCCTTCTCTATTAATTCTTGCGGAGGCCCCATGTATGCTACTTTTAGTTTTTTTAGCTTATTGCAAAACTTCTAGCTATATTATGTTTCTATCTTCTTAAATATAGTTTGTTAGTCATGTTATTATTTAGTTCTACCATTATTCTGTGGATTAACTTATCACCAAGCAAATCATTGTTGAATTTTGTCATTGACTTTGGTTTTGGCCGTGATGGTTTTCTTGTCTTCCTACAGGTAGATTCTATGCTCTCATATCAAATGATATAAAATCTAGAGGAATCAGTTAGGAAAATCTCTTATATATGGATTAGAGTTTAAGATTTTTGCAGGGTCTTGTAGTTGAGTTTGAGAACTAGTTAGAATTGGTGGGTTCTAACTCAGAAGTGTTGCAGAAGGCTTGAGGAGGATTATGTTTATAAGACTAGTAAATATAATTGCACAAGGAAGAATGAAATATTAATTAGAATTGCAGATTTTTCATTTTAAATTGTATTTGGACTAGCCGTTTCTTGTTTGCACCTTGATTCCTTGTAGCTCGTAAAGTTTTTTGTCAAGGAGAATGTTGGAAGATAGATTGCCTTTTTTTTAGAAAGAGATATTGATTGGTTTGAGAGAGGAGGAAAGCATTGGTTTGAAATTTTATAATTCTAGAATGAAAGGGCCATTATTTTGAAACTTTCATTATGCTTTTATTTATAAAGATAAGATGATTGGTTAGCCTAACATTTTTTTTGTTAGGCACCTAAATCATAAAATATGAACAAAGTTTTTGTTCTATAATTTCTTTATTTTATGTTATGACGCCAAAATATCCATCTAACGTCTTTTAATTTGTTTGCACGAGTAGTCAAATAATTTAGAGCTTATAAACAATAATTTTTATATGAAGATTTTGCAAAGAAAAAATACGAAGTTTTGTCCAATTTAAACAGACAGAAAATGTTTTTTCCATGCGGTAATTAACACCCCTTAGAATATAGAAACATCTACTAGAGTTGATTCATGGTACGACAGTTGCTGTTATGTAGTAGTTAAAATCCATATGAGATTATTGGAAATATACATTAATATAACAAATAATATACTTTTATTTAAAAAAAATTGATTATTGATTCACATACCCTAATTTTTTTTAAGTACCATAGGAATTTAAACAAGGAATTCAAAAGTGGCTCTCCTCTCCATCCAATGCTCATTTATTTCAGCATGTCTAGTCAAAATCGAAAAATAAAATGGGGAGTTATTTACATAACACTCAAAGCTTCAAGTATTACATATCTAGCACCTAAATTTAACTATTTACATGTATAACACACCAAATTCATTAGTACTGTCTCCGTTCTCCTTTCCATTATCTCCGTACAAAAGCTTACCTTCTCCACCTTCTCCTTTCCGTTATCTACGTTTTTGATGCCATGGGAGCTGAAATGGCTGTCGGACATGTATAACACACCAAATTCATTAGTACTGTCTTCGTTCTTCTTTCCATTATCTCCGTACAAAAGCTTTCCTTCTCCACCTCCTTTCCGTTACCTCCGTTTTTGATGCCATGAGAACTGAAATGGCTGTCGGACATGTATAACACACCAAATTCATTAATACTGTCTCCGTTCTCCTTTCCATACAAAAGCTTACCTTCTCCACCTTCTCCTTTCCGTTATCTCCGTTTTTGATGTCATGGGAGCTGAAATGGCTGTTGGACATGAACGACTAGGGAAGCCAGGTTTCCTTCATTCAAATCTATGAAAAATTCTGAACCTTTAGCAAATGATCCACGTATACAGTTATTGTCCTTTGTTATCTTCAGATTGAGTCCTATTAAACATGATGATTCCACTTCATAATTGCATTTTACAGTATCATAAAAATCATAAATTGAAATCCTCATCGCAGTTGGGGCATCGACAAAAAAAAAAAAACCTCTATATAAATCCTTTGTTTGATGCATCAAATAAAGGGAGCAAGTGGTGAAATCAGCATTTTTTTTCTTCTAACTTGAAACGATTAAATTTTATTTTTGGATTCTTATGTACTAGTTAGTCATGCATTCCAATGAATTGGAATTGCCGATAAGATTCAACATGGAGCCAAGTGGGAATGTGAGGAAGCTAAATACTTGATTAGCAAACTCGTCTCCTATCTCTGCACACACAACCTTATTATTGATTCTATTCATAATGAGTTTGATTTGTATCTTCGTCTTTCCGAACACTGTGTAGCCTTCACTTTTAATCTGTTCACACCCGTCTTATCTTTACTTCCAAATGTGGTGCATCGAATGCGCAAATATGGAAAACACATATTTGTTAACACGTCCTTTCCAGTTAGAAAATCTTTGAGCAAATTTAATGAGTTGAAAATGAAATAAATTAAGAAAAAAAAATCTGTCAAAAAGTATTCAAATAATCTGAGACAAAATGCAATATTTATACTATCACTTTATAAATACAGTCAAAATTTGAATAAGTCTATGCATATAGGAAAAATTTTAAAATATTTTTGAAACAAATGTTGCATACTTCCTTTTTTAATTCTATGGTCCTCTCCTCCAAGAGATTTATGTCTTTTTCACCTAACTTTTTTGCTATATCATATTACTGTGACAAGGAAGATAGTGTGATGTGAAAATCATCATTCATTGATGAACTAGGAGCTATTTAATTTATGTAATGATGAACGTGGAGTTGTTGCAGAGTAGCCTGACTATTGTGCTCGGCGGTAGAGTCATCATGCAACACACGTTTTTTCTCATTGTGCATCGCACCCAAACCTTCAAAGATAACTTTTTCTCATCCTCCATTGATAGGTTCTAGTACCACACAAAAGAGATGAATGCCTCTATTATGAGAGTTATGCTTTGCAAGCTGTTGATGGCCATTGGAATTTGTAAAAAGGCTTCCAGTAAATGACAACATATAATTGGGAATGTATATTTTGGGGATTTCTCCTGAGCTACGGTGTGAAGTCTGAGATGGAAGAGACGGACGAGATGGAAGGGAGGAGCTTGGAGATGGAGTTAGGAAGTACTCATCGAGAGTGACATTTTTGTGGGTTATTTAAGTTTTAGGTATTAGATATTATGGTTCATATAAAGATAAATATTTTATGTGTCAAAACTAAATGGATCGGGGAGAAGCCAAGGAGATTGATAGTTTAGGTTTTAAACTTTGGTATTAGGTATAACCAAAAAATGGTGTGTGTGATTATAAATAAAAGTTTGAAAGATAATGTTATAAATATTAATAGATGTGGAGATAGAATTATAAACTTTAAAGATTATTGATACTAAGATTATCAATATTATGTTTATCCTCAAGGTTTGGATGTAGTTTAAAAGAAAAATTTTGGAATGAATTAGAGATTAATACAAATATCTTGAAAAAAAAATATTTATTGGAGGAGATTTAAATGGATACGTGGTAGAGTGGTAGAAGAAGTTATGATATATTAGATTTTGTTTTTTATGATTTTTTTGGTCTTATCCTTTATTTAAGAAAAGAGATGAACATATTATTACTTTATAAAATGGATCAAGTAAAACTGATTGATTATTTTGATAAGAAAAAATATATGTTACATCAGAAAGATTGTAAGGCCATTCCAAGTGAAAATTT
The DNA here is from genome assembly GCA_021442155.1 of Cymbidium sinense. Lineage (NCBI taxonomy): Eukaryota > Viridiplantae > Streptophyta > Magnoliopsida > Asparagales > Orchidaceae > Cymbidium > Cymbidium sinense. Next base: position 266,498,396 of record CM038215.1, read on the forward strand.
ACCAACATCGATAATTTTAGATTTTAAGATGAAAGATTATAAGAGAAAAATAAATTAAATTATCTACGATTAGATGGGGACATTTAAAGAACATAAATAAAAATATTTTTAAGAAATTACAAGAGCTTAGAATTTGGGATGTTCATAAGGAAGTTTAATGTTATGTGGAAAAAAATAGAAGTGAAATTAAGAAATTGTTAAAATGTCCTTGGAGAATTAAAAAAGGAAAATTTTTTTAATAAAATAGTTTGGTGAGTCGAGTCGAAAAAAAAAATAAGAAATAAGAAGCGTTATAAAATTTGGTTTATATGTAAAACTGGAGAATAGAGAAATATATAAAATACCGTAGATTCAAGAAAGTAATATATGAAAAAATTTATCTTTAGTGATTTATACAATAGATTAGAAAGAAGAAAGATGTATGTATAAGTTAACAACCATATATAGGAGAAATAAAGGCAAGTGAGTTGTATTAAAAAAATAATAAATTATTTTTCTTGAAAAGGATATTGAAAATGGTGGATGAGATATTTTAATAAATTTTCAATGAGGATCTGAAAGACGATTGATTTTAGCAATCTTAATACCTAAACAAAAATAGAATTTTGTTTTATCAGATAGTAAATGAAGTTAGAAGCTTTAAAGAAAATGAAATGTGGAAAAGCAGAGGACCGATGATATTCAATAAGAAAAATGTTTAGGAGATCAAGAAATTTCCTACTGCCTTTTAATGTTATTTTAAAGACTAAAAGATGCCGATGAGTGGAGGAAGAGTTTGTTGATATTTTAAGAACAAGAGTGTACAAATAATTATAGGAATTAAGTTAATGTGTCATACATTAATGGTAGAGAATAATTGAGCATAGGTTACGATGTGATACAAAAGTTTCTCACAATCAATTTTGTTTCATGCCTTGTAGATCTACTATGGATGCTATACATTTGTTAAGAGGTTTGAGGAGAAGTATAGAAAGTAAGGAGGATCTACATATATTTATTGATTTAGAAAGCTTATGATAAAGTTTCAAAGAGATGTTCTTTGGAGAGTTATAGAACATAAAGGAGTTAATATTGGTTATATTCAAGTCATTAAGGATATGTATATTAGTTACTTGTGTCCAAATACAAGGATGATTGACAAAATATTTTCCTATTTGTTGGATTACATCAAGGATTAGCTTTAAACCCTTATCTTTTGCTTTAATTATGGATGTTCTTACTAGGCATTTAGGAAGATGTATCTTGGTGTATGCTTTTTGATGACATTCTTCTTGTTGATAAGACTAGAGAGAGTCAAGAGAAACTTGAATTATGGAGGTCAACATTAGAGTCTAAAGGTTTTGTTTAAGTAGATCTAAAACTAAATATATGAAGTGTAATTTTAGTTGTAGAAGTTCTAGTAGTGTGACATTAGGTGAAAGTCATTAATAAGAGTGAAGATTGATATTTAGGCTCTCATTGTTCAAAATGAAAATAGATGGAGATGTTATTAGTAGAATTTAAGTTGGATGGTTGAAGTGGAGGAATGCATCTGACCTATTGTGTGATGATAGAAAAGTTCCACTTAAACTTTAAGGGAAAATTTTATAAAATGGTGGTAAAACTTGCAATGACTTATGGTGCAGAATGTTGGCCAATGAAAGAGAAGCATAAGACTAAGCATTACAGAGATGAGGATGCTCAGATGGATGTGGCTTTACTCCTAGAGATAAAATGCAAAATGAGTATGTTCGGGAAAAAGTTGGAGTAAGATGTGAGTAAGATTAGAGAGTCGTAGATGGTTTGGCCACAAAAGCGTCGACCGATCCTGCAGGAGAGTAGATGCATTAGATGCCTTATGTTTAGAAAGAGAGGTAGACCCAAAAAGACTTTGTTAAGATGTATAAAATGACCGTATTGAATTAAATGAAATTAATACAGGACACAAATGGAGGGATTCATATGCCCACTTAGTGGGATAAAGGCTTGCTGTTGTCGTTGTATTTAAGTTTTAGGTATTAAAAATTTAAATAAGATAATTTATGTGTTAAATATGTAAATAGTATAGTTTTGAGTAATATATATATATGTAAATCCCCTAAAAATAAATTCATTATATTTTTAAGATTAAAAAAAAATAATGTAATGTCTAATTGCAGTCAATTAATCAAAAAATTTAAGAAATTTCATTATTTTTTGAAATATATTTCAACTTCAGCGAAAGACATCATTCGTAAAGATAACTTTTTTTTTCCTCAAATTTAAATTGTATTTTGGTTGGCAAGTATTGTCAATTCTTTCAAGTCAAATCTCACATCAAAACATTATCTTTTATCACTACTAATCTCAGAAACACAAAACCGTCACGATTAGGGTGGATCCCCACTATCATCACCACCAATACAACCTTGCTCAATTTTTTTGCCTCTTACCATCATTTTTCAAAATTCAGTATGTGACTTATTCATTTCATGTATTTCAACTATCAAGTAAATATGGTTGAACTTCACACATATCAAGTGTTATTTGTAGTTGCCATACCATGTCTAGTGGTCTGGCATCAACGAGTCTATCTCTCAAATATATTTTAACTTTAGCATCATATGCATACTTTCATCATCAAAGATAAAACAAATAAGTAAACAATCGGTAAGATCTAGGTACATGCTCTCTATGGTATGAGTTGGCTTCCTCCTATTATCATTTGTTACAGTCAGATGTGTATAGGTAGAAAATTAGGGTTAGTAATGTTATCTTCCCCCATTAGTTTGGGAAAATAAAGGTTAGGATGATTCTCAATGCACAAAACAATTATTCTTAAGTAGATAATTTTGCATGTGACATGAATGTGGTGATATGTTGTAACAAAAGGATGAAATGAGAATGATTGTGGTTGATGAAAGTTTACACATGAAAAAAGTTAGAGAATGAATTTAAAGTTTGATAAAAGATGTTGGTATTGAGGATAGAGTTTAGGATGCTAATATAAAGAAAGTGTGGGGGCAACAACAACGGAGTTTGTAATAATTATATCGTCAATGCAGAATGTCACCAACGCCAGAACTTAGAATACAGAAATGACGGGAGGATAAAATAAAATTTACACTTCCAATCTTAAATAAAATCTCCAACCATATAAGAAGTTCTGCCACAAAATGATTTAACAATATGCCAACACATATATGCTAACAAAGTCCATAAGACATACAATTTAAACATAATTTAACATAATTGGCATAATTATCTATCTCCTGTAGTCTCTCTACGACGATAAACATAACTCTTCCTTCATCAATTTAGATGAGCACCAAAAAAAAAAATTAAACTAACAATTGAATAAAATTGAATTATTATCTGTTATAAGAAATAAGAAGGTAGAACTAATCTGCATGCTTTTGTTATCACATGTATTAAAAAAAAAATTGTTTAAACAATCAAACATATAGGTATACATAAATATTTCGTTAACTTTTACTTTACATTTATCATCAGAGTCACCGTAAACTTTACCAATACTCATCCAAAGGATTAGTAGCCATTATCATTTGTCAATTTCATTAGTCCTTTTTCGTTATTTGGAGTACATGTAACCAAGTCTATAACTCCACTTTCAACATACACATTCATAAGATACAATTATACAAGCATGATATTAATTCATAACTAACGAATCGCTTAACTTTATAAACGACGTGACACATGATCAGATGCGTTATTATCTAACACGGAACAAGAAATTACATCACAATTTATGAAGAAGGGAAAATAATCACAACTTACATAAAAAAAGTCATAATAAACGATTTCATTACAAGAAATTAAAGACATTTTACCATAAATGTAAGAATATAATTACCCATTTTAATTTGCTTTCTTTAACCTTTTCATTTAACGCTTCTTTTCTTAATTGAAATTCCTATAACATAAAATATCGATCAATAATATTAGAAAATAATTTATTTTATTTTATTCATATGATATTTATATAGCTTATTTCATATTCATCAATATTCATTATCTATTTTTTAAATCAAATTAAATTCTTTAAAATTAAAGACATTTTTTACCATAAATGTAAGAATATAATTACCCATTTTAATTTGCAGTTTCTTCTTGAACCTCCTTTCATTTAATGCTTCTTTTCTTAATTGAAATTCCTATAACATAAAATATTAATTGGATCAATATTAGAAAATAATTTATTTTATTTTATTCATATGATCTTACATATAGTTTTTATTGACGCCATATTCATCAATATTATCTATTTTTTAAATCAAATTAAATTCTTTAATAATATTATTTATAATTATCAATTTCACTTTTCATTATTACATTTTAGATTATGATCCTACTAATAATAACATAATCATTTTTACTCTATAAATATGTTTAAATGATTAAGTTTAATTTGTATTATACTTAAGAAAAGGTAAAATTAAGCTCTCAATCTATTAATACAATTAATCGTACTTTCACTACATCCATTTCATTCATAAGTTTCAAATGTTTGCATTTCATTTATAGGTTCTCCTAAATTTAATACTTTTATTTATTATCATGATTAGTCTACATTATTAAACATAGACTATGCAAAATTAAAACCATAAAATCATAGTTACAAATTTTCAAAATTCTTCTATTTCCGTCAAATTTCTCCCATTTGTATCAATCCTTAATAAACTTAATAATTATTATTGAAAATCGACATTGATTTTCTATTTTTGAAATTAAATCAAAAGTAACATTTCTATTTATAATAACTAAAAATTTTATCTTATAACATAAGCTTTCTCGATTTGCCCTTTGCCCTAAGATTCAACAAGTCGTCGGCTTGTCCAAAGTCACGCACGCACACCCGGCTCCCCTTCCTCCTGGCCGATCTCTGTAATGTGACTTTCTCCTCTCTCGTTGCGGCATCTAGGCTCTTATCCTTCTTTCGATCGTTTGCAGGACGTCCTCCTTCCTCTCCTCTCTGTGTTTTGGGAGTTCTATTTGGTTTGCGTCGAACTCTCTCTTTTAGACTTTTCAATCCATGACAACCGTCGCGAAGTTGTATTTTTTTTTTGATTATTACGAAGGTGTATGGAAGGAGAAAAAATTCATCCTCGACATTATGGTGTGCATCTAATCCATGGTAGTCTGTAGGCTATAGCCTCTGATCATCTTCACCCACCTCAAAAAATCTCTCTTAGTCTCTTCATAAAGCATATTTCACTATTTAGCTCTTGTCACAATTGATTGCTTGAAATTTATCTTAAATTTCACATCAAAACTTTACATTTCGTCACCACTGATCTCAAAATTATAAAACCCTTGTGATCAGTATGAATCCCCACCATAATGCTACTTAAATGCCCTCTTTTTTATCACCAAATTTCAAATTCCAATCGGTGACTCATTCTGTTGATATATTTTAACTTGTTGGAAAATGTGATTAAACTTAAAGCATATGTGCCCATTATAGTCATCATATCATGTTTGGTGATAGTATTAATAAGTCTTTCTTCGAAATATCTTATAGCCTTAGCGTCGTATGCATGTTTTTGTCATCGGAGGCAAAACAGATAAGTAAACGATCGATAAAATTGAAATAAACCTCGTTGTGTGAATTGGATTCCTCATGTTTTAGAGCAGTTGATCATATGTGAAGCCAAAGGATGGGTTGGGGATGCGAGACTATTTCTTGCTGTTAGAGGAGTATAGGTAAAATTACAAAGCCATAGCCTCCTTATTTTCTATCTACACTCCTTTAACAACAAGAAATGGTCCTCCATCTCTAGCTTATCCTGTGCTCTCACATTTGATCAACTATTTTAGATTAGGGTGAAGCCAATTCACGCCAACGAGGATAACATGTACTTAGATTTTATCAATCGTTTACTTGTCTGCTTCGCCTTCGATGAAAAAAAGATGCATATAATGCCAAAATTATAATATATTTGGAGAAAGACTTCGGCGTTGAACCACAAGATGTGGTATGATGATTGTAGAGAACATCGATATGTAGTTTAATCATGTTTACCAACGAGTTGAAATATATAAATGAAATGTGTCACTACTTGAAATTTAAAATCAGTGATAATAGGTTGATAGTTAAGTAAAATGGTGGAAATTCACTATGATCATGAGAGTTTTATATTTCTTAGATCGATGGTGAAGAAATGTGATATTTTGATGTGAAATTTATTATAAAATTTCAGGCATCTAATCGCCGAAGGCCTGGGCCATATTGTGGCAAAATATGCTTTATGAAAGTACTAATAGCTTTTTGAGGTGATAGTAGAAGACAGTCAGAGGATGAGACCTACAGACTGTCATAGATTACATACATGACAATGTAAAAGGGCTCGAAGGTGAACTTTTTCTCCTTCCATGCACCTCCCACATCGTTGACAATGCTATCATCACAGACTCCATTGTCGTTGCTCCACATTTTTACGACATTAACATCTTGGACTTTATCCTCGACGCTAACATTCTCTACCAAATTTTTAATTCATTCCCTAACTTTTTTCACATTTACAAGCTAATCAAACGTACTTATTTTCATTTCTTTCATCTTCTGTTATATATACCACCACAATCATCATCACATAAAATTATCTACTTTAAAATGTTGGTTGCCAATATTGAGGACTATTCTAACCCTTACTTTTTTGAACTAGCAAGGGAGGATAATATTGTTAAACCTCTAATATTTTACCTATACTCCTCTGATTGCAAAAAGTGGTCTCGCCTCCCAGCCCATCCTCTCTGCTCTCACATCTGATCAACCACTCTAGAATAAGAGAAATCTAGTTCACCCCAACGAGATCTACTTGGATTTTATGGATTGTTTATTTGTCTGCTTTACCTCCGGCGATGAAAAGATACATACGACGTTTAAGTTATAATCTATTTAGAAGAAAGACTCGTTAATCCTGAATCATAGGACGCGATATAATGATTTTAAGGAGCACCTGATCTGTGTGAAGTTCTGACCATATTTTTCAACAAATATAATTGTATCAATGGAATGAGTTACCTATTAAAATTTTAAAAGTAGTGATAGCAAGCGGACAATTGAGTTAAATGATGGTGGGGATTCACCCTATCACGAAAGCTTTGCATTTCTGAGATTTGTGGCGATGGAAGGTGAAATTTTGATGTGAGATTTATGGCAAAATTTTGAGCAACCAACTATCGAAGTGCGAGGGATAGACAATGACAAAATATGCCTTATGAAAAGCTTAGAGTGGAAGACAGTTGGAGGCTGAGGCCTGTAGGTTGCCATAGATTACATCACACGAGAATGTAGAAGGGCTCAATCGTGAAATTTTCCACTTCCACGACTCTTCTGCACCGTTGATGACGCCATAATCATAAACTCCTTTGTTGCCACCCTACACTCTCCCAGACGTTACTATCCTGAACTCCATCCTCAACGCCAACATCATCTATCAAACTTTTAATTCATTATTTACCTTTCTTCACGTGTACAATCTGATCAGCCACACTCATTTTCTCGTTTCCTTCCCCTATTACATATATCATCACAGCCAAATTATCTAATTTAGTAGCGTAAGATGTTTTATTTAGGATCTCTTTGATTGGAAGAGTTCTAGATGTCCAATATTATAAATTTTGGGGTTTAGAAGTATCGCTCTTGGGTTTGCTGAAAAACTGATCTTTTCTTTATCTATTTCTAAAAAATATATGTATATATATATATATACACCCGCACTTGGCCTGTGTTGCCAAGTACGAGCAATCCTTCAAGCAATCCAGTGCCCCTAACAAGTCTCTGGCATTTGATGGGAGCTTTGTCAAAATTATCATCTTTTATATTTTCAGATCCATCTTCATCGGAGTCTTATTAAGACTCCCACTAGGCATAAGTATACCCTTTTAATTTCTCTGACCCAACAGAATCAGCACTGGTAGATGTAAGGCACCTCCGCCTGTGGAGGTGTTCCAATGCAACCTTCAACGAAGACCTCATATCTCCTGGAAGGCTTCTCCATTTGAATAACATCGTCCATCTCATACATGTAAAACTCTCCATCACTTACTGCGTTACTGTCAAGAATCTTCAAATTCTTATCCACCGCGTTCATCAAGAATGAATGATAGGGATTTCCACCATCTTCTCTTCGTGGTCAACTGTAAGAAAATTTGCTAAAGCAGGCATTATTTCAACATGATTCTCTTCCTACACAATGGTTCAGCAACAGGGATGAGCTTCAAGGCCAACCTTCTGAATCTCCTTATTGTCTTCTCTATCCCTCCATTATCCAGTCTGGAGCCATTGCAGCAGAGTTTGACATTTCAGCACAACATGATTCTCTTCCGTTGGTTTAGATGATCTCTATTCTTTCAATAGGAACCTTGCTTGGTCTCCGATGAAGGCGGCCTAATCTACATGCAAGCTTTGATTCTTGAAATCTCAAGCCACGGCTGATTTGATACTTGACCACTTCACATCTTATTTCAGATTAAACTCAACTCCAAAATGCCAAGCCACGTACAAGAAATCAGCAATTATTTGATTAATATATATGGAGACATGCTTTCTATTGCTCAAATCAGTCAAGGTATATACTCTTCATCACTCTACTTACATCACTGTTTCATCAACTTCACAGCTCTGGCATCGCAGATTGTATAACTGTAGCCAAACACAGTGACCACCGGCTCTTAACTGTTGAATGGAGTAGTTAGTTTTTTTCCCAATATAATATTGAGCTCAAAGCCACTACCAGAAAAATGCCTGCTTGATTTTCTTTCTGTTGGGAGATGTTAAATTTCAGCCCTGTTGTTTCTCAGTCTACTCTCAATTGCTTAGGATACCTTAGTAGAGTTCCTGTCTAATAAAACTAGATGAACTGTTGTTGTGTGTGTTTGGATGGTTGGTGTGGAGGTATGATTTTATGAAAATTAATATTGTTTGTTTCTTAAAAAGAATTGATAAAAGCACTCACAAAACACATTAGTAGATTGGGATCACTTTTATCTATTGTTTTATGATTTTTATTTTTATTTTATTTTATTTATATTTTGATTTAAAATAAAATATATTTGATAATGATTGTTATTTTTAATAATATTCAAAATATTAACAAGTTACTTTAGTATTTTTAAAAAATAATGTAATGTGCTAAAAATAAAAATATTTTTAAATCACACTAGACAAATATGTTATTAAAAAGATAAACATAAAATACAAAATAAAATTGATCACCAATGGACTCTAAATAAAATTGATCCCAAACAGACTAATAATTGAAATACTCAACGTAAGGTCATGTGTTCCAAAAGCAAAACAATGAAAAGCTCTCCAGAAAAATATTACGTCCGAGTCCGACGCTTTTTACGCGGCGGACTCCAATCCACCTGACGACGCGTGTCCCGATTTTTTTTTCGCTTTAGCAGAGAAGATAACGACGGTGCGAATATATAACGACTACCAGAAAGACATTTCCTTCACCGCCTTACCGTAAGTGTCGTTGGAATCGTAATTTAAAAGAAATATATGCAGATTTAGGGTTTAGGATTAGTTTTTTTCGCAAAACGAGCTAAGAGAAATAGAAAATCTCATTTTCTTTTACAAAGAACCATGAAGAGGAGAACGCGGAGGAAATAACAATCATTTTAGAGGATGTATTAAATAAAATTCATCGGTAATGCAGATTTTTTTCTATCTCGTGCATTTTTTTTCATCCAGAATGTTTCTCTCAAGAGAATATGTTCATTACATCCAATTAGAAGTTTTTTGTCGAATTTTTATTTTGAGTGTTTTTTGCATTCAGATCAGTCCTGGAGGCAGATCATTTTACTTGTTTTTCTCGGTTTATTTCCAACTTTATGATTATGTATAGGCATTAAAAGGAAGCATTTGATGGCTTGGATGATTTTGGATTAGATCAGACTGCACCTCTTTGGAGGCTGATCATTTTGACCTTTTTCTCGGTTTATTTTGCCAACTTTTATGATTATGTTTAGACATTGCAAAGAAAGAATTTGTGGTTGGTGGTTTAGTGATCTCAGACTCTTGAACCTCTTTGGAGGGTACATTATTTCATTTTGACCTTTTTTCCTAGTTTATTTTGTCAACTTTATTATGTTTAGGCATTCCAATGGAAGCATTTTGAGTAGGGTTTGGGGTTTAGCCAGACTCAGATGTACCTCTTTGAGGGTGATCATTTTGACTTTTTTTCAATTTATTTTGCCAACCTCTTATGATTATATTTAGACATTCCAAAGGAAGCATTTTATGGCATGTTTTAGTGCATTCAGACTGTGTACCTCTTTGAGGGTACAGATCATTTTCGACCTTTTTTTTCCAATTTATTTTCAACTTCTTATGATTATGTTGGCATTCCAACGGAAGCATTTTGAAGCTTTGGATGGTTTCTTGTGATCATCTGTACCTCTTTGGAGGTGATCATTTTCGACCTTTTTTCCGCTTTATTTTGCCAACTTCTTATGATTATATTTAGATTCTAATGGAAGCATTTTGAAGCTTTGGCTTTTTAGAGGTTTAGTGATTTGTACCTCTTCTTTGGAGGGTGATCATTTTCGACCTTTTTTCCAGTTTATTTACGATTATGTTATGATTCCAATGAAAGCATTTTGAGACTTGAATGGTAATGACAGATTCAGACCTCTTGAGGGTACAGATCATTTTCGACCTTTTTTTCTATTTACAACTTCTTATGATTATGTTTAGTGCATTCCAATGGAAGTATTTTGAGGCTTTGGATGGTTATTTAGCAGATCTCAGTAGTAACTCTTTGGAGGCAGATCATTTTGACTTTTTTTTAGCTTTATTTTACTTATGAATATGCTTGTATTCCAATGAAGCATTTTCGTGCGGTTTGGATGGTTTCGGCGTATTTTGCATATATATCTCTAACATATTTTTGTATGTTTTGCGTCAATGCAAATAATGAGTCGAATGATGAAGTCGCGTGATGTTTAATGACCCAACTGGAAACTCACACCACTATTCGAATAAAACGGAGTATGTAATCAGATCAGACTATGCACATCAAGTCAGTTTTCGTGTTCTAAGGACCATACTAAGCATCAAACTCAAAGAAATTGAAATCAAAAGAGTTTCATATGGTCGGTAAGAAGTCACTAAATGGCTTAACAAAATTAAAGTTGATACAAGAATTTTGTCACATGATTAGATTCTCATTGATTTGGGAAGGACGATTAAAAAACATAAAAGTCATAATTATTCTTGCGAGAGCCGACCTACATCTTCTCGTGATCACATGATGCATTAATGAGGGCGTCCGTGTTGACAATAATGAGGTGGTATTAGAGCAATTGATGCATTGCCTATCTAAGGCGGAAGATGATGTAGAATGTCCAAAAAGAGATGCTTTCAATTTTATTCGAAAGAGAAAAGATCGAGGATTGCGAATGGTGACAAGAATGCATTACGGAAAGAAAGCAATGAGATGTTTTGCAGATGTATAAGTTGATGATGGATTACTTAGTAAGTTTTTTTAGTAATGGCATGTCAGGATAGAATATGATTTGGGGATGTGATAATTTTGACAAAGCATCTAATTCAATAAATATAATCTCGCTTCCTCTTGTTGGAGTGAATCATCACCGCAAAATGTATTATTTGTAGTAGCCTTTTTATCAGAAGAGACAATTGAGTCATTCTCATGGCTATTCCAAACATTTCTTCGGTTGATGAATAATAGACATCCTATAACAATATTCACTGATCAAGATCAGCAGAGCTATTGAAATTGTATTGCCGCATTCATCATAGGTGGAATGGAATATTTCAAAGAAAGCTCCTTCCAAGGTTCATTGCTTTAATAGTAACAAGATAGATAAAGGGCTATTTTATAAATGCATGAAAGTGTGACTCGAGGAAGAGTTTAAAGAGGTTTCCGCTAGATGAAGGCAATTTGCATGATCATGCTTGGTCACTGAGTTTTATAAAATTATCAAGTGGTCCATCAGATTGAGGACTCATTCGCATGGGCATCTTGTCAACGCAACGTAGTGAGTCCACAACAATGTATGTCACGAATATCAAAACCAACAAGTTTGCTCACGATTGTTTCTTGGGTTGGAAAAGGTTATGGATACATGACAATGAACATGACGAAGACTTCAAGGTCATCCATGTTCTCTTGTTAAGACCACCAATTCTAAAACAAGTGCTATGTTTTATACAAGAAAGATTTACATTATGTTTGAAGAGGAATTTTTGCATGGAGTTGGAGGCCTATCAACTAAGTCGATGACAATATGGAGTATTTGGTGAGAAACTTAGAGAAAAAATGCATCCAAAACTTGACTGCATTTCGATAGACTACTCAAGTAACTTGTACTTGCAGAAAATTTGAAATGATGGGATTACTTTGTTCATCAGACGAGTTCTGCCGAAGATGCGATTCCTGATCTTCTCACATGGTCTACCGTGAGCAAAAGAGGATATTTACATTGATAGTGCATACAAAAAATTAAGAGCAAGACAGATGGAAATGCTTCGCATTATTTTTCTGAACCACATAAGTCGATGTGCATATCAAATAAGCGTCGAGCACAAGTAATAAGAGAATGAGACTATATGCTTGATCCCTAAAAAATTATATGATGCCAATTATATAAGTAATTCTTCCAAAAGCAAGAAGAAGTCAACCACAACAGATAAGAAAAGACATCTTAAAAGATCCGTTAAGCAATGTCCAAAGGTGTTTTAACTCGGCTTAAGGATATTGGGAGAGATCCAAGAAAGCCAAGAGTAATTTTCTATTTAATTATTATTTTTTGGTATTTTAAATATTCTTAATCTTCAAACCCTTCTACCTTTTTTGCGTAAACCAAAGTACCGATAGTGTTCAACGTGTTTCACAAGTTGCGCATCTTTCTCTGCGAGTATTTTTCGAGCACGAATATCACACATCGTTCGTAAGAAAATCATCAACTAATATAATGTTCTACATGCAGAATTTAACTCGAGTTCCACATTCAATCCATCCAAGGGTACACGTATGATGGATATTATTTCGGAAAACATTTTGATGCATGACATTATCCAGTTTTGTGTTCTTTGACTGTACAATCTTCTCTCTAATGGTCTGTTTTTAGCTCTTTAAGCAATAGTGACTGAGTAATCCCCTACTGAGGACATTGTAATCATTAGACTGTACCAATAAATATGTGCAATAAATAACAGATCATTTATTGCCTTTTATTCAGTTTATTTTGATTCTAGAAATAATGTTCATTATATTCTATTCATAATTAGAAATTTGTTTGGATGATTTCTGGGTGGTACAGATTATTTTTGACCTTTTTTTGTAGTTTATTTTGCTTAGTTCTTATGAGTATGTTTAAGACATCTCAATGGAAGTATTTGATGGCAGTTTGGAGGTTTTCTGGGTGGTATTTTGCATCAATTCGTACCTCTGGAGAGATCGATTTTGACCTTTTCGCTTTATTTTGCCCACTTCTTATGATTATGTTTAAGACATCTCAAAGCATTTGGAGATTGTTTGGAGGTTTCTTTGGGTGGTATTTTGTATCTCAGACTGTACCTCTTTGGATGATCATTTTAATCTTTTTCGCTTTATTTTGGTTACTTATATGATTATGTTTAAGACATCTCAATGGAAGCATTGATGGCGCTTTGAATGGTTTTACGGTATTTTCCATCAGTACTCTCTTTGGAGGGTACATATCATTTTACCTTTTTTGCGTTTATTTTGCTAACTTCTTATGATTAGTTTGAAAGGAATCATTTGTGTTGGGTTTTGGGGTTTAGTGCATGTACTCTACCTCTGGATGGTAGATCATTTTGACCTTTTTTTCCCGCTTTATTTTGCTTATTACTGATTATGTTTAAGACATCTCAATGGAAGCATTGATGGCGCTTGATGATTTTGGATTTTCAGATTCAGATTGGTATCTCTTTGGAGGTAGTGATCGATTACCTTTTTTTCGCTTTATTTTGCCTATTTCTTATGATTATGTTTAAGCATTCCAAAGGAAGCATTTGATAACATTTGGATGGTTAAGAACCTGCTTGTACTGTGTACCTCTTTGGAGGTACAAATTATTTTGAACTTTTTTTTTTATTTTGCTTAGTTCTTATGATTATTAAGACATCTCAATGGAAGCATTTGATGGTAGTTTGGAGATTTTGGTATTTTGCATCCTCAGGTACCTCTTTGAGGTACTGATCGATTCGACCTTTTGCGCTTTATTTTGCCTATTTCTTATAATTATGTTTAAGACATTCCAAAGGAAGCATTTGATGGCAGTTTGGATGGTTAAGAACCGGTTTAGTACATCATTTGGTATCTGGGGTACAAATTATTTTGACTTTTTTTGCGCTTTATTTTGCTTACTTTATGATTATGTTTAAGACATCTCAATGGAAGCATTGATGGCTTTGGATAGTTTCGGGTGGTATTTTTCATTCAGACTTTGTGTACCTTTTGAGGTACAGATCATTTTTTACCTTTAATCTGTGTGTGTACAAATTTAAAAGCCATCTTAATCTATTATTTTTAGAAAATTCAGTAATTGAAAATAATTATTATATAATTAAATGTTAAAAATTATTCGTTACGGACAAGTTCCATTACAGTTATAACAGATTTAAAATTCAACTTCAGTTATTTTGTTTTTGTTTCATCTAAATAAATAGACAAGTCAGTCTGATAAGGTTCAAATTATTATTCAACTTCATTTCACTCGACCATGAGCAAACTAAGAATACCAATGAGCTAATTTTTTCAACTGCTTTGTTTTCATAATAAAAAAATAGCTAATAACAATCAAAATTTACAATCAAAATTTTACAATGCTGATTTACTTACCTATGAGCTAATTTTTTCAACTGCTTTATTTCAATACATATCAGTTAAAATTAAAACTGTAAGAATATCATGATTTTACAATCAAAATTTACTTACACCAATACACTAATTTCATAATAAAACTTTTTTAAAAGCAGATAATCCCTAATGGCGAATCACTAATTTAATTTTGTGCATTAATTTTATGCATTCTGGTAACATTTATTTTATGCAACAGATTAACTTTATGCATCTCGCTCATAACAAAATGATCATACCATAAAAATGATTTTAAATACGATTTCATTGAAGAATATAGCCCCAAATATCAACCAGTAAAATATCGAAATCAAACTATATGAAATGAGAGAAGAGAAAAAAGTAGAGTAAAATATCATCCCGTTCATGCACTTCAACAAAAAATAGCTAAGTCTTCAAAGCCTCCTAACAGATGCATTAAACAAAATCCTATATCAAACTAAATAATATTGTTCTCACTTTTGATTTTTAAGTCCCAAACAAAATGTAGCGTAAGCGAACTCAGCCCTAAATATATTATTTTTCCAATCGTGGTCTACCCAATCCATTGGAGGTTTGTTTCCATGTATTCTGACAAAACATTCCGCATGACACTATTTTCTTGACCGGTATCCCACTCACTATGTCGATTGACCATTTCGGATCGCCAGAAAGCTCGCCGATCATCTCAACAAGTAATTTGATCTCGAATGTGGGACAAAATCTCAATAAGTTGGACCAGGAAAAAAAGTTAAAGAAGTAATTTGACCAAAAAGCTTCTTACAATCTCGGAAGAATGCTCTTATGGGTTGGTTTGAGTAATGAGTCGTAAAAATACCCCGACTTAATATGCCAAACCTGAGTGAACATTATCTATAACGCGAGATTAACTCGCCGGCTACACCGTCTGCGTGACGTGGATGAACATTTTGCTTTCCGTCTTTAGGCCGCACTGCATAACTTTGAGAAAGAGAACGATTATATACATTATAGCTTTTATCTAAACAAACAAGAAATGAATCGTAATACATAACATTCCTATGGGGTAACATACCTAATGCAAGCATGAAATGTACAAATAGGGACATAACCGTGAGCGAGTACTTCTCAAGAAGGCATCAATGTGCATCGAGATATTCATCTATCAAGAACTCATCGACCGCCTCGCAATAATGATATTCCACCGTGAATATCATATCACCCCGCAAGTGATAAATATTTCAAAGTGATCTCAATTAAACGAATATGTTATTTTATGTATGAACCGATTGAGGATTGACTTACTTCTCGAACCGGAGCATGACGTGTCAATAAGATCGACCATCGGCTAAAAAACAACGGATGAGAACTCAACAACATGAAGTGCCTCGATGCCGCAGAACGAAATTACCGACGAAAAGTTAGTAATGAAGAGAGATTCACTATGAATAAGATCGATCCAGAGATGATTCATACCACCGATGTTCCTCCACCACAACGATAGCGGTCATCACCTTTACCGCTCATCTGCAAACCTATAAAAAAATTTAGTGAAATATATTTCTATTATCTCAAATTTAAAAGAAAGTAACTTAATACCTCTCTGGCTTCATCTGGAGGGCCAACATCACTTATTCTTGATCGAGACTTCCGTAAGTGTGTGTGAAGGGGAAGTAACAACTTTCCTCTTTCTTAGCCGAGCTTTAACACCATGCTCGCCGTGACATGTGTGAGTGCCATGTGGGGCCTCCACAAGAACTTCTCCTACGGTCAACTCCACATGGGCTTCCCCATTTGAAGTATCCAACTCCACAATGGAAGCTTCTATGGTGGCCTCCACAAGAGCTTCCTCACTGCACCCTCCCTGGGCTTTCAGTGGTAGCCTCCCAGGGGTACCCTCCAGTGGGAAGCTCTGTGGTAGCTTCTAAAGAGTTTCTCTGGTGACCCCCAGAAACCTCCCCTACATTGTGTGGTAGGACCCACGCAAGAACTTCCTCGACAGAAGAACCCGCAAATCAAACCCATCCATCCTCTCCTTATTGTTGCATGAAAAGATGATACGCTCTTTCGGATCCTTGAAACCGCAGTATCATCTCCACCGCAAAGTCAGTGTAGAAGCAGAGGCGGTAGACAAAGTGACTGGGAGAATATCGAGGAGAGACATAAGGAGAGTCGGGCTGCACCTAATTGGACTTAAAATGGGACTACTATCGCTCCACATGTGTAGATTGGGGGGGGACACCGAGAAGGAGCGTTCTCCTTCCAATAAGCCCTCGAATGAAAGGCGTGCATTGTGGTAAACGGATAAAAATTTTTGAAGACATACAACATAAATAAATACATTCTTATATGAACTAAGAGATATTATTATATGTCACATGACGCCCCAAACCAAATGAAAAGCATTTTTTGGAAACTATTTTTTCCCATCGATAATGCTTCAGGTTCGGATGACGCTTATGACTTTTATTTCACCATATCTACAATGAATATTTTGAACAAGAACTTCAAGACATTAAATTACACAAGAATGGAGATATAAAGTATACCATGACAAAACCACTCATGTAACCTACTCTTCAAATCTTTAATGCAATAACATCAAATTGGGAAACTAGAAAGTCCCAAATGGCATCTGCTCAGTTGTATTCAACAAATCTATCTATATCATCGACGTAAGAAATCAATTCGATGCTACCCTATAATTGTGATATACAAAAATAGATTTGACGTAAGAAAACGATATACAATCGACAACCGTGCAGTAACGAGCCATGAATTCTCCAACTGATTCTTGTAGTCATGAACTAACGGACAATGGAGATTTCGCCATACAACCTTCTCCTCCGTTTGGCATCCCTATCATCAATGCAACTTCATCGTGTGAAAGGAATGTCGCCCACCCAAAGAAGAAAGCTTTTTTGTCCCAAAGAAGAGCAGATCGATGTAATGGCAACAGTCTGCTTAATTTCGAATGAATGAATTGATGGAGATGAAGCTCTTCAAAATGTCACCTTGCGTAATATTATCGAACACATTTCTACGGTAGGCTCGCACGAAGTTATCCTTTTCCCATACATGATAAACTTCAAAAGAAAAGTCAAGATGTCAAAATCTCTGTACTCCAAAGAGGCCACAGTAGATGCACCACCTTAAAATCATCCAAATAATCTCCAAATGCTTCCATTGGAATGCCCTAAACATAATCATTAGAAGTTGGCAAAATAAATTGAAAAATAATGATCTCCAAAGAGATACACAGAGATGATACACTAAACCCCCCAAAAAACCATCCAGCCTCAAATGCATCAGATGCCATAATCTCAAAACGACAAAATTAAAAAAAAAGGTCAATCGATCTGTACCCTCCAAAGAGGTACAGAGTACAAATGTAAAATACCACCCAGAAACTATTCAAACTGCCATCAATGCTTCCATTGAGATGTCTTAAACATAATCATAAGTAATAAGCAAAATAAACCTGGAAAAAAAAGGTCAAAATGATCAGTACCTTCCAAATAAGTACGTACAGTACATGCAAAATAACCTCCAGAAACCATCCAAATTGCCATAAAATGCTTCCTTTGGAATGCCCTAAACATAATCATAAGAAGTAAGCAAAATAAACAAAAAAAAGGTCAAAATGATCTGTACTCCAAAGAAAGGTGAAAAATACCAGTAAACCATCCAAACCGCCATCAATACTTCCATTCAGATGTCTTAAACATAATCATAAGTATAAGAAAAATAAACTGGGAAAAAGGTCAAAATGATAATTCTCCAAAGAGGTACAAGAGCAACATGCACTAAACCCAGAATCATCACCCAAACTACCTCCTTTGTAATGCCCTAAACATAATAATAAGAAGTTGGCAAAATAAACCGCAAAAAAGGTAAAATGATCTGACCTCCAAAGAGGTATACAGTCTGATGCAAAATACGACTAAAACCATCCAAATCTATCAAATGCATCCATTGAGATGCATAACAATCATAAGTTGACAAAATAAATTAAAAAAAAGGTCAAAATGATCATCTTCCAAAGAGGTACATAGAGTACAGATGAAAATATCACCCAAAGAACCTCCAAACAATTCCAAATGCTTCCATTGATGTCTTAAACATAATCATAAGAAAAAATAAACCGCAAAAAAAGGTCAAAATCGATCGTACCTCCGAAGAGTACATAGATGCATGACTAAATCGTTCTTAATCATCCAAATTGCCATCAAATGCTTTGAATGCCCTAAACATAATATGAAGTTGGTAAAATAAATTGGGAAAAAAAGGTCAAAATGATATGTACCTCCAAAGAGGTACAAAAGAAGTGAAAATATCACGAAATCATCCAAACGCCTCAAAATGGTTCCATTGGAATGTCTAAACATAATCAAGAAGTTGGCAAAATAAACTGGAAAATGAAAATGAACTCCAAAGAGCACATATAGTACATGCACTAAACCCCAGAAACCATCCAAACTGCCTCAAAATGCTTCCATTGTAATGCCTTAAACATAATCATAAGAAGTTGGCAAAATAAATTGGAAAAAAAGGTCGAAAATGATGATCTCTAAAGAGGTAAGAGTACGATGCACTAAACCCCTAAATCATCCAAACCGCCTCAAAATACTTCCATTGGAATGCTAAACATAATCATAAGTTGGCAAAATAAACTGGAAAAGTAAAATGATCTGTAATTCTCCAGTACACAAAGTACGATGCACTAAACCCCCTAGAAACTATCCAAACTGCCTCAAAATGTTTTCATTGGAATGCCCTAAACATAATCATAAGAAGTTGGCAAAATAAACTGGAAAAAAGGTCGAAAATGATCACCTCCAAAGAGGTACAGATACAGATGACTAAACCCCCGAAATCATCCAAGCCATAAAATGCTTCCTTGGAATGCCCTAAACATAATCAAAGAGATCGACAAAATAAATCAAAAAAAAAAGATCAAAATGATGTAATTCTAAAGAGTGAGTACAAAGTACACTATAGCCTCTAAACCATTCAAACTACCTCAAAATGCTTCCATTTGAATGCCCTAAACATAATCATAAGAAGTTAAAAAATAAAGGAAAAGGTTAAAATGATGCCTCCAAAGAGTACGAAAGAATGCAAAATACCACCCATAAACCATTCAAACTGACATCAATGCTTCCATTGAGATATCTTAAACATAATCATAAGTAAAAAAATAAACCTAAAAAAAGGTAAAAATGATCAGATCCTCCAAAGAGGTACGTAGACAAAATAGCTCTAAACCATCCAAATCGTATAAATGCTTCATTTGGAATGCCCTAAATATAATCATAAGAAGTAAGCAAAATAAACCGGAAATAAAGGTCAAAATGATCTCAGATCTGTACACAGAGTACAGATGCAATATACCACCCAGAAATCATCTAAACTGCCATCAAATGCTTCTTTTGAGATGCCCTATACATAATCTCAATAAAAGGCAAAATAAATTGGGAAAAAGGTCAAAAATGATCTGTATCCTCCAAAGAGGCAGAGTACAAGTGCAAAAAATACCACCTAAACCATCCAAACCCATCAAATTGTTTACATTTGAATATAATGAACATAATATCAAGAAAGAATAAATGGAAAAAAAAGCAAAATCTGTATATACTAGAAAAGTAAAATACAAATAAATATATAAAAAAGCAATATTTCACTGACAAGAAGAATAGTAAACCCTAAATTCATTCAAGTTGGAATGCATAAATACCTCATGTAGCCAATATCTCAATTTTGATTCTATATCATGAGAAGCGGTTTGTAGAGATGGAGCTAGGTGAAAAATCCTTCGTCGAAAGAAAGCCCTAAATTGTTTTGTACGAGAATGTCGAACGTTTTAATGTTTCTTCTTCTTCCGCTTTTGAACCAGATAGGGTCGCGAAAATGTCTTTAAAATATTTATATTCTCATAGTCTTATCTTATTGTTCGTTAATCGCTAAAAGCGGAAAAAATTGGGATACGCGTCAGTCTGGATGAGAGTAAGCTACGCGGCGGACTCGTAATATTTTATCCTCCTTCTGTCCCTTGAAGATGCAAAATGCAACATATGCCTCAACTCGCACTTTAATAGGATTAAACTTTGCACAGTGAACCATCCCTCGCAGCCGTCGTACCATGTTTCGTTGAGCTTGATTGAGTCTCTATCCCATGATGAAACCAACTTCGGTATGGGAGCAAGCTGTTGTTTCATGGAGTTGAAGCGGATGAGGAAACGGTCAGTCAGATCTAGGTACACGTCGTCGCCGGCGTGAACCGGCTTTCTTCTGTTTAGAAGGAGTTGATCAGAGGAGGAGGAGGAGCTCCCGATGCGCAACCAATTTCTGCTTTTTAGAGTAGATGAAGTAGACGAGTGGTCAATGCAGATGACGAGAACCTGAAGTGGATGCGTGAATAGCGGCGCGTTGACATAGGGTAACGGGGGGAAAGAAAGTGGATGCGATAAGATTGCAGACGTGTCGGGAAGGATTTGGGTGGTAGACGTTAGTCGGAGATGAAGTCGAGGATGGTGATATGGGGAAGTGAGGGCGGTGGTGAGGGAATCATGACAGCGAGGCTGGCGGTGTTGATGGCGGTGGGAAAGTCGCTTGGGAGAGAGAAATAGGCGTAGCTGCTGTAGTAGCTGGCGGAAGAGCGGAGGATGATATGCCTTGGATATTTTTTTTGCAGGTTGCCCGTGGCTAGGGTTACTAGCAGCCATGACGGAACACGCTGTGATGTTGCTAGTTTATTGAATAAAGTTTAAATTTATTTCCAAAGGTGGTTCCTTTTAAATTGGCTGTTTTTTAAAAGAACAAAATTAATTGAATATAAATTCAACAATTAATGAAAATAAAAACTTTACTTACCTTATCTTACTGAAAATTCATTAAATGACAAATTATTATGTTTAATAAAATAAAGTGACTATATATTATGAATTATTTATTTTGGAAATATAGAACTATCACTAAACTATTGCATAGTTTAGAGATATATTTATAGAAGAAAAAAAGTAAGATTATTTTTATTAGAAAACTAAAATTATAGAGATAATTTAATTAATATATTGATACAAGTGTGATAAGTAATAGAAAAGAATAATAAAATAAGATCTAATAAATAAAAATATATTAAAAAAATAAGAATATATTTCTATAGTAAATAAAATTGATTCTTAGTAAAAGTATTAGGTACATGTAATAATATTTATATAATAATTAGTAATTTTAATAGGCACCTAATTAGGAATTAGATTTCAACTAACTGATTGAGATAAGAAATACTCGAAATTTCTTTTTATGTTGTGTATTATTTAAGGAATCTGATATTGTAATTCTAAATGCAATTTCACATGTTTATTAGAATTTAAAAATAATTTTATGATGAATTTAAGTTGATTGTTTCTTAAAACTTTGGTTCTAATATATTTAATTTTGAACTTATTTTCATTTATTTTATTTATGAAAAATAAAATGTTAAATTTGGCAGATTTTTGAGTTTAAAATTAATTTTAATTTTTAATTACATCTAATCAATTAATGAAATTATGATGCAAATTTATTATTTTATTTTATTTATTTATAATAAATAAATTAGAATCTAAAGATAACTTAGAAGTTGGTGGTCCTCCATATATCAGTGATAGTTCTTATTATTCATCTTTTCAAAATGTGTTTAAGTAAATTCCTCTTTTGAATATTTTTGAATGTCATTCTTATTATTCCTCCAACTTTTTTTGTCTTTCATTATAAGATGAATTCTTATTTATAAGATTATTTAAATAATTATAATCAAAATCTTAAAATACTTCATCAGATAATTCATATTAATTCTCTTAATCATAGATATTTTTTTTGATGATTTTATCATACAAATAATATATGATGTGAGTAATCTTGCTACGGATAATTAAATGCTTAATTAATATGACCCCAAATTTAGATCATCCAATTAATTTCAAGCATTTTTTTTTAACATGATTTGAGCTTATTTGGATATATATATATATATATATATATATATATATATATATATATATATATATATATATATATATATATATATATATATATATATATATATATATATATATATATATATAAGTATGATGTATGTATTACTACAGTATTTACGGTGATATATCAAATAAATTTTGAACAGTTGGAAATAATACTGAAAGTTAAAAATTAATGTTGAAAGTGTCGTATCTTTCAAATGATTTGAGTGAATGAGGATAACATAATCGGTGAAAGAGAGAGTAAAAAAAAGTTAAGAATTTTGATATTTTAATTTTAAATAGTCTATTTTTATTTATTTATGTTATTATTATTTTTTTGCGTAAAAGCTTCCTTAAAATGATATTCAAATGAATAATTTATTGAACATATTTTAAAAAGAGGAATAAGAAGAAGTATCAATAATAAGAACTCAAAATCTGCCAAATGTAACGTTTTATTTTTCATAAATAAAATTAATGAAAATAAATTCATAATTAAATATATTAGAACCAAAGTTTAAAAAAATAATCAGTTTAAATTCATCATAAAATTACTTTTAAATTCCAAACAAGCATATGAAATTGCATTTAGAATTACAATATCAGATTCCTTAAATAATAGACAACATAGAAAGATATTCCGTACAGTTACTGTCCGAGCCCTCATAGAAATTATAATGTAATATAATATAACAATTTACATTATAATAATTCGTTAAATTACAAATATATATGATATGAAATAATATACAATATTTACTATAATTATAATTATATGCATATTAAAATATAGAAAGAAAAAATGGTATTAAAATTATCTTAGTTTTTTCTTCTATAAATAATCTCTAAACTATGAAATACTATGAAATAGTTTACTGATAGTTTTATATTTCCAAAATAAATAATTCGTTAATATATAGTCACTTTATTTTATTAAACATAATAATTTGTCATTTAATGAATTTTCAATAACATAAGATAAGTACAGATTTTATTTTCATTAATTGTTAAATTAATATTCAATTAATTTTGTTTCTTAAAAAGCAGCAAGTCAGCCAATTAAAAAGGAACCACCTTTGGAAATAAATTTAAACTTTATTCAATAAACTAGCAACAGCACAGTAGCAACGTGTTCCGTCATGGCTGCTAGTAACCCTGCAGCCGCGGGCAACCTGCAAGAAAATATCCAAGGCATCATCCTCCGCTCTTCCGCCGCCTTCTTCAGCCGCTATGCCTATTTTTCTCTCCCAAGCGAGTTTCCACCGCGATCAACAGCGCCAGCCTTAACGCCGTCATCGCCGATTCCCTCACCATCGCCCCTCACTTCCCCATATCACCATGCTCGACACCATCTCCGGCAATATCCTCTAGACCTACAATTCTTTTCCGACGGACTTCTTTCACGTCTACAACCTTATCACTGCATCCACTTCCCGTTTCCTTTCCTACCGTTACCCATATGTCAACGCCGCCATTTTATACACGAACGCATCCACTTCAAGGTTCTCGTCGTCTGCATTGAAGAGCGTTCAAACCCCTTGTTTGGGTATGCTTGGGATGGTACTAAGCCACTCGTCTTCTTCATCTACCTCCAAAAGCAGAAATTGGTCGCGCATCCAGAGCCCCTCTTCTACTTTTACCTCTGATCAACTCCTTCCAAACAGAAGAAAGCCGATTCACGCCGGCGACGACGTTGTGTACCTAGATCTAACTGACCGTTTCCTCATCCGCTTCGTCTCCATGGAAGAACAGCTTGATCCGGTACATAAGCTAGTATCGCCATGGGAGAGAGATTCGACCAAGCTCGAAGAAACGACGCGGTACGGTGGGTGGATGGTTGCATTGTGCAAAGTTTAATCCAATTAAACTTCGAGTTGAGATATATGTGTGGACAATGGAGCCCTTGAAAGGAATGTGGAGGTTTGTGGCGACCGGAAAAGAAGGCAGTTTGAGGGGGAAGGTGATCCTGGGACTCCACCCTAATGATGAGAGTTTGGTGTTCATGAGATCGGAAGCTAATAACGAGATTTTGATGGTTGATATCCGGCGAGATTTGCTGTGGGTAGTCATCGGGAGGGGCCGAAGTGCAGCCAAGCATGTTTTAAAGGAATGACTGCTGTGTCGGTTGCAGCGTTGGTTGCGAGAGGCTGAAGCCTTCAGGTTGCGGCATTTTGCATCCTCATGAGAATGATAAAGGATCCGAAGGAGAGTTTTTCGTTGTTTCTTTTTCCGGGGCACAGTTATCCCTACAGTAAGCGTTTTAATTATTAAGGGTGTTTAAGATCATTTTTGTGTGTGTTTTTTATTTTTATTTTTATGTTGTTTAAAAAAAAAATACTTATTTATGGTTGGTGATAAACTTTTTAAATTTTAAATTTTAATTTTAGTTGATTTTAATAACAAATTTGTTTTTAGTGTTTTAAAATTTTTTTAATCTTGTTAAAAAAATTATTTCTAAAATACTCAAACTAATATATAAATATGTTGAATATTTTTAAAATAATAATCATCATTAAATAATTCATTTTAAATAAAAATAAAAGAAAATTAAATAAAAATAAAAACCTTTAAACAAAAAATAAATGATCCCACGTAATGCGTTTTCTAAATTTTTTATTTTTCTTTTTTTTTTTAAATAATATTATTTTCATAAGATCATACCTTCATATCAACCATCATGTAGCTTTAGATTGGAGCTCTGCTAAGATCTCCTAAGCAATTGAGGGATCGTTTGGGATGGCTATATGGATGCGACTGGGCACAAATTGCATCACAGAAGTATTTGAATTCGCAAAATTTGGACGAGCTTCGTGATTTTGAGGTGCAGCTGCCACGAAGTTGCGACTCAATGCCACCTTTCATGATCCACAATGGTCAGGGGCGGACCTACTTTTATGTTTTTCTCTTAAAAAAAAAATACTTTTAACCTTTTGCTCATCCTCAATTTACAATTTATACAATAAACATCTCCATAAAAATCAATTTAATTTATTACTCTCCAATGATTACATAATTAATTAAAATAAAATTCATAAGTTTAATAATCTTTCTCACATATATTTTTCTTATAAATTTAGTGATATTATTTTATTAATTATTTATATTTTTTTTCAAAATATTAAATTTAAGTATTATTTATTTATCTAATTATTATATTATTTAAATATTTAAAATTTTGCCCAACCTGAAATAATGAGCTAGTTCCGCTCTGGCAATGATTGAGTGTGTTTTTCCAAAATTACTAGCTCGAGCAATCCCATGTCGTGCCGAAGGGGTGGGTGTCTATCTCCGACTTGCACTTTGCTCCTACTGAAACTTTCGTCGATTGCAGATGTACTCCAAATGAGCATGGAGGAAGAGTACATGGTGGCGAAGAACTACGGATTCGTTGGAGAAGGCAGGACATTGAGGCAGAAAGAAGGAGAGCAGAACGGTGGAAGTGGAAGAAACAGGGGATTGAATTGTGTCATGAGGATTGTGCATGAAGAGATACGTTTCAAGTTGAAGGTTTTTCTTTGGCAGGCAAAGAAGGAGAATATGAGGCTGGCCGAGAGATGTAGGAATACATTTGAGAGGGAAATTAGGATTTTGTGTATAATTTTTGCTAGGTCTTGAGTAAAAAATCTTTGCTTTGCAGAATTTTTTCCATTGATCCAATACAAAAACCACACTTTCTCATTACCGTGAGTATTGTAACATTGCTCCCAATCCTTTAGAACTTGTTTGTGATGCCGGTAGGGGCTTCAACTTGTTGAATGACACCCACACTTGTGCATGAGCTTAGAATGGCTGAGAGAATGCTCTTGGGGCATTGTCATGATTGAATTGCAGGAATATCAATGTGGAATTGTGCATGATTATTTTTTGTCTAGCTAACCAATACCTATATTTTAGATCTTCCTAATTTGTTCCTGATCAAATACACATGTAGGCTAGATTCAAAGTAGTTTTTTTTTTGTTCCTTTGCCATTTATGCAAGAGCTCTAAATTTATGTGAAAAATCTTTGACTTTTTAGTTCATTTCCTTTGAACCCTTGAGTTGACAGTCTCTGAGAGTTCCAAGTAGTTAAGGTTTTAGTTCTAGGAATCAGAGTTTCTTCTTGGCAATCCCAAGAGTCAATTGGCAATGTTGAATAATCTTTACATGCTCCAGAAATTGATTTTGGACTTTCGGGAGCCCTCTTTTTAATATCTTAGGAGTCCATTTCCTATCTTTTAGAATCATACTCAGTGCTTTAAGAGTTGATTTTTAGAACTCAAATCTTTGGCTAGTCTTGGAAATCCTCTTAGGTTGTCCAGGAGTCAATTTCCAGACGTTGGAAACGCTTGTTGGCTCTTTTAATCTCCAATCATCACAAGTCCATTTTGGTTCTCTAAAGAAAGATTTCATCTTTTTCTTCTTCCTCCTTTGCATGCTAATGAATTTGTATATTAGAAGATTTGATCGTCACGTTTATAAAGAAGTGGAGTCACTTAGCTGAAATCTCTATTATTGTTGCTTTCTATTTTAATTGTTTATTCTTTTTGCTTGACCTTCTATGGAAGTTGAACAATGAAGGCGTGCATCAGTTTGCTCATTAAAATAGAATAACTGCTTATATTATGACTTATTTAGTTGACTTATGACTATTTATGAATATCAATTATTCTATTTTTCTTCATTCTATTTCATATTATTCAGCTCATATGCTCATAGTGATATTTTAGGCTTTTCTACACAAGCAGCTGCAGCATAGTAGATTCTGAACTGAGTTTTCCAAACAGAATTATAACTTCAACAACAACAACTTTCTGCACTAGCGCACGAACAACCGCTTCTTAAACAATTGTGTCCCAAATGGATCCTGAGTATGTAGATTGAGAAACAAGGTTGAAATTTAACATCTCTCAAATAGAATATCAAGGGTTGAACTATTATCAACGATATTATTGCGTGCCATAAAATCAATTATGGTAGAATAAAATTTTACGTCTTAGCTTATTTTTCATAAGATCATACCTTCATATCAACCATCATGTAGCTTTAGATTGGAGCTCTGCTAAGGTCTCCTAAGCATTTGAGGGATGGTTTGGGATGGCTGTATGGATGCGACGTGGCACAAATTGCATCACAGAAGTGTTTGAATTCGCAAAATTTGGACGAGCTTCGTGATTTTGAGGTGCAGCTGCCACGAAGCTGCAACTCAATGCCACCTTTCGTGGTCCACAATGGTCAGGGGCGGACCTAGCTTTTATTTTTTTCTCTTAAAAAAATACTTTTCAACCTTTTGCTCATCCTCAATTTACAATTTATACAATAAACACCTCTCCATAAAAATCAATTTAACTTATTACTCTCCAATGACTACATAATTACTTAAAATAAAAATCCATAAGTTTAACAATCTTGTTCACATATATTTTTTTCTTATAAATTTAGTGATATTATTTTATTAATTATTTATATTTTTTTTCAAAATATTAAATTGAAGTATTATTTATTTATCTAATTATTATATTATTTAAATATTTAAAATTTTGCCCATCCTGTAATAATGAGCTAGTTCCGCTGTGGCAATGATAGAGTGTGTTTTTCGAAATTACTAGCTCGAGCAATCCCATGTCAAGGGGTGGGTGTCTATCTCCGACTTGCACTCCTACCAAACTTTCGTCGATTGGATGTACTCCAAATGAGCATGGAGGAAGAATACATGGTGGCGAAGAACCGGATTCGTTGGAGAAGGCGGGACATTGAGAAAAGAAGGAGAGCGAAGTGGAAGTGGAAGAAAGAGGATTGAATTGTCATGAGGATTGTGCATGAAGAGATCGTTTCAAGTTGAAGGTTTTTCTTTCGCAAAGCAAAGAAGGAGAATATGAGGTAGAGAGATGTAGGAATACATTTGAGAGGGAAATTAGGATTTTGTGTATAATTTTTGCTAGGTCTTGAGTAAAAAATCTTTGCTTTGCAGAATTTTCTCCATTGATCCAATACAAAAACCACACTTTCTCATTACCTTGAGTATTGTAACATTGCTCCCAATCCCTTAGAACTTGTTTGTGATGCCGGTAGGGGCTTCAACTTGTTGAATGACACCCACTTGTGCATGAGCTTAGAATGGTCGAGAATGCTCTTGGGGCATTGTCATGATTGAATTGCAGGAATATCAATGTGGAATTGCATGATTATTTTTTGTCTAGCTAACCAATACCTATATTTTAGATCTTCCTAATTTGTTCTGATCAAATACACATGTAGGCTAGATTCAAAGTAGTTTTTTTTGTTCCTTTGCCATTTATGCAAGAGCTCTAAATTTATGTGAAAAATCTTTGACTTTTAGTTCATTTCCTTTGAACCCTTGAGTTGACAGTCTGAGAGTTCCAAGTAGTTAAGGTTCTAGTTCTAGGAATCGAGTTTCTTCTTGGCAATCCCAAGAGTCAATTGGCAATGTTGAATAATCTTTACATGCTCGAAATTGATTTTGGACTTTGGAGCCCTCTTTTTAATATTTTAGGAGTTCATTTCCTATCTTTTAGAATCATACTCAGTGCTTTAAGAGTTGATTTTTAGAACTCAAATATTTGGCTAGTCTTGGAAATCCTCTTAGGTTGTCCAGGAGTCAATTTCTAGATGTTAGAAATGCTTGTTGGCTCTTTTAATCTCCAACCATCACAAGTCCATTTTGGTTCTCTAAAGAAAGATTTCATCTTTTTCTTCTTCTTCCTTTGCGTGCTAATGAATTTGTATATTAGAAGATTTGGTCGTCAAGTTTATAAAGAAGTGGAGTCACTTAGCTGAAATCTCTATTATTGTTGCTTTCTATTTTAAGTTTATTCTTTTGCTTGACCTTTTATGGAAGTTGAACAATGAAGGCGCATCGGTTTGCTCATTAAAATAGAATAACGCTTATATTATGACTTATTTAGTTGACTTATGACTATTTATGAGTATCAATTATTCTATTTTTCTCCATTGTTTCATATTATCATATGCTCATAGTGATATTTTAGTCTTTTCTACATTCTGCGTAGAATCAACCGAGTTTTCTTATATTATGACTTATTTAGTTGACTTATGACTATTTATGAGTATCAATTATTCTATTTTTCTTCATTATGTTTCATATTACTTAGCTCATATGCTCATAGTGATATTTTAGTCTTTTCTACACAAGCAGCTGCAGCATAGTAGATTCTGAACTGAGTTTTCCAAACATAATCATACCAGAATAACAACTTTCACAATTCTTAACCGCTTCTCAAACAATCGTGTCCCAAATGGATCTGAGTATGTAGATTGAGAAACAAGGTTGAAATTTGACATCTCTCAAATAGAATATCAAGGGTTGAACTATTATCAACGATATTATTGGCGTAAAATCGTGAGAATAAAATTTTACCTTAGCTTATATGGATATCTAGCACACACACAAATAGTTGAAAATAGAATAAGAAAATTTAGAATTTTTTCAGAAAAATCTAGGAAGAGGAGAAAAAATTATTATGGGGCAAAAGTAAAATACTCAACTATATCTACATTAGAGTACAAAGTTTAAGTCGGATTATGTGATTATGTGAGAAAGTTTGATAATGAGAGTTCTAATCAAGTAATAATAGTGTTGTATAGCGGTTGTATGGTCGGCGACAACAATAGACTACGATTGACAATAATGGTGGTGATGACGAACTTCGAACTTCTAGCTCTCTCCCAGCTTTCTTCCAAGTTTGCCTCTAGCTCCTCCCCCATTTAGGATAAGAATATGGTTATATTTATAAGATTTTGAGAGGGACATTTTGGTCATTGTAGCCAAAATCCCAAAACACTCAATTAGACGGTTTATATCGATTTATGTGATCATAGATCATTTTTTTTGGTGATTTAACTATTCAAATGATTTTGATAGTGATCTTATTCGTTGTATTCGTTTGTGGAGCCTTCGATTTGACTATAAGAACGTCAAATTTGGAAGTCATGTGATCATCCAATTAGTGTTCTAAAATTTTTATGTATAACTTTTGAATTTGTTTGAGCTCATTTGATTTCACTCATTTATTGTTGAACTTCGTTTGGTGAGTCATTTAATTTGATTGTATACATGCTTTAACTTAATTTTTGATTTATAAATTTTAAAGAGAAATATCATTTCTATTTTTGGATGTTAAAATTTATTTCATCCAAAAATATATTAAAAAATAAAATCACTTTTGCTAAAAATTATTATAATTAATTTATATATATATATATATATTAGAATATGAAAAATTTCTTTTCTATAAATTTTTTAAAGAATTTGAAAGGTCAATTTTTAAGTATAAATACTCCCAAAAGATGATGGAAAACTCACACATTTCTTTCTTCTTCTTTGGCGACCTCCATTGATATACGTCACCCCTCAGGCTTAGTTCTTCTCGATCTGGGGTTTTCAATTGACTGTTAGCGCCAGATCCAGGTTCTAGTGTTTCAACTTTCTTCTCTAGCCTCACAGATAACGGTGTCGACCCTTTCACATGCTCCAATTCTCCTTGATTTCGGAGTTTCCAACTGACCTAGTTAGGCGACACACATCTCGATTTCAGGCTTTAATGTGCTTCCACTCTCTTCTCTTTGGTAGCCTCTAATGACCTGTATAACGGTGCCGACCCTCCTCACATGCTCTAGTTCTTCCCGATCTGATTTTAACGACAAGTGCACATCCTAATTCAAGCTCTAGTGTGCTTCCATTTTCTTCTCTTTGGTAGCCTCCACATGTATAATGTCTGCACCCCCTAGGGCTCCAGTCGCGATCTTGGGTTTCCAACTTACCTGGTTAGACGGCATGCATCCTGAATTCATGCTTTAGTTTTCTCTTTTATGTCTGCTAAGGCCTTTTCCCCTAGTATAAAAGATATATATATTTCTTTAAAAGTTTTATCCCCATTACTACAATAATCATATATCCTTTATCAAACTTTGACTTCGAAAGGATTATGATTTATATATATTTCTTGAGATTTTTGGTATACTTATATTTTTTGATGTTTTTGCATTATGAGATTTTCTATGTACCTGTATCTTCTGAGGTTTTTGTCTTCTAAGATTTTTAACGTACCTATACCTTCTAAGACTTTTGTCTTCTGAGGTTTTAATGTATCTATCTTAAAGCGGTTGAGGTTTTGATGTATTATACCTTCTAAGACTTTTGTCTCATGAGATTTTTAATGTATGTATAGCTTCTGAAGCTTTTGCCTTATGAGATTTTTGATGTATCTGTACATTCTAAGATTTTTTATGAGTAGAGATCCTGTCAATTACTCGCTCTCTTAGAGTCTTTCTAGTGAGGACCTTGTCCACAACTAGCTTCCCATCGAGGCTTCCTGGGGCAAGGGAAGAATCCATAAATCATTTTGACTTATCAGGTTATTTGTTAGAGTGTTACTTGACAACATTTAACTGTGAAGAAATCAATAGTTTTAATTCTCATCCGTGGTTGTTTACTTAATGACGTTAACCTGTGTAGAAAAGGTTAAACATTTTGATTCTTTTGAGATTATTTGTCAGCGTATTATTCGATGATGTTAATCTGTGTGGAAGAGGTCAAATCAAAACATATATTTGAGGTTGTAGCCAAAATTGCTTCTTGATCATTATCTTATTTTCCATAAGTATGATTGAAGAATCATGATTTACAAAACTATTTTTTTTCAATGTTGAAATTACTCCCTATCATTGACTTGCTTCTAATAGTAAATTATCTATAATATTGATTTGGATGATTTTTTTGAGATTAAGAGTTGCCCCCTAATTTCCAACAAAAGATGAAGGATCAGAGTTTGATGGATCTTCATTCTTATTATGTGTTCCTCTAGAGTAAGATTTTCTCCACTATATAGGTAGTGCTGCTCTGACGATAAAGTTAGATTGTCAACTATTATGAAGATGTAAAGAGAATGTTTCCCACAGACGACACCAAACTGTTGCGTGCCAGAAAACTAGTTGCGGTAGAATAAAACTTCACATCTGAGCATGTATTAAAATCCAGCACACACACAGATTGTTGAGAAGAGAATAGGAAACTCCATAATTTTTACGTGGAAAAACTCTAGAAAGAGGGAAAAAACCGCAAGGCCTAGCTTAGTAAAAATGCTCAACTATATATCTATTTCAGAGTACAAAGTTTAAGTTTTCCTAATAACCGGATTAAGAATTGTATGTAAGAATGTCTGATAATAGGAATTCCATAATCAGACAACAACAGCTATACAACAGTTTTGGGTTTTAATAGTTGTTGGTGGCAATCGATGACACAATAAAGGTCAATAACGGTGACAATAATAACTTCAACTTCTAGCTCTCTCCCAGCTTTCTCCCAACTTCATCACTAGCTCCTCCCCCCTTCATGACAAGAATGAGATTCTATTTATAGGATACTGAGAGGGGCATTTTGGTCATTGTAGCCAAAATCCCAAAACACTATATCGGACAATTTATATCGATTCTTGTGATCATAGATAATTTTTTTGGTGATTTGATCATTCAAATGACCTTTTATATGAGTGATCTTAGGCTCGTTGGATTCTTCTCGTCGAGCCGATTCATATAAACACGTCAAGTCATTTGATCATCCAATTGTTATAAATTTTTATGTATAGGGCTTAATTTGAGCTTTTTTGACGATTTACATTCTAGTATTATTGAATTCATCTCACTTAATCATTTAATTTGATTGTATACATACTTTAACTTAATATTCGATTTGATTTATAAATTTTAAAGAGATATATCAGATATCATAGTCATTAAGAACTTTTTGAAGATAAGTAGAGGAAGATGTATTCTCCTTCAGCACAAGCTGAAAGTGTTTTCAATAGACTTATTAACTTGCTGTCTAACAGAAGATTTAAAATGACGAAATTTTGAAGTAGATTTAAATTTTTTTAGTTTCATATGATACACCCAACTAAACCACCAAAACAAAATATAATAGTTATGTCCTCTCATAGGCAAAATTGAAGAATGACTCCATAAATCACTATAAATAAGTTTTGAAGGATGACAACTGGTTCGCATTGCAGTTTTAAAGGCCTGATAACTGTTAAGCACACCTTCAAGCCCATAGAGAGCAATGTCTATTCAGCTGAGAGTCGGTATGGTGACTAGCACACATGTTTGAGAATTTATAAGAAAACTGATTTTTTGTGAAAAATCTAAAAGAGAGAAAAAATTACGCTTAGCCTAAAATCTTCGCTATGTATATTTTTTAGAGTACAAAATTTAAAACCGGATTCTGAATGTATATGAGAAGGGTGACAAAGGGAATCGAATCTCAAGTATTAGTCGTTGTTGTAATAGTTCTTAGTGGAAAGTAGATGATTGGTGAACATCGAGGCCGGCCGGCCGATGAATGTCGTGGTGATAAAGTGATAATTGGCGACAGCGATGCATATAATGGTGATGGTGGCCAGCGTCGGTGGTTAGCGATGGCCCGGCAATGGTTGGCAGCACGGTGTAGCGGCAGTAGTTAGCGGTGATGACGGCAGATTCACGATAAGATCAGCGGTGGTCGGCGATGGTGGTTGCGGCAACGGAGGGTCAGCGGCTATCAGTGGTGACATTATGTTTGGAGGATTTTCAAGCTTTAGAGCTCTCTCTCTCTTTTGCGCTCCCGATGTGAAGAATGAGGATTTATGATCGAGGATCATTCTATATAAAATTCAACTCCACTCCATGGACGACACAAAATGATTTCTTTGATCATTTGATGTATTTTAAATATTTGAATGCTCAAATGAAGTCGGAATTATGAGATCTTAGGCTTGTTAGATCCACGTCAAGGCCTTCGATTTGACTATAAACACTCAAGAGCTATTTAGGGATTTGATATCCCAAAGTTTCCGATGATATTTTAAGTGATTGATCTCACTAGTTTCTTGATCAACTTGCTTTTGACATCAAGATTCGTCTCATTGGTAGTGTTTAAGTGTCATATCAACTATAGATTGTATTTGATACAATTAAGTAATGTATATTTTTACTTATTAAAATAAATTTTTTGAGACAGACACAAATATTCTATTCACAAGCTATTTCGAGTCAATTTCGAACAAAAAAAATATATATAAATGAGCCGAAAAAAATAGATATTTAGCTCACTCAAGTTTTGCTCATTTACACCTCTAATTAAGGAAAACCTTTTTAAGTGAATAGAAAATGATGTCTTTAGCTCACTCAAGTTCTGCTCATTTACACCTCTGTTCAATTATTATTTTTTATTTTCTCTAAGAAAAATGTTTTTATTTTATTTTAGGAAGGTGTTGCATCATGATCTTATCCTTCATGGAGACATGAAGAAATAAAATATATTTAATATTAATATTTTAAGTGTCACTTGTTTTTAAGATATTCAAATATCAAAAATATGCTTTGAGCATTTTTAAAATTTATAGAAATTTTTTAAAAAATAAAATAAAAATATTTAAAATATACGTCAAATATATATATATTTTAAAAAATAATATAAAAAAATAGAAAATAATATTGATCGCAAACAGATCTTTGCGGAATAGTGAGCCACCTATATATCCATTTGCTGGCTTAGATGGATGACTTGTTTTTAGAATATAATTATATACCCATATGGCAAAATTCACCAACTCAACCTCTAGAGTCGGTCAAATAGGCAAAATTGGAGATTGCTGCGAAGAGGTAAAATTTTTAAATTAAGCATGATTAGTGATTTAATTAGGTAATTAGGTATCATAAAAAAATTTTAAAATATGTCGGCCAAGTGGTCCCGGATTGATGATCGTGTATTAAAAATTAAATTAAATCATTGTATATGCTATTAGGTGTTAGAATTTAGCGTAC
The DNA here is from genome assembly GCA_021442155.1 of Cymbidium sinense. Classification (NCBI taxonomy): domain Eukaryota; kingdom Viridiplantae; phylum Streptophyta; class Magnoliopsida; order Asparagales; family Orchidaceae; genus Cymbidium; species Cymbidium sinense. The sequence continues at coordinate 266,534,020 of CM038215.1, forward strand.
TTGGTATCGTTGGAAAGATAATGAAAAATTCTATAACTTTCATGTTGATAACTTCAATGAATCTAGCCCGGTGAGCCGCAGTTTTTGCAAATGTAAAAAATTGACGTTGCAAAAATTAAAAATATTACGACAACACTCGTTTGTGTGGTCTTAACACAATGCTTGTTGAATACATATATTTTTTTGATAATATTAAACATTCTAAGTGTATTAATTTTTTTAGGATGAGTCTAAATAGTTGTGAGTTAACTAAATAAAACTAAATTGATAACAAACAACACTATAATTATACAATCAGCTGAAACTGAATAAGTGAACATAAAAAATAAAAAAAATAGCTACGACTACATGCCATAAACTGTTAATAAAAAAATACAACTATCGTCGTCGATGTCTGTGTGGTGGAATCGCATCGCTACCAGGGATGTAATGGGATGGTGGTCAGCGTGACCACGTAATGATGTACGGTCCTCCTCCTTGTCACTTTCGCCAGTTGTCTGCGAACATGTCAAATAACTATGGTATATCACAAGCGAGATGGCAATAGTACCGTGGTACTTGCATATGGTGGTGTCATATGGAATGTGATTTGACCATATGGCGATCGGTGCATGCCATGGTTCATCGAGGACGCATCCCGATATGAATCAGGGTGGTTGTGTAAATGTAGTAGGTTCGATATGATGGACCCACATCCATCGACAATGCATCACGCGATGTAGAAGTCCGGAATGTTTATATCATGTATTAGAGATATGCATATTTCTCGGCTCCACGCCTCCGCTAATCGTCGATAGATTTTGAAATTACGTGTCATCATCATCTCTCTTGTATACAAATATATCCTCGATTGAGATGTGCTCACGTAAAGAAAGTAAATTTATATCGAGTTTCATTGTAACAAGGGAAAGAAAATTGTAATTGCTTACCATAAGATGATCTCCGCGCGAGGGTAGTATGTGTCGAGGAATGGATGCCTTCGGCGTAAAGGGGCTGCCACCTCATGTAACGGTTGATCGGCTCCATCATCTGCAATCCATAGTCACAACCAACTCGCGTCGCCATTCCCGCGTGCAATGTATGGTGGTACTTTTCAATCAGCGTCGGCCTTTCCTCGTCCATCAACCGAGCGAGCGATGGATCTATCGGTCAACATCAATCATGGGAGGCATGCAAGCTTGATCACCGCGATCGTACTCTTACCTCATCGGTACTCATTTGCCATATCTCCTCTCCCACGCAAACATATATCTGCGAAGCGCATGCGGATCTGATGTCCATATAGCTCCCAGATGACCTGCGCATGTAGCATAAGTTATTTTGAAAATTTTAATCCCATGAGTAAATAAGTAAAAAAATGACTATTTAGCGTGCGACTTCTGAGAAGTCCATCCAACTCATCATACTCGATGTTGGATCTTTGGCATTCTCGAAATCCTTCATTTTAGTGACATCCAACGCTAAAACCATCGATGTCTGCAGGATAAAGAACACGTAAGATAGGTCTGCCAACATGAATGTGCTCCCAATCCCATACCTGTAGTAAATGAATACATCCTGCTATGTTGGTGTGCATTGTCTCATGCAACTCTCATAGATGCCTGTTAAGCAGCACAAGAACCCAAGGAATGAATATCCTCTGTAATGGTAGATCTGCGTGGACCTCACGAGCAATGTCGAAGAAAAGACGACCCAATGGCAACAATATGTGCTCGATATGCATAATAAAATGCTCGGCAGATCTAAGTATGAATCTGTAAAAATTTCACTTTAGCGTAACGGTAAACGCGTGCGATGAGCGACCCATCCAAACTCGATGTGATATGTGGATGGATGGGATCCGCGATATGTCGGCTGGATGTGCTCCGATCAACTCGTCAGTGATAGCCGCCTCTCCCAACCGATAACATTGTAAGAAGGGCCATCTATCCTGCCGGGATCATCGCAACATCCTGTAGTGTGATCGTCATCTCACCAATGGCTAAGTGGAATGTATTCGTCTGTGGGCACCAGCGCTCCACTAATGATGTTAGTAAGTGATGATCTCTTAATGTCGCATCACGAGACACGCCGGGACATCGCAAAGCACCCATGAATCTAAAACAATTGACAGGCCATTCCTTAAACATCAACAAGTGCGGCGACCTCAAACACGCAATGAATGGAGCATGCATAGAATATAACAAATACATACATTGGCGCGCATAAATGACTTCAAAAAAATAATGTAGAATCAAGATGTCTTTGTTATATCTACCACGTAACATAGCTATGCTAGGTGCACCCTTACCGGTGGTGGACCGTAGTCCTCAATAGTGTCCTCGGTTGCCTCCTCTACATGGGGAGGGGCTTCATCAGAGGACATCTTCACCTGGTACCATTGAAGCAAACAACATAGTCATCATTTTAAAAATATTACATTGCATTGTAATTCATACTAGTAGCTGAGGACTAAAAGAAATACGTAGAAAGACATATATAAAAATGAAGGCATAAAATAATTATAAAATAACTATTAATTAAGAGATTTTAGATTTAAATTTTCCCACATATGGTATGTATGCTAACTAACTAAAAACTTGAACTAATAAACTAATAATAAACTAATAATTAAAAATAACTAAACTAACTAATAAATAATTTGATTTATAATTTTATTTTGCACCATGTGTACTATGAGCGCTAAGCAAAGAAATAATTTTATTTTTTACTGGTTGAAAGCGAACAATATGACATAAAATATGGGACTACTACAAGTAGACAATATGACATAAACACTAGTCAAAGCAGATGAAACATAAGTACTACTACTACAACAATAGCATAAGTACAACATGACATCAAACAACTAACTTAGAAAACATCACACTCTCGATGCGGTTCGAGGACACGTTGACTATTATGCCCAATAGTCTTACAACGATCGCTTTTAGAATGTGCTCATCCATTGTATTTTTAAATCTGATTGTCCTTGGCCTTCCAGACTTTTGCTTAATATTATGTGGGTTATAATTTTTATAACTGCCTTCTGTGATGTGATCTGCCCACTCCTCCCGATCAGGTATTATATAGAACTCTCCCTGGTAGGTGCTAATATAATTTGTAATGCAGACATCCCGCGTGGTTTAGGTGCGATGGCTCAAAAGCAATCCGCGTGTGGAGGTGATGATGACGTGATTGTTTGCGTACACTTGCGGTCATAGTTCTCAGAAACTTCTACTTTATAGGTTGATGCGACATCAAACACTGATACTCGGACATGCTAATCCTAACATGTTCGTAATCTCTTCGTGCCTCACGTTCATTAAGTCGGTGTATCTTTAATGCGAGGAGAAAACAAGTTTTCTTGTTGCCTTTCTAGAGCGGTAGCCATTTCAAGACATTTCATGAAAAAGGAAAACTATATTATAGTACACTTCCATAATCAGGGCTTGAATTGGTAAGCCACGTGCATGTTTAAGCACTCTGTTGAAGTACTCAGTTGCATTTGTCATCATAGTACTATACCTGTACCCGTTATCATGAGTTTGAGTCCACTGTTGAACATCTCTTGAAACTAGCCAGTCGTATGCCTCCTGCTTAATATTCTTAATGTCTGACATGTGCCTTTTGAAAATTCGGATGTCATCTGTGTTTCCTGCAACGTACATTTTCTTACACATGAAGTCTACATCAGCTGTGCCAAGTTATCATACTGCTCTTTTGAAGTTCTCCCTCAAATGGTGCAGGCAGATGTGATGTGCAGCTCATGAGAAGATTTCTCGACAACAACGAACAAGACCTGCATGTCTATCTGAGATGAGGCATAGATCAGCCCTTGTAGACACTAATGAGATCAAGTCCTGAAGAGTGCAAAGAAACCAAATCCAAGACTCTATGCACTATGATTCAACAAGCTAGAAGTGGAACAACCCATTATTTGTCGATCCCAACAACATTAAGTAGAGTGCCTTTGTACTTACCTAGGAGAAAAGTCCCATCAAGACATAACGGGTGATATCTTGCCAACCTTGTATTGAGATCAAGCATAATAGTCATTGGAATCTATTCGATTCCGTGGACTGTACCCGGTATACTGAACCGGGCATAGATGTGCAAACAACAGCCATAAATTTTCCCAATGATCTACGATTCCTCCCAAGCGCCAAAATAGCCTTAACTTTTATTGCATCCCAAGCCTTCATATAAGACACTCTTATATTAAACTTTGACTCTATACGGCTTATGATCTCCACGGCTCTGATCCAACCATTGAGTGGATGAAATAACTTATAAATTATGATGTGCATTGCCTGTGTCCAGCATTAAGAATTGAGTGACTACAGCTATGAGGAACTGAACCAATTCTCCAAGTACCACCCAACCTCTTAGCGGCGGCATGTAAACATGACATGGTCTGGGTGATAGCAGTAACGATTTTGATTGGCTTGAGGCATATATGACATATTCGGCATTGTTTATAATACCACCCCTTAAACAAATTGCTTCTTCATGAAAGCACATACCTTGCACTAATTCATCTGGGATACAATTCTCCTCTTCAAAGGTTGAATCATCTGATGGGCCATCAAATGCAAGGTCTTCATCCCATTCTCTGGTGGTTTGAGTACTACACATGTAATCATTATTATGTATCAAATGCTCCTTAGTATGACTCATTCTCATTGAGTAATCGGCAATCAAATATCTGACCATATGGATGGTTGTTGTTAAATCACCTTTGTCGATATAATATTGTCATCCTCATCACTATCTCCTATCTGCAGGCATAGTTTCATATTCAACATTTACATCAGATGGTGGGTTCATCATTACCTTTAGGGTCAAGGTCATCCATATGGCGAGCTTGTGCGTAAAATAATCATTTTCTCTTCTTTCGACCTCATTTCCCCTTGAGTACTTATCGAGGAGGTGGTGTGATGTAATGTCGGTGGTGATTCCACCTCTTTGGCGGTTGTATCTTTAACCTCCCTATCTCCATGGAGTTCCTCGACATACACACCATAAAGCTGCACATCTCATCATCGTTAATGTATTGCAATAAATCAGTTCCAATAGAAAATGACCCACAGATTAAAGAATTTTGATGGATCTAAGCGACCATAACTATTTTGTAATTCTTCAAATTTAATCAAATTGTGAAATTTGTTTCGATTCTCCCACCAATATATGTTGGAATGAACTCATCACTTACTCCAGTTCACCATCATAATAAAAACAATACATGATATCACGAACTCATCACTAGCTAGTAATAAGAACACCAATATTACTTTATTACACAAAAAAATCTTACATTAATATATGACAAAGATATGAAATACTTGCATTCAAGCAATCACTCAATCTAATTTTAGCATAACAAATAAAATCCAACTCTCAATGTGACAAATAAAATTCAAATCGTAATGTGACAACAACTAATTTATGCAACGTCACTTACAAAAGCCAATCATTCTCTTTTGCATTTATCGGATCGATATCTCAAATGTTATTAGGTATTTTTATAAAATGCCTTTGCCAAAAAAAAACATCACACATGAAATATTCAAACTCAAGCAAAAATTTAACTTTTTTAGAACATGAATCACCACATATCGTAAATACAATTAAAGATCTTCATAACAAATTATTACACTTAATCAATCAAAAAAAAATTGCTCAAAATTGAAGTCTTCTAAAAAAAATTAGCACAAAATGAGATCCATCACAAATTTCCTATGAATATCATAATAGCTTAAAAACCAAATAAACTCATACAATTTAACATTATACATTTTTTTTTTGGGGTTAGAAATACCTAAATCGACGAAAATAATCCTTCCAAGCTCCTTCTTCACCGACGACTATCTGGCTGGCGACTAGGCCCGGCCTAGCTGTGGCAGACCGGGCTCGATGAGGCGAGGCGGCGAGGATTGGGAGATCTGAAAACCGAGCTTGCGACGATCTCGGTTTTAGACCTAAAGGGATGAGGTCGCCACCGTTGGTAGCCATGACTGGCTAAACCTACTTTTAATTTTTTTATCTGCTAATTACCTAATTAAATAACTAATCATGTTTAATTTGAAAATTTCACCCCTAAGACCAACCTCAACGTTCTATGAATGATAAATGATCCATCGTAATAATTATAAAACTATTTATTTATTATAAATCATTAAGTTTAAATTTATCTCAATAAGAAAAACCTTTATTAGTATTTATTATAATTTTAAATTTTGGTATGTATTGATATTTAAACAGCTGTAGAAGCACATAAAACTTCATTTTATTTAATTAATCATGATTCTAACACTATTATGCTTATGAAAAACAATAAAAAGGAGAAAAATAAAAAATATGCTAAAAAGTATTAATAATTTGAATATATTACAGTAAAAAAATATTTATGTTTAATAATTATTAAACATATATATTACTATTATCAATTTGAGGAAAATTTTAAGTGTAATAATCCTAAAAATTAAAATATTGATCGCAAGACCAATTGTGCTCCAGAATGCGAAACGATGAAAATCTCTCCTTGCGGCCTTTCGTGAGGATGCAAAATGCCGCAAACTGAAGGCTAAGCTTCATCAAGTCGTTTTGTTGAGCTTCATCGAGTCTCTCTCCCATGACGATACCAGCTTAGGTACCGGATCAAGCTGTTGTTTCATGGAGGCTAAGCAGATGAGGAAACAGTTAGTTATATCCAAGTACACAAGTCCTCGCTGGGGTGAACCAGCTTTCTTCTGTTAAGAAGGAGTTGATCAGAGGTGAAAGAAGAAGAGAGGATGCGGATGCACGACCAAATTCAGCTTTTGGAGGAGTAGACGTAGAAGACGAGTTGCTTAGTAGCATGCCATGCGTACCCAAACAAAGGGTTTGAGTGTTCTTCGATGGAGACGACGTGATCCTTGAAGTGGGCGCATTCGTGTATAGCGATGGTGGCGTTGCGTAGGGGTAATGGTAGAGGAAGGAAACGGTGAAGCGGCTGCGATCGATATGGTTGTAGACGTGAAACAAGTCGGTCGGGAAGGAGTTGTAGGTCTGGTGGAGGATATGCAGGTGATGGCGTCCAGGATAGTGATGTCAGGGAAGTGAAATGGTGGTGAGGGAATCGGTGGTGATGACGGTGTCGATGCTGGCGCTGCTGACTGCTTTGGGAAAGTTGCGTGGGAGGAGAAAATATTATGTGCGGAGTCCGGACATAGTTTTACGTCCGGTTCAATACGCACACCTTTAATATAAAAGACATTTTTTAACTGGCGGCACTTAATGGCCGTTTAACGCCCGTGCCACCCATCCCATCCAAATAGTGGGAGGAGAAAATACTGCGTGTTCCATATTCTTGACCGAGCGGGATTTCTTTTTGCAGAAATTTTTCTCGACCGCTCTCTCCCCCGTGTCCAACCTTCCCTCAAGATTTGCTAAATCTTGGGCATTAAAAATTATTATATGTATGCATGACATTTCTTCGCATTCTTAAACTTGAATGAATTTAGGATTTTTTTTGTTGTTCTCACCGTCGAATAGGAGAACATTTGGAACATTTGAGTTCTTTAAAAAAAGAAGCATATTTTACTGGTATTTGCAGATGTTTTGTATGTGTACTCTCTGTACTCTCATACACGCTGTTATTTTCAAAATTTTGAATCGTGGGGCTTGTCATATATTTAGTATATCCCATTGTAGGATGTTTGATGCTGTTTCATGAAGAATTTGATCAAATCTGGGGCCTGTTTGGATATAATATGTTCAGTTGATGACATTATAATTTGTTTGTAGGTTGCTTGATGGTTGTTTACTTCAGTTTTGCATGTGTACTCTCTGTACTCTCAAGAGAGTACAGCCCATTTTGACATTTTTTTTGAGATTTCTGACACTGTTTGGATATAATATGTTCTGTACATGACAATATAAGCAGATTGAATGGTTATTGGTTTATTTTATGGTACATTTTGCATATACTTTCCCTTTTTAAATCACATATTGAGAGAATATGTTTATTAGATTCTATTAGAAATTTGGATGATTGGTTAGTTTGGATCAGTTGTATGTGTACTCTCTCTCTCATGAGAGTACTTATTTTATCATTTTTTTCAATTTCTTTGGCTGTTTGGAGAGAATATATTTATTAGATTATTATAAGCAATTTGGAGGCGATTGGTTGATTTTTGGAGATTTGCATCATACTCTCTCTCATGAGAGTACAGAGCATTTTCATTTTTTGTCTAGTATTTTTGGCCTATTTGGAGAGAATATGTTTATTAGATTCAATTAGAAGTAATTTGGAGGTTGATTGATTTATTTTTAGTAGATATTTGCATCTGCTCTGTACTCATGAGAGTATCATTTCTCATTTTTTTCCAATTTTTTTTATGTTTGAGAGAGAATATGTTTATTAGATTTCATTAGAAGTAATTTGGAGGTGATTGGTTGATTTTGGATGATTTGTATGTGTACTCTATACTCTGAGAGTACAATGACATTTATTATTTTTTTAATTTCTTTGGCATGGAGAGAATATGTTTATTATATTTCATTAGAAACAATTTGGAGACTGATTAGTTAATTTTTAGTAGAGATTTATATCTATACTCTCTATACTCTCATGAGAGTACAGAGCATTTTCACATTTGTGTCCGTATTTTTTCTTATTTGGAGAGAATATGTTTATTGGATTCCATTAGAAGTAATTTAGAGGCTGATTGGTTGGTTTTTAGTGGAAATTTACATCTATACTCTCTGTACTCTAATGAGAGTACATATCATTTTCTCATTTTTTTCCAGTTTTTTTGGCCTATTTGGAGAGAATATGTTTATTAGATTTCATTAGAAGTAATTTAGTGGATGATTGGTTTATTTTAGGATCAGATTTGCATGTGTACTCTCTATACTCTCATTACAGTACATAATATTTTCTCATTTTTTTTCAATTTTTTTGGCCTATTTAGAGAGAATATATTTATTAGATTCCAACAGAAATAATTTAGAGGCTGATTGGTTGATTTTGAGGACAGATTTTCATGTGTACTCTCTGTACTCTTATGAGAGTACAGACTATTTTCTCATTTGTTTCTAGATTTTTTGGTTTATTTGGAGAGAATGTTTATTACATTCCATTAGAAGTAATTGGGAGACTAATTGGTTGATTTTGGAAGCAGATTGACATGTGTACTCTTTATACTTTCATGAGAGTATAGAGCACATACACATTTGTTTCCAATGTTTTTGACATATTTGGAGAGAATATATTTATTAGATTCCACTAGAAGTAATTTGGAGGCTGATTAGTTGATTTTGGGGGTAGATTTGCATGTGTACTCTCTGTACTCTCATGAGAGTATATAATTTTCTCATTTATTTCTAAATTTTTTGGTCTGTTTGGAGAGAATATGTTTATTACATTCAATTAGAAGTAATTGGGAGGCTGATTGGTTAGTTTTGGAGGTAGATTGTCATGTGTACTCTCTATACTCTCATGAGAGTATGAAGCATACACATTTTTTTCTAATATTTTTGGCATGTTTGGAGAGAATATGTTTATTAGATTCCATTAGAAGTAATTTGATTAGTTAGTTTGGGGCATTTGTATGTTCTCTTTATACTCTCTTGAGAGTGCATACCATTTTCACATTTTTTTCAAGAGTTTTTGGCTTGCTTGGAGAAAATATGTTTACTACATAGCAGTTGAAGCAATTTGGAGGCTGATGGGTGGATTTTTTGAGCAGTTTGTTATGTGTACTCTCATGAGAGTACATAGTTTTGTCTTAATTTTTTTCAGCTATTACTCACTAGTTTAAGTGGCTGCTTTGCTTGTGTACTCTCTAGGCCTCCATTGTGCTGATAATGTTCTCATTAATTGAATTTTCATTTTGAAGTTTAACATGTCTGAGAAAAGGATAACTTCCAGATGCAGGCCTACCACCATTAGAGCGGTGTTGATAATATTTCAACACACTTTATTGAAGTTATTGACATTTTAAGGAGGCTTCATTTGCATCAATTTATTAGGCATGGAATTGACAAGACTGTTATCACTTCAATCTGTCTTGTTGGGATATAGAAGCAAGCATTCTTTTGGGTGGCCAATGCATTCCTTTCACCCCAATGAAGTTGCATTAATTGTAGGGATGCAGAGGGAGAAGGTCATATGAAATCCCCACCATCAGTTCAACTTAGTGGACTTTAAGAATAAACTTGAGAATTTGGATGCTCTCCTTGTTGTGCTTGTTTATTTGTACATACATTTTTTGCTTTCAAATCTTTTTTTATATATCACAACTTCTGAGTGGCGTCGAATTGATTGCCTATGTCGGCCGACAAATTTTGTTGAGTACAATTGAGGCCATTTGGGCCTTTCTAGTTCAATTTGATGGTATTACATCAAAGATTGACATAGAAGGCAGGTACATGAGTGGCTTGTCACTCTTCTAATGATGCTTCACCTTCAAGTATGTATTATTTGATGCATTGAAGTTAACTTGTATAAATATTCATTGCGGTTATGGGCGAAACATATGCATCATAAGGCTTTCCTTTCCAAAGCCACACGTATTACGATGGCCAAAAAATAAGTTTGTAGATGACTCCTTCACTAGTTTGGGAGGACACTGGGTGAGACAAAATAATTTCACTTTATTTATATTATAATGTATTTATTCATATTGTAAAGCATCATATTTTCTTATCGATGTAACACATGTCTGTCTTTCATTTGAGGACATATCAGAAGAGGAGACCTAGCTCCTTGAAACATTTCCCCTACTCTACAGACAACCCATGTCGAGCCCGATAGTAGTCCCATTCCAAGTCCAATGAGTGCAGCCCTCACTGAATCTCTATATGTCTCTTCTCGATATTCCCCCTAATGTATCTCGCCTCTCTGGTCGTGAAGCTTTCTGAGAGGATACTTGCGGGTTTGGCCCCAGAGAGAGAGTATCATCTTTGAAGCATCAATAGCGAGAATTAATGGAATTGATTTGAGGGTAGCTCTATTGAGGTGTTCGGGTAGGTCCTAACACAGCATGGGGAAGCTCTGTGAGGCGACCATAAGGGAATCTCTTGAGGAACCTATCCGAGGGAAACACCATGGAGGCTACAGAGCTTCCCTGTGGGAGGGAGGCTCTTGTGGAGGCTACTGAGGGGATTCCCCATGGAGACTTCCTGGGAAGCCCTGTGGAGGCTTCCACTGGGGAAACCCCAGTGGAGGCCACTTCTGGGGAAGCTCTGTGGAGGCCTCCACTACGTGAAGATCTTTGCCGACCTTCACTCGATAGCAGTGAGCATAGTGTGAAGGCAGATGAGGAAGAGGAAAGCTATATCTTCCCCCTTCACATAAACATACATGAAGTCATGGTGTAGAATAACTCCTGTGGTTTCCTCCACACACGATGAGCAAACGACAGAAGAGGTATTACTTAACTTATTTTTTTTTAATTTAACCTAATATTAGCTGATTTCACTAATTTTTTTTGAAGGTTAGCAAATATTCTCCAATATCAATGGCTGAACCACCGACTATTGTCATGCTGGTTGAGGAGCATCAGGAGGAGGTATGCATTATCTTAACAGATTGAGCCTTAATTCACAATGAATCTAGCTCTTCATCATTAACTTTCATCATCACTAATTTTCTTGTAGCCAGCTGAGGCACATCATATCGTGGACTTCTCATCAAGAGATGTCTTGCCCAAGCCAATGCTACAGCTCGTTGCCACCTCATGCTCCTGATTCAAGGAGAAGTAAGTCATTTTTCATTGAACTCTTACGTATACATAAAATCACATATTATTCATTTAATTAGGTTCACATTCACATATTTCTCACATGCAGGGTGATACATATTTTGGGAATATCATCATTCGAGGAGGATGATGAGTTCTTGACATATCCATATATATCGGCACCGCGTTGATGCCTTCGCCTTTTTACTAGCCGAGAAGTACTTGCTATGTCCTGGGCTATATGTCCCATATTTGTATGTTTCATGCCTGCACTGGGTAAGTTACTCCACATAACTTTGGGTAATACGATCCATTCCTAGTTTAGATAGTTTGAAGCCCCTAATCATAAATTTTTTTTCTTCACTTTTTGTAGAGTTTATGCTAAATATGGCCTACAAAAGGAAAGCAAAATGTTCATCCAGCATGTCTCTGCAGAAAGTGTATCAAGGGCTGAGCTACTCTTACTTTGAGTTATAAATAATCGGCACTGGACACTCCTGGTCGGGCATACTAAGCAAGGGCTTGGTATTTTTATGATTCATTGCCAAACCCGACTCATAAGGCCATTCTTCCTCAGATTGTAAGAATTGTTCTCATTTTGGTTTTCCTTAAGTGCATATTTTTTGCCTACTTATTGATTATATTTTTTACTATTTAGTTCAAATTACTTGTAGAAGATGCTGGCTAGTCTTTCGAGAGCGATTCCATAAAATGGCCAATCAAAATGATGAGTGAGCTACAGTAAGAAAATGTGTCGAGTCGAGATGTTTATCTATAAATACATAGAAATCAACAAACTTTGGTACTGAGACCATAGTGTAAAGAAGATGAATTACTTTGGAGTTCATCTATCTTCTATTTGGGTATGAAAAAGCGATTTGAAAAATCTACAATTGAAGTTTGATATGCTGAAAATCAATTGCTTTAGAAATGTCTTGTGTTATGTTTGTGGATGCCATTAAAGCTACTATTTCGCTTTTAAACTTTGGAATAACATGTCTAGTAGATGCCATGTTTAGTAGATAACATTTGTGGAGCTTTAGGACCCTTTTTTAAATATTTCTTGACCTCTTTAACTTGTTTGGATATAATATATTATGGACGACCTTATAAGCCATTATAGGTTGCTTGATGCTTGTTGGTTTGGATTTGTATGTGTACTCTCTATACTCTCATGAGTCACCTCATTTTCTCATTTGTTTCACATTATTTGAATTTGGAGCATATGTTTAATAGATTCCATTATAGGTAGTTGGGAACTGAATATTAGCTTTTTTTGAGCGGTTTGTAGGTGTACTCTATACTCTCACAGTACACCTATTTCTCAATTTATTTTACCTTTTTTTGGTGTTTGGAGAAAAAAGTTTATGACATACCATTTGAAGCAATTTATATTTGTTGGTTACTTTATTTTTTTGCATCATGCTCTCAATACTCTCATGAGAGTACATACCAAATCATATTTTTTTCCAATTTTTTAGTTGTTTGGAAAGAAATTATTTACAAGATTCCATTGTTGATTAGCTGAAATTTAGCATTTTGAGCTATTTTATAGGTGTGTCTATGTCTCAGAGTATAGACTATTTACTCAATTTTTTCACTTACGCTTGTTTGTAGAATATGTTTACTACAAATAATTTGTGCAATTTGGAGGCTTTTGGTTACTTTTTGAGCTATTTTGCATCTGTACTCTCATGAGAGTACAAACTAATTTCACATTTTTTTTTAGTTTTTTGGGCCTGTTTGGAAAGAATATATTTAGTAGATTCTATTACAAGTTAATTGGGGCCTGAATATTAGCTTTTTTGTAGTTATTTTGCAAGTGTACTCTCTGTACTCTCTTGAGAGTACATACTATTTACTCAATTTTTTTCACTTATTCTGGCCTGTTTGGAGAGAATATGTTTACTACAAATCATTTGAAGCAATTTGGAGGCTGATGGATTGGTTTTTTGTGCTGTTTTGCATCTGTACTCTCAAGAGAGTACATACCAATTTCACATTTTTTCTAATTTTTTGGTCTGTTTGGAAAGAATATGTTTATTACATTCCATTAGAGGTTGATTGGAGCCTGAATATTAGCCTTTTTGAGCAATTTTGTAGGTGTACTCTATACTTTCATGAGAGTACACTATTTCCTTAATTTTTTTACCTTTTTTTGGCCTATTAGGAGAGAATATATTTATTATAAACTATTTGAGGTAATTTGGAGGCTGATGTGTTGCTTTTTTTATGCTATTTTATATCTATGCTCTCTATACTCTCATGAGAGTACAGATCAAATTCACAAATTTTTCCAATTTTTTAAGTTTGTTTAAAAAGAAATTATTTACAAGATTCTATTATAAGTTGATTAGAGCCTGAATATTAGCCTTTTTGAGCTATTTTGGAGGTGTACTCTCTGTGGTCTCCTGAGAGTATAGATTATTTACTCAAATTTTTCACTTATTCTGTTTGGAGAATATGTTTACTATTTGAAGCAATTTGGAGGCTTTTGGGTTACTTTTTTGAGCTATTTTGCATATGTACTCTTTGTACTATCATGAGAGTACATACCAAATTCACATTTTTTTCCAAGTTTTTTGGAATGTTTGGAAAGAAATTATTTACAAGATTCCATTGCAGGTTGATTGGAGCATGAAATTTAGCTTTTTTGAGCTATTTTGCAGGTGTACTCTTTGTACTCTCACGAGAAATTCTAAAATTTGTTTTCACTTATCCGACTGCTTGGATAGCATATGTTTACTACAAACCATTTGAATTTGGAGGCTGGGTTTTTTTTCATATTTTTTTTGCATTTGTACTCTGTACTCATGAGTACATACAAATTCACATTTTTTCCAATTTTTTGGAATGTTTGGAAAGAAATTATTTACAAGATTATTAGTTGATGGAGCTTGAATATTAGCCTTTTGAGCTATTTTGCTCTCTACTCTCTGAGTACTATTTTCTCAATTTTTTTCACTTATTTTGGCCTGTTTGGAGAGAATATGTTTACTACAAACCATTTGAGAGAATTTGGAGGCTGTTGGGTTGCTTTATTGTGCTATTTTTTGCATACTCTCTCTCATGAGTACATACCAAATTCACATTTTTTTATTTTTTATTTAGAAAGAAATTATTTACAAGATTCCATTCTGGGTTGATTGGAGCTTGAATATTAGCCTTTTAGCTATTTTGTAGGTGTACTCTGTACTCTCACGAGGAAACTATTTTCTCAATTTGTTTCATTTATTATAGTATATTTGGATAGAATATTTTACAAAATTTTGGCAATTTGGGCTGTTGGGTTTTTTTTTGACTCATATACTCTCACTCATGAGAGTACAAACTAATTTCACATTTTTTTCAATTTTTTTGGCCTATTTGGAAAGAATATATTAGTAGATTCCATTCTAGTTGATTGACTGAATATTAGCCTTTTGAGCGGTTTGCAGTGTACTCTCATACTCTCACAGTGATTTATTTATGCAATTTTTCACTTATTCGCTTGTTTGAGAGAGAATATATTTATTACAAATCATTTGAAAATTTTGAGGCTTTTGGGTTACTTTTTTGAGTTATTTTGTATGTACTCTGTACTCTCATGAGAGTACAGACCAATTCATATTTTTTCTAATTTTTTGGCCTATTTGGAAAGAATATGTTTATTACATTCCATTACAGGTTGATTGGAATCTGAATATTAGCCTTTTGAGCTGTTTTGTAGGTGTACTCTCAACTCTCACGAGTATATTTATTGATCAAATATATAGCGTTATAATTTATATGTTATGACCATCATGACAATAATTTAATTTATTATTTTTAATCGATACTAATAACTAATATGATTTTACAATAGCTAAAAAATATCAAATAAATATAATAAAAAATCTAAATAATCTACAAAATGATTGAAATCATTCAAAATAATTTTTTGAAAGTGAATTCATCAAACATGATATGAAGCTCAAAATTACATTTTTTTAAATTATTATTTTGACAAATTAAGATAAAAGGTTTATTAAGTTAAAATTATTAGAAATGTGCTTAATAATTTTGAATAAATAATGGGCACACAATAATTTATTAAAAAAATCATTATGGAAGGTTAAAGTCATTGATTAACTATAATTATCTTGAATTTGCTCTAATTTATGGCTTAGTGCATGTCAGGGATTACTTTTATTTTACTTTTATTTATTATTTTTATGTTATTTTTACAAATATTTTAATCTAATAAGTTTTAAAAAATATTTTTATTTTTTGTTTTTAAAAATAAAAAATATTATTTATACAAATATTCGAAATAAATTTTAGATATTTTGATTGGTTTTGAAATAATTATAATTATCAAATATATTTTATTTTTAATCAAAATATAAATAAAATAAAAGATAAAAAAGTTTAAAATAAAAATAATTCCAAATGACCTTTTAGTATATTCAAAATATTGCTTTATTCGTTTCACCCTAAATAAGGTTACATAGCACCTAACAAAATGGTCACAATATTATTCTTCATTCTTACCAACAAATAATAGTTTTCTTGCTTATAAAGTGTATTTATTGATATAAATAACTTTTTTTAATCTTTGGCTTAGTTTTACTTTTCTTAAATTGTATATTTTGCATAATTGACTGGTTTGATAAGCGGCTATTTCTATCTATGACGATGTCAGTTCAATCTTAACCAAGATTGACCCAATTCGAATATTGTTAATTCAAATCAAACCTATTTATTAAATCATTTGAACACCTCAACTATAATTTGAGAATCAACCACATCAAGAGTTACATGATTTATTTTAATTTGTTTTTTAATTTTGTACATGATCATGTAGCAAGCAATATCTATAAATAAAGGATCAAAGATCGTCTGAAGTTACACAATTCAATATACTCTCTCTCTCTCTCTCTCTAAAAATTGTTTAATGTGAGTTCAATGACAGCCTGGTTCAACATCATCACTTACATAATTAAGCCTTCATCATCATCTACCTAAAAATTGAAACAAAGGAATTACAAATTACCCAGTTTATTGCAGAAATGTGTAAGAATGAAGAACTAACATATTTTATTTTCATCTGACATAGCACACATTGTTATAAACGCCTGAGAAAATATTAGACATATAGCATAAAAATGAAATTTAAAACATAATGATTTCAGATATTTGAAGAACAATTTTCATGAAAAAAACACCCAAATTGATCGAAATAATGCTTTCATCTCACTATTCAGCAGTTGGAACACATTATACAGCCTCCATAGAGAAATAAACAAGCATAAAAAAATGAGCCAAATAATGTTAGGACCCTCAAGACACTACACCTTGCACACTTGATGTCGAGTATCAAGTATTCAAAATGTACATATAATCAAATTGGAGGAAAGATAAAAAACAATTGCCTCATATAATCGATGATTCATACAACCAGTTCTTTTTTCCCCTCATCAACATTAAGCAGCAACGAGTAATCCATGACATGGACGTAAATCAAGACAAAAATAAACCAAAAGTAAATAAATAAATGTTGAGGAAGAAACAAGAAAAAATGCATAGAATAGAAGGAAATTGCTCATTAATCAATTTATTTAACATGATTTTCATCTTCCTTGCCTCACAAATTAATGAACATTAACTATAATAATGCAAAATAATAGAAAAAAATCATTACTCAAAATCATTACAAAATGATACTTGATTATATCAAACCTGACTCATTAATAAACCATTATTCTCATTCTCACACATAATGCTATAAAATGAAAGTAGAAAGGAGACAACATACATGGAACAAATCGGTTAGGAAAGGTGAGCTTAAAATCTACAGAAAGTATTGTTACAAAGCGACAACAATGTCTTCTAACTTCTTCATTTCGACATCATCATTATTACATCTACTTATTACTCTGAATTAACCTTCATCAAGCACACAAGCTAATAGAGTAATAGGGTAATGACCACCTGTCTATGGGCATTAAGTGATTTAGCTCCTCTATGCTATCTTGTATGCTTTCATAACATCTCCAAACTAATTAGATCATTTAATTTTGATCGGTTCAAAAGCTTAATGATTATCTAGAACACTGAATGATATCATGCATTAAAATATTTTCTGTAATGATATCCATCATTACTTAGTGTACCCTTGGTGATTGATTATTGAGCTTGAGTTAAATTCTTAGAATAGAACATCATTAGTTAATGATATGTAAAAGCATGGTGACGAGTTTTCCATGCATACCTCAAAAGCAATATAAAACGATAATGGTATTGCAAGGTGTGACTCTACATGTTCTCCACCCCTTTCAGATTGTTCTTTGGTCTCTGTATCAACAAAAATAGGATGGTTTAAAGTTTAAAAGAAATATTTAAATACTATAACTTCAGATGCAAATAGAAAATTGCTCTTGGCTTTCTTGGTTCTCTCCAAATATCCCTTAAGCATTGCATTTAAAACACCCTTTGGCCGCTGCTTTCTGAATCCTTTAAAATGTCATTTTTTTATGTATGGTTGACTTCTTCTTCTTAGGTTTACGTCAGGTGAATTACCACATAATATAGAGTCGACATTATCAAATAGTTTTTTAAGGATCAAGCATATACTCTCTATCTTATTACCCTGTCATGGTGCTTATTTGATATGCATATCGACTTATGTGATTCTAAAATAATGAGTTTCATTTCCATCATTGCACATCTTTTAAGTTCTTGTTAGCAGTCAAAGTCGATATCTATTTACTTGTTGACCATCGCGAAGATATTTATCAGAATGCACAATATCTTCATGACTAAGAATTCAGATGCAGTAGGCACAAAGCAATCCCATCATTTCAAAATTTTTTTATAACTACAAGTTATATTTAGACATGTCTTGTCGAAATGGATAGTCCATGTTTTCGAAGAATATTTATTCTCTAAGTTTCTCTCACCAAATACTTGAGAATGTCATCACATTCTGCTAATCCTCCAACTCCATGCAAAAATTCTTCCTCAAACATTGTATAAAGCTTTATTGTGTAAAATATAGCGGCTTGTTTCAGAATTGGACTGGTTTTAACAATAGGAATAATTGCTGACTGGTTGCACTTGAAATCTGTATCATGTTCATTCTGATGCCATATATCCATAACCTTCTCCAATCCCAAGAAACAATCTATGATTGAATTTGTTGGCTTAGAGATTCCATGACATACATTATTCGTGGACTCACTACGTTGCGTTGACAAGATTTCCATATAGAATGAGTCTTTGTAGAATGTGGTGGATCACTTGCATCAATTTTATAAAGCTCACAACCAATCATGATCGTCCAAATTGCCTCATCTAGTATAGTAGACCAAGCTTGCTCAAACTCTTCTGTGAGTCACACTTGCATATATATAAAATTTTTGCACTATCTTATTACTATTAAAGCAATGTACCTTGAATGAGCTTTCTTCAAAATATGCCATTGGCAGAACCTATGACTAGTATCGCGATAATACAATTTTGCTCTCGTATTGCGATCTTTATCAGTGAATATTATTATAGGATGCATCACTCATTAACCGGAGAAAAGTTTTGAATAGCCATGTGAATGACTCAATTGTCTCTTATGATAGAAAGCTACTCCAAATAAGACATTTTGTCAGTGATGATTCACTCCAACAAAGAGCACATAATATTATATTTATTGAGTCGATGGCTTGTATCAAAATTATGACCAAAATAATCATATTCTATCCTTGACATGCCATTGCTCCAAAAAAAAAACTAAAAAGCATTCATCAACTTGGACATCCCATGTAAACATCCCATCCTCCTTGTCTTTCCTTGAATTTGTATTAATGCATTACTATCACCATTTTGCAATCCTTGATCTTCTCTTTTTGGATGATTGAAAGCATCTCTTTTGTGAAGCCAATATTCTTCGCCATCAACTTCCTCACTTAGATAGCTAAACACATTAGTTGTTCTAATTTCCGCCTCTATCATGCCTCCATCTTCAGATTGATGCCCTTTGTGAATGATGAATATATTTTTTAACCTTCAATTCCCATCTAAATCAATAAAAAATCTAATCATGGTACAACTCCTCCTATTTTAACTGCGGTTTAGATTGACAGCTTTCTTCCATCCTGCTTTTGCACATAAAAAATACTTGATTTCAATTTTTTGGAGTTTGGCCAATAACTAGTATGATCTTTCCTAACACTGAACTCAATTTTAAGTGCATAATCATAGTACAGTGCATACGCCTCCATTTCATTGTGAACAGTGGTGCTAAGGAGTTTTCTCACATTTGGGTCATTAGACATCACAACTTCATCATCACACTGCTCATTTATCGCATTCACCTATGCAAACACAATATATGTCACATGCAAAAGAGCTAAAAAAATGAAAAAAAATGGGATGTACTCTCATGAGAGTACAGAGCGTACACATGCAAATCTTCCTCCAAAACTGACCAATCAGCTTCCAAATTGATTCTATTGGAATCTATTAAATATATTCTCTCCAAACAGACCCAAAAAATTGAAAAAAAAGAGAAAATGGGGTGTACTCTCATGAGAGTACAAATGTAAAATACCCCTAAAAACTAATCAGTTAGCCTCTAAATTGCTTCTAATAGAATGTAATAAACATATTCTATCCAAACAGGCCAAAAGAATTGGAAAAAAAAATAAAAATGGAGTGTACTCTCATGATAGTACATAGAGTACACATGCAAATCTAAAAAACCATTAATCAAAAACTTTCTAATCTTAAACATATTATCTCCAAAGCAGTCAAAAAAACGAAAAAAAAATAAAATGCTGTACTCTCATGAGAGTACAGAACAAATCTTCCTAAAAATACCAATCAACCTCAAATTGCTTCTAATGAATCTATTAAACATATTCTCTCCAAATAGGCCAAAAAAATAGGAAAAAAAATGAAAAATAGAGTTTATTCTCATGAGAGTACAGATGCAAAACACCCATAAAAATAACCAATTAGCTTTCGAATTGCTTCAAATGAAATTTATTAAACATATTCTCTCTAAAGAGGACAAAAGAGCTAAAAAAATTGAGAAAATATACATGAGAGTACACATCACAATCTACCAAACAACAATCATTACTTATAATAGAATCTATTAAACATATTCTCTCCAAAGGTCAAAAAATTGGAAAAAATGAGAAAATGGTGTACTCTCTGAGAATGAGTAAAATCTGCATCCAAAACTGACCAATCAACATCCAAATTACTTCAAATGGAATCTATTAAACATATTCTCTCCAAACATGCCAAAAAACTTGAAAAAAGAGAAAATTGGGTGTACTCTCAGTGACATCCTATAAAATCACCTCTCCAAAACTAGCCAATCAACCTCCAAATTGCTTCTAATAGAATCTATTAAACATATTCTCTCTAAACAGATAAAAAAAAAAAAAAAAAAAAGAAAATGGGTGTACTCTCATGAGGAAGTAGTCTGAAAAATACCTCTAAAATAACCAATTAGCCTCTAAATTACTTAATAATCTATTAAACATATTCTCTCCAAGCGACCAAAAGAGCTAAAAAGTTTGAGAAAATGCTCTGTATTATCATGAGTCTGAGTACACATAAAATCTATAAATGTGATCTAAATTGCTTACAATGAAATATTAAACATATTTTCTCCAAATAAAAAATTGGAAAAAATGAGAAAATTGGGTGTACTCTCATGAGAGTACAAAGAGTATACATGCAAATCTGCCCCCAAAATTAACCAATCAGCCTCCAAATTTCTTCTAATGGAATCTACTAAACATATTCTCTTCAAACATGCCAAAAAACCTGAAAAAAGAGAAAATGGGGTGTACTCTCATTAGAGTATAGAGAGTACACATGCAAATCTGCATCCAAAACTAATCAATCAACCTCCAAATTACTTTTAATGAAATCTATTAAACATATTCTCTCCAAACAGACCAAAAAAATTAGAAAAATGATAAAATGGGGTGTACTCTCATGAGGTACATGAGTCTGATGCCAAATACTCAAAAATAACTATCAACCTCCAAATTACTTAATGGAATCTATTAAACATATTTTTTCCAAACAGGCTAAAAGAGCTAAAAATATGAAAAAATGCTCTGTACTCTCATGAGAGTACAGAAAATACACATGCAAATCTTCCTCCAAAACTGACCAATCAGCCTCCAACTTACTTTTAATAGAATATATTAAACATATTCTCTCTAAAGAGGCCCAAAAAATTGGAAAAAAAGAGAGAAAATAGGGTGTACTCTTAGAAGAGTACAAACAGTACACATGCAAATATGCCCTCAAAACCAATCAATCAACCTTCAAATTGCTTCTAATAGAATTTATTAAACATATTCTCTCCAAACATGCCAAAAAACCTAAAAAAAAGAGAAAATAATATGTACTCTTATGAGAGTACAGAGTGTACATATATAAATCTGCCATCAAAACCAACCAATGAGTCTCCAAATGGCTTGTAATGCCATTTACTAAACATATTATATCCAAGGTCAAAATCTAAAAATAGGAAAATAGGCTATACTCTCATGAGAGTCAGAGAATACACATGTAAAACAGTTCCTAAAATAAACAAAGTCCTCTTGCAAAGAACTCCTAACAATGTAGAAAATATACATTAAATAAAAAAATTTCAAAGAGTATCACTAATAAACCCAAAAAAATTATACATATAAAATGGTTCAAAAAATTTACCGATGTATTTTTATTTAATACATCATCCGCTAAATTAATTATATTCATCATAACTTCCGAATTCATTCTCCATCTTCACGGTTCTTCCCGAAAAATGAAATGAGATTTTTTGTTTCTCTCTCTGAGCTCGATTTGTCCGAACAAAAACATATTATGCTGAAACACTTTGGACATCATCGAAATCAACTTAAATGACATCCGATCGATGAACGGACTTTCCATCACATTCAAAACATTGAAATTAGTCAGGATATAAATATTGCATGACTTGATGAGCAACTGATCAAACGCTCGAGTCATCAACGCGCATACACGTATATCAAGGTCAGGAGGGACCGACGAGAATTAAGCGACATTCGTTCATAAAATTGATCACACCATTGGGTTTGAAATGCTGAAATCTATCAAATAAGACTGTTCTTACTTAATTCGGACAAGTCTGCGAAAATTGCTGATTGAAAATGGCGCGTATTTTTTAAAATTGACCCAATTTGAGTACCTGAACCAAACGACCTCCGTTGGCGACCGCCGTTGCATTGAAAGTAATTACGTATATATATATATATATTAATTATGTATATTTATTTGCATGAAATTCACATTAAATTAAATTATTAAATTTAAAATTTATTAAAAAATTCTCGTTCGTCTATTCAAAGCCAATCGTTCGTGCGAGCTGTCCTCCCCGTTTGAACGAGCCCGCTCGTCCAACCGTTCCATTCTTCTTTGAGGGTTATTTTCTCCCCTTCAAATAGAACGGCAAGAGGCGCCGTCCCTTGGCTTCTTCTGTTTCCAAAATCGCAAGGAAGGAACCCGAAACTACTCCCGCTCTCGGTGACTCCAAAACCGCAAGCAGGCGGCAAAGCTTCGAATTCACTCAACCGCAAGCAAGAAACTGACGAAGCCCTCATTCTCATCTTCCCGCTTCTCACTCTCGTGCATGACTCTCTCTCTTCGCCCTCGGCTCCGTCTCCCTCAACCATAAGGAGCGACCCGCATGCAATAAAAAAAAAGAAGAAGAAAAAAAAAGGAGTTACGTAACACTCTCCTCTCCACTCTCTCTATCACTCTCATGGCCGGAGACGCCGTAACCCAAAATCCCGTCCACTATGTTACCGAAACCTTCGATGAAGAAGAAGCCAAGTCGCTACTGTAGCTCGGCCGGGAAGGCATCGACGGGAGTTCTTGAGATTTGCGGATTTGTTATATCCGCTAAAAGCCAGGTTATACTGAATCGAGGAATTAAGGCAAAGCGATGTTCCTTTCATCTGGATTTATTTGCTACCAAACAGCCCCTACATGGCCGTCACCGTCGCCAGGTGCCTAGGATCTTGTACAGTCGATTTGCCATCTACAAGCGCTACTCCCCATCGAACTGCTGCTGCTTGCGTGGATAAGAAGAGGAGGAGTTCTTCATTAAGAAGACCTCGGCAAGGTTCACCGTTGCATTTTGGGAGCCTGGACCCATCATCACTTTCTTCTACTCCGTCTTTTGATAATACAAACAAGTTTTCTCCTGATGACAATTCAGGATATGATGGCAGGTTACTTATAAAATAAATTTATCTTAACTACCCTCCTCTTAAGGTTGCTTCTCTTAGTAAATTTGATGATGCCGCTCCATCAAGGAAGAAAAAGAAAGATGACCGAGCTCATGCTTTGATGGACTTTATGCGAGCAGTAGCTTAAAAGATCATGGACGGAATGGACCAGATGTGAAGCGAAGCAGTGAAGGTGTTCTTGCCCCTAGTAACTGGAAGGGCTCAACCAAATTTAAGGGGAATTCTGAAACGCAGGCACTATCTCCTTAACAGTATGGGCATAACTTGCATCAGTCATCTGGATCTTCTTGCACCTCAGTTGAGAGCAAGTTGAAAAAGATGAAGTTCAAGGTTGGAGGGGCCACTCACACAATTCCTGCAAAATCCAACATTGATGCTGGAAACATTGGATCTTCGTTAATAAAGTATTCACGCTCTTCTGATGCCTCTAGACATCGATCAAAGATCATCTCTCAGAATAATTCTGATGCTAATTATTCTCCACGAGAAAAATTGGTGGATATGTGCACATATATGTATTTGATTTAATACATGTTTGAAGACCTCATTGGTGTTACAGGCGACAAGATGAAAATCGTGGTGTCATGACAACACTCGCTATCTTGCCAAATGATTTAGTTAAAATATTTCTTGAATTGGAAACTATATTTGTGAAGAGGTTCGTCGATTATGTGAAAATCATAATTCGACCTTGCCTTCGAAGAGAAGAAAAGATGAGTCGGTGACGAAATTCATAAGTCATTGGCGCAACCTAAGTATGAAGTGCTAGCAACAGTTGGAAGAAGAACATGCGATCCAGTTGCTAATGGGCAATATGGATGATAAAATGACACCATTTTTATGCATGGCGTCGATTGCAACATTTAAGGACTTGCTTGATAGGGTAGCTAAATTCGAAAAGTTGAATCTCCTTAAGTCTGAAGTCTATGCAGATAAAGCAAAAAGAAATAAACCTTCAGACTCAATAAGAAATGTAACTCACGCCGCTTCATATAGCTCAAATGGCGAAAAGAAGGTGATATATAATGTAGATAAAGGAAAGCAGCCAATGCATAATGATGATAAAGGTAAAAATCCTGTTTACTCTAATCCATGGCCAAAATTGATATTAGGAGGTAATGACAAACCTTGAACTTTTCCAAGTGGTGGAGAACATCCTAAACAAGCAACAAGAGATGATGAGCGAGTGCGGCCATCTATTAAAGAAATGATGAACGGAGAATATTCATTTAGAAGGGATAGTGTGGCCGAATTATTTCGGCAAGCAGCTAAAGTCAGTCTACAGTTATGAGAAATCAAAAGGCCTAAAGAAGCTGATCAAGTTAATAATCCAAACTACTGTCCTTATCATCGAATGATTAGTCACCCTATCGAAGATTGTTATGTCTTCAAAAATTGGCTAAAAAGGAAGTATCGACAAGGTAAATTTACACTATCTGATATCAAAATGCCTGAAGAAGTTGATCAAGTCAATAATCTAAACTACTGTCCTCATCATCGAATGATCAATCACTCTATCGAAGATTGTTATGTCTTCAAAGATTGGCTAGAAAGGAAGTATCGACAAGGTAAATTTACACTATTCGATAGTGTTCTAATTAACCCAAAAAGAGAGTCTACTAGAATGATTACATCCTCTTCCGTATCATCCAGCAAAGATAAATAGAAGGAGAAATCAATTCATACTGAAGAATGAAAAACTATAGTTTCCAAAAAGAGCATGAAGATGCTAAAGCAGCTAAAAGACGTCCCTAGTGTTAAGTGGAAATCACCACTTGAACCTATATTGGACTTAAGAGAGATGCCTAAACCAAGTATTTGGGCTTCAGATACGATAAGGCTACTTCATCACTAAGAAGCTATCAAATAGTCCTAATAAATCAAAGAATAAAAAAAGAAGATCAATAAGAGAACCACAACTCAAAAGATCATTAATAATATAGAGGAGTATCATCGGTAGGCAAGAAAGCCATTTAGCTTGAATTCATGCCTAAACTTCATATTGCTGAATCGATGAAGAAGATAATGGTGAGTCATGTCCAGTAGAGACATGACGAATCATCTACGTAATATCAGATATTCTTCAACAACAATTACTTCGAGATGACAATGATAGTTAGACAAACTTGACCGACCCATCAATATTTTTATCAAGAAAGTAAGAAGAGCCTGAGGAGCTAATGTCTGAATTCTATTTAATGACTCAACAATACAATAACAGTTCAGATGAAGATCTATGTTTTAACGATGGAGAAGAGTCAGACTAATCGATATCATCACATATGAAACACATGATGTTGAAAAGTGAGTCTAACCTTTTTGGCCAATCTTCTAGAATAAGAAGGGAACTTGAAGAAATTACCTCTTCAGAAGAATCTAAACGAGACAAAGTTATTCAAGTTCTTGAGAAGTGGTAAAGTCTTACCACCTTCATCAAAGAAGGGAAATGCAAATAAAGATAAAGACAAGCAAATTGAAGTCAATGAAGATATTATTCCCATAAACCCTAGGACAAAGCCTAAATCAAGCGAGAATATAGAATACAATATTTGATCACACCTGAGAAAGATCCCTGCACAACTGAGTGTGTATGAGGGTTTCTTGATGTCAAAAGACCTCCGAGAAACTTTGATAAAAGCTCTAAAAGATTTGGAGAGTTATGATGCCTACTTTGCTGAAAAATGCATGATTGAAGCACTACAAACTCAAGATCTCCTAATGATCACATTCTTTGAAGAGGATCTTATGTTGGGAACACGGATCAAGTCTCTTTATGTTACTGCAAAGAGTGATGACATCTCTATTAGCAGAATATTGATTGATCCAAGTTCTTCTATCAATATTATGAGTCTAAAGGTATTGAGAGGATTATCACTCGATATCCAACATCTTGGGAGAGATAAAATGATGGTTCATGGATTCAATGAAAAGGGGTAGAAAACTTTGGGTTCTTTTATTCTCCGCTCAAGTTCAAGGATTTATATACAGAAGCCAAGTTTCATGTAATCGATGCCGATACATCATTTAAAGCTCTCTTGGGCCAGCCGTGGCTACATGAGTATGGCATGGTCCCATCAACTATGCATCAATATATGAAGTATCTAAAAGATAGAGAATAATTCATAATTTCTGGTAACCTATAACCATTCCCCGTCAATGAAGCAAAAATCTATGAAGATGCAAAGTACTTCATCCTCAAAGAGCCTAAGCTAACAAAGCCTCTTGAAGTGGTAGCATCCACTTCAGGAACTAAAGAGCTATTTCACAAAATAAAAGAGCAGAAGCAATGAGGAAGAAAGAAGGCAATGCCAACTCTTCCTAAAACACTTGATTTTGTACCTAAATCAAGAAAATTAGTTCCTCATTTGGGGAGTGACACAGAAGAAGAAGAAGAAGATATTCTTGTCAAACTTATGGAAACTTATAAACTCTTAAAAAAGCAGAGTATGAAATAAGTTATTCTGATTCAGACTATGATTTTGAATCTACTTATGGAAATAGAGTCCATATGGCTACATCAAGAAGGATAGCTTTGAAGATGACTCACTCAAAATTATACCCATTCCTCAACGTGCTTCAAAGAAATCACTACACTGGAGGTTCATGATATTGAAAAGTTGGTAACATTCTATATGCCACCGTTGAGTGAAAGTGGCGGAACAAGAACTCTATTTTATAAATCTGAGAAGTCTCAACCTCGAGATTTTGAACAACCTGCTCAACATAAAAGTTCTGATGAGATAGTACCAACTAGAATACCAATGAGGAGCTAAAAATGCTACTTTGTGAATTCAGGGATTACTTTGTATGGACATATTCTGAAATGCCAGGCTTATCCCCTGATGTAGTAGTTTATAAACTAGCTATTAAACCAGATGCAACGCTTATTAAGCAAGCTCCTAGGTGAATGAGATTGGAGATTAAAGAACAGGTAATTATAAAAATTAAGAAGCTAATCAAAGCAGGCTTTATCTAGGAGGAGAAGTATGCAGATTGGATAGCCAATATTATCCCAATTAAAAAGATGAACGGTCAAATTCATCTTTGCATTGACTCCGTCCTAAATAAGGCCCAAAAGATGACTTTCGCTTCCAATATCGAACTATTGGTGGACAACACTTCCTACTATGACATGTTCTCATTCATGGATAAATCGTCAGGATACAACCAAATCAAAATGACACCTGAAGATAAAAAACATACATCATTCAGAACACCTATTGGCATCTATTGCTACATAATCATGCCCTTTAGCTTAAAAAATATTGGAGCTACATACCAAAGAGCCATGACATGTATTTTCAATAAGTTGATTCATCAAAAGGTGGAGTGTTATGTTGACGATTTGGTGGTGAAGAGCCTAAACTGTGAAAACCACTTCGAAGACTTGAGAATTGTACTAGAGAGAATTAAAAATATGATCTCAAGATGAATCCCATGAAATGTGCATTTGGGGTATCCTTCAAAAAATTTCTGGGTACATTGTATGTCACAGAGGTATTGAAATTGATCCCGCTAAAATCAAGACAATTGTGGAGATGCCTCCACAAGAGTTTATGCCTTCGTTTCTTTACAAGGACAACTCATATATTCATTCATGATCAAATCAAATTAGACGTTAACCATTCTTAAGATTAACGAAGAAGGATGCTTCATTCAAGTGGGATAAGGAGTGCCAAGAAGCCTTCAATAGCATTAAAAGCTACTTGTTAATTCCACCAATCCTAGCAGCGCCTATTCCTAGGAAGCCCCTCATTCTATACACAACTGCATTAAAAGAGTCCCTTGGGGGATTATTGGCACAACACAATGAAGAAGGCAAATATAATGCTCTTTATTATATCAGTCGAAGATTAATAGGAGCAGAAATGAGATACTCTCTGATAGAGAAGCACTATTTAGCATTGATCTTTGCAGTCCAAAAGTTTCATCATTATATGTTATGTCATAAGATTACCCTCATCTCAAGGATCGATCCGCTGAAGTACTTGATGACAAGACCAGCGTTGACAGGTCGCTTGGTGAGATGGGCAGTATTGATTTTGCAATTCGATATCACATATGTTCTAGAAAGTAGTGAAATGACAAGTCTTAGCAAATTTTCTTGCTGCACATCCCATCCTTACGAACTCATCTTTTAATGACGACTTACCAGATGAGAAAATTATGCTCATTTATGAAAGAGAGAAATCAAAATTTTGAGAAATGTACTTTGATGGGGCCTCATTAGTCAAACAAGTCCAACACCTAAATTTCCCAAGAGCAAGAGCAGGAATCATCATCGTCTTCATAACACCAGAAGGAGGGATAATGAGATGATCATATGGATTGACCGAGAGAACTAACAATGAAGTCAATATATTAAGCATTTGTGGAAGAAGCTATTTTCATAGGCATTCAAAACTGCATTTTTTGGTGATTCTCAGCTTATCATAAATCAAGTACTTGGCATCTATATAATTAATAAGCTTGAGTTAGCTTTCTATCACAAGTGAGTTCTCGAGCTTATGAAATAGTTACCAAATATCATATTAACTAGAGTCTCTCGATCCGAGAGTAGTAAAGCTGATTGCTTAGAAAAATTAGCTAAGAAAATGAAAAGTATGAATGGTGATTATGTCATGATTGGAATATTTACTCGATAAGTTCTAGAGCCGATAAAGTATCTATCCCCACAGGTAGAGGGGTTACCAAATTTGACCCAGCAGGATGCGACTCAGGTTGCTCCTCATACTCCCAAAATCAATAAGAAGTTATACCAAGAAGAGCTAAGAATGACATTGCCTCAGAAAAGTAGTGTGAAGCCTTTGTTGTAGAAGAGTCGTGATTGGAGGCAACCCTTCATGGACTACTTTCAAGAAGGCAAATTACCAAGTAATAAATCACTAGCAGCTCAAATCAAAAAGAGAATGCTACGCTATACTTTTTTCAATAACACTCTATATCATAGATCTTTTGAACAAATGTGACTATGATGCCTAAATGTAGATGAAGCTAGCAAAGTAATTGTTGAAGTTCATGAAGGACTTTGTGGTGCACATCAGTCAGGTCCCAAGATGGCAGTAAATATCAAAAGGATGGGTTATTATTGTCCATCTATGGTGAGAGACTGTATTAATCATGCTAAGAAGTTTCATGAATGTCAAGTACATGAGAATCTCATCCATCAACCTCCAAATCCAATACACCTAATAATAGCATCCTGGCCATTCAAATGTTGGGGTACAGATGTAATTAGACCAATCGATCCACCGTCGTCAGCTAGACATCGCTTTATCATAGTAGCGACTGACTATTTCTCTAAGTGGAACTGAAGCAGTTCTTCCGCTTGAAGTTGAGTTGCCTTCACTTCAAATAGCTATTCAATACAACTTAATTGAAGATCAAAATGCCCATCTTAGAATGGAGTAACTCGACGCGCTTGATGAAGTTAGATTACAAGCTCATGAAAATCAAGTCTACGAGCAAGATGTCGGGCTTTTGACCATCATATCCCAAACATTCAAGGTGGTCACAGGTTGAAGACCAATTATTCCCAATCTAAAATTTGGTGACAAATTTGAGCCTAATTGAGAAGACCCTTTTGTCATTGAAAAAGTATACCAATGAGGGGCATACCAACTCATCAACCTAAAGGGTGAAAGACCAATTTGCCAATCAGCGATTAGTTCAAAATGTATTACATGACAAATATATTCCCAATTTACAAATAAAATCCTCTGAAGGCAGTATTTTTTTAGTATATCTATTTAGGTTGACAAGCGTGCTTGGAGAGATTCTAAATAAACATACTCCAATTGAAGATCTTTTCTGTGAAAATTCCCCTGCAAGATAGGGGACATTTTTTTTAGTATATCTATTTAGGTTGACATCGTGCTTCATGCTGAGATCCCTAAATAAACTCACTAAAAATGAAGAAGTTCTCGGTGAAAATTCTCCTATAAGATAGGGGCATTTTTTTTAGTATATCTATTTAGGTTGACATCGTGCTTCATGTCGAGATCCCTAAATAAACTCACTAAAGATGAAGAACTTTTCCATGAAAATTCCCCTGCTACATAGGGGTCATTTTTAGATTTCTATACATAGATGGAAGTAATGTTACATGTAGAAACTCTCTTAAAAGCACATCAATTTAAATATTGATGTATTTATGTATTTTCATCTTGAGAATTCTTTTAACTATGCTTTAGAATTCCCACAAAGAGGCATTTTTAGTTTATATTTTATATTAAGTTTCTTTGAGTTGACATCGTGCTATAAGACGAGATCCTCAAATATATTCTTATTCAGGTTAACATCGAACTTTATGTCGAAATCCCTGGATATATCCATAATTATTATTGTTAAGTTGCAGAGTCTTGCGGGAATGAATCTATTTCTATGCATGAAAGGACAACCCTAAATGTCAAGAAATTTATCTCTCAGATTTGCCAAATTTTGGAGATCAAGTCAAAAAAACTTCTAATTTGAAGCTTCAATCAAGGTTGGAGAAACATCAATCTACACCACAGTCTAGGACAATGGGTTCTAAAGGTTAGACTCAACAAGCCCACAAATGGTCGAGTTGCTGACGCTCTCCTCACTCAAAAGCAAGAAAAGCGGTGAAAGAGCCCCGTTCGTTGATGGATAAAACCACCAACCCACCTGACTTAGAGTAACTTCTAAAGGTCAAACTCAACAAGCCCAAATATGGCAAAGTTCTTGCCTTATCCTCACTCAACAAGTCGAAAAGGGTAGTGAAAGAGTCCTCGTCGGTCAATGATGATAGTTGTTCAATCTCAAACCGGATCCGAAGTGATTACAAGCAACTAGGATCTAGGAGATCTTTCTACTTGATCGATAGATCAAGGCAATCTGAGAAAATGCTCTCAATTGGGCCTCAAATCAATCTTCATATTACACGCAGTGATATTTCAATCTTTTTTAAATGATCACAGCTCAAAACTCGCATCAAAGCCTATCTCCTCATCAAGTCCGTCAAAGCATAAAGCACAGGACCGAGGAAGAAATTTTATAGTTCATACAAAGCTGATGGTCGAACTAAAGAAATTTTATGATTATTTAGTCTGTTAAAGCACATATTGCTAGACTAATAACTCAACATTGACCCTATATAAGCTGGAAGGTTGGGTCATATGTATGTATCCTTCAATGAATCTATCAAAGCAGCAAGCACATGATTCATTGAGTGCATACACTTCCTGACAAGTCAATAGGGACAAATCAGGTCAGTCCTTCATCAAGTCCATCAAGCTCAAAGCTAGGATAGAAGGAATTTCAAATCCAATCAAGTATGGATAAACCGATTCCCTAGCGGAGTCCTTCATCAAAACAAGCAGACTAATTTCTCCATCAAACCCAATCAAGCACAAAGCTAGGGTTCGAGGAAACTCTAATCTGCAACAACATAAAAGAAAGAGATCTTCAGCAAAGCCATTGAAGCAGATAGTAGATGGTGTAAGAACTCTTATCAATCTAACAAATCGATTCTGACAAATTGGTCAAGCTTTGAATTTAGCATGTCCTGAATAAGGTAGCATACTAATGACAAATCCTATCAAAGCTCCATAAGCTATTGTAAGCAAAGCTAAAATGATCCAACCTCTGTGGCCAGCCTAAATGGTCAACCAATTTTTAACAAATGTGACTCGCTCCATGCGCGAATTACATTTTTGGAGGATATTTGTTGACCTCCACATATGTGTCATAAAATCAAGACAAGCCCACAAGTCAAATTCGACGGACTTCGAAGCGATAGTGCATAAATCAGGGTTTGAAAGGCACTTAATGTCACTAAAAATGGTTGAAATGATCTCCAATTGATGAACAGACTTTACTGTTGTGTTTAGAACATAAAAATTGATCAAAATATAAATATTACATAATCTAAAGAGCAATCGATTAAGCACTCAAACTACCAATGTGTCAACACACATGTCAGAGTCGGGAAGCTACGATGATGACTAAATGATCTCTCTTCATAAAATTAATCACATTGTTAGGTGTGAAACATCAAAATCTATCAAATGAGACAATCCATGCTCAATTCAAATGAGTCTGTATAATTATCAAGTGATTTGAATTAACGGGATGCAAATCGAGGCTAAAATACATTGGACATAACTGAAATCAACTCAAATGATCTCCGATCGATGAACGAACTTTGCCATCATGTTTAGAACATCAAAATTAGTCAGGATATAAATATTGCATGACTTGATGAGCAACTGATCAAGCGCTCGAGTTGTCAATGCGCCTGCATATATATCGAGGTCAGGAGGCACCGACGAGAATTAAACGACCTTCGTTCATGAAATTGATCACGCCATTGGCTTTGAAATGCTGAAATCTATCAAATAAGACTATTCTCACTCAATTCGGATGAGTCTGCGTGAATATTGAGCTGAAAGTGGCGGCGATATTTTTTTTTGGAAATTTGACTTTCGAACCAAGGCTCCGATCATTGAAACGGACTGCGTTACATTGAAACATCGATTACCAAATAGATATATATATATATATATATATATATATATATATATATATATATATATATATATATATATATATATATATATATATAATGATTATCTACATTTATCGACATAAAATTCACATTAAATTAATTTAATAAATTTAAAATTTATTAAAAATGCTGCAACCGTCTATTGACATGTATTTGTGGGGAAATATTCTCAGGAGTTATTTTCCTCTGACTCAATTGGATGACGATCGTTGCTTGAATATATGCCAAAAATGGCGCAAAGACTTGGCTATTTTCCTTTAGCGCCCAGAACCAGCTGCGGGGGAATGAGTATATCTTAGAAATTTAAAAGAAATAAATATCTTTATTTGGCGTGCGTATTTTTTTATTCGGCTGTCTTCGAAAAGAGCTATGAAGAAGGAGAATGAATCTGAAATGGAGGCGTTGAAAATAAAATGATGTCATAAATAAAATAGATCCTAATCTTTTAAGGAGTTGTATATGTAAAATCGATAGTTTGTAATTTATTTATTTAAGTTAGATTTCTCGCGAGTTCTTTCTAGCGGGACTTTCATGCGATTGAGTACTTTACTGAGCCTCTCAGCGAAGTTCATATTTATTTTTCATGATTTTTATCTTGAGAAAACATATTCATAATCCTTGGGAAAAAATTGGTGTTGTTTGATTAATTTTTGCTTATTTACATGTACTCTCGTCGTCTTTCAGTATGACGATTTTTTCAGTTTTGTTTCACTTTTCGTGGCACGGTTGTTTGCTGGTAAGAAAATCCCAATCAGCAATGGTGGGCTCACTTAGAGATTTCATATTTGTACTCTGACTCTGCTCTGTCCTCATACTCTGTCTCTGTAATCAGTCTCTATACTGGTACCCTAGGCTATACCATATCTACCTTCTGGTGCTTCTCTGTATGTGTCATACCTTCTTCCTCATACCCTCTGTAATGTATGTATCAGTAATGAATATACTTTCTGTATTCTATACTCTTTCTCAATTTATTGCTCTGTACCTCAGATCTGACCCTGCATCAGATGATTTTGTCATTTAGGTTCATTTTCATGTAGGTTATTGGATCATGGTAATTAAAATTTAATGGTTGTAATTTGGTGTTGTACATTGAGCGATTTTTGGGTATTTTTTGTGTCTATACTCTGGACTAGCACCCTCTATGCTCTCGTACTCTCTATTTCATCACTCTATTATCATGAACTATCTGGACTCTATATTTTACAGATGAATGTGAATGAAGCAATGCGATGATGAAGTTGTTTTATCTAATGACCCAAATTTGGGAATCTATCAGGTTGTATATTAATCGAAGCTTATACCATCTTGTGATTATGCACATCAAAGCGGCCTGTTAGAAAAGACCATACAAGTTATTGGACAAACTCAGAAATTGAAATCGAAGATTTTCATTGTAGCGGAAAAAAACAGTAATCAAACCATATAACAAAATTAAAATTGATACAGGACTAGTTGTACGATGATTTGATTCTGTGATTTGAAGATAGTGGTTAAAATATATAGAGAGCCATAATCATTCATTGGCAAAGCGGTGATCTGCATCTTCTCGAATCGCGAATCGTTCTTGATGAGAGCATCGATTTTGAAGCGATAATGATACATTAGTCTGGCGCGCATTGACTATCTAGCGAGAAGTTGGTGGGGTAGAGAATATTGGATTCACAAAAAGATGCTTTTAATTTCATCGAGAAGCGGGTCATGGATTGCAAGTGGTGATAGATGAATTATCGTATTCAAGGAAAGACAAGCGGCATGAGATGTTTGCATGGGATGTTCAGTTGATGTCGATTGCTTGGTGAGTTTTTTGGAGCAATGGTATGTCTAGGGTTGAATTTGATTATTTTGGGGATGTGATAATTTTGATACCTATCGGCTCAATAAATATAATCTTGTTGTGACTCGTTGGAGTGAATCATCATCGAAAAACGTCTTATTGAGTACTTTTGTCGAAAAGAGACCATCGAGTCATTCACATGGTTATTCGACATTTCTTTGGTTGATGGGTGGCAGCATCCTATAATGATATTTCTTGATCAAGATCACTATGGCGAAACTATCAAGAATGTCTTAGATACGCATCATAGGTTACCGATGATATATCTCAAAGAAAGCCCCTCAAGGTCCATTGCTTTAGTAGTAACAGAGAGTTCAAGGGCTATACATACATGAGCAAATGTGACACGAGGATGAGTTTGAGGATGCCCAGTCGCCATCTAGAGGGAGGCAATTTGCATGATCATACTTCTATCGAACTTTACAAAATTAGGTAGAAATGGTCCGCATTCAACAAAGATAAATTTTTATGGGCATCTTGTCAACTCAGTGGTGAGGCCACAAATAGCATGTGTGGTATTTAAACCAACAAGTTCATTGAATTGTTTCTTGGGATTGGAGAAGGTGATGGAAACATGGCTGAATGAACATGATGAAGACTTCAAGTGTATCCATGAATTATTCTTGTTGTTAGGGTAGTCAATTCTTAAGCAAGCTACTTTGTTTTATACAGGAAGCTTTACTCATGTTGAAGAAGAATTTGCATGGAGTTGGGGATTATCATTCGTGTCGGATGATAGCCCATGGGTACTGGTGAGGAACTTAGAGAAGAAGAATGCATCAAACGGATTGTCCACTTTGATGTGTCTAATGATATTTCTTGTAGTTCTAGAAATTTGAAATGATGGCATACTTTGTGCACGCATTAGAGTTCTTAGCAGAATGATGTCTTTGCGCATTCGATAAGTACCTCCTCATGCGGTGGTCTACCCAGTAAGAGGGACATCACATCGATGGTTCATCTGAATACATGTGGAAGCGAGATGGGCGGCATTATTTTCAACCATATAAGTCGATATGCATATCAAATTAGCTCGAGAGGTAATAAGATTCGAGATTACATGCTTGCATCTCTTAGCGACTATCGATGAAGTGGACTCCGTAATAAGTCTATTCTCCGCTTTGACGATCGGTTAAGAGGAAGAAGGCGACCACATCATCGAGGATAAGGGCATTTGAAGGATCCAATCGAGGCGTCCAAAGGGTATTTCAATGAGGCTCGAGATTGGGGAGAATCAAAATCCACAAGTACTACTTGCCTCACGAAGTTACTATTACTTATAGGTTCACGTAAATATTTAATTCATTCTATTTTCTTGTCTTAGAAACCAAGTGAAGTCGAGAGTCTTTGTAGAGCGGATCGTCACCGATTCGCGACTCTATCTTTTATGATGCTTTTCACGGGTAAGCTTTAGAATATTTCACATTGATGCTGTCAAACATTCATCCATTACTAAGATGTTATACCATTACTATGATTTCTGCCATAAAACTTTGTCTCTTTTGTTTGGCATCCCCAACATCACGACTACTAGGGGTGAAAGAAATGCTTGCCCACTAAGAAAAAAATCGTCCAGATGTCCCAAAGATAGGATAAAGGTTATGACAATCGAGTCTTCAGATCAGTGCACATGGTTGTGAAGCGCTTATATTTCAATCACTTCTAGTGAAGCTAAATATTATCAAATAACGTTGATAACTCGGCACGCATCTTGACATTATCCTTTTGCGGACATCTTGAACTTCAAAATAAAGTCAAGGTAATCGAATATTAATAGCATAATGGATTCAAACACCATATGTCAAATGCAGTGAGTCTGGGTATATAAGGATCAAGAATGCAGAGGTATAGAGGTACAAATTCATTTTCTCCACGAACACATCAGGACACACCTTCAGTTATTCATGCCGATTAGCTATAGTATGCCCTCAAGCGGATAAAATGGGTGAAAATACGTAAAATCTCAAGTATAGAGTGCAGTGCAGAGAGTACATGCAAACAACCATCAATTAGCTTCCAAACAATCTCAATCTACTTCCACGGAAAGCTAAACATTGTCTCTAGGGTGACAATCAATAGAAAATTGTCTCAATATTGAGGGTGCATGTCTGAAATGCAGAATGAGGAGATGCAGTGCATGCAGTGCGATACATATTCATTTTCTCCACACATCAACCTAAACACCTTCTCGGTTATTCATGATTCCGACCATAGTATGCCCTCCGGAAAAAATGGGTGAAAAAATGCAAAATCTCGAAAGTATAAAGTGCAGGGGTTTACATTTGCAAACAAGCATCAAAATTAGCTTAAACAACCTCCCAATCTTGAGAAAAGCGTAAACATTGTATCAATAACGACGACAATCAACAAAAGCTTCCCAAAATCGTCTAATATCGAGGAATGCAAGGCGAGTCAAGGCATTCATTTTCGAGCATCCAAACAAAACCACCTTCCCGTTATTGAGCAGATTCTAGCCATAGTATGTCCTCAAGCGGAAAAAATGGACTAAAACAAGCATAAAATCTCAAGAAAGTATAGAGTGCAGGAGTATATATACAAATGCTCTGTCTACTTCAGGAAGCGATTTGTAAATGCAGCGAAATCAGTAAAATTGGGCCAAATGTAGCCTAAACAACAGAAATACCTCGTACTCATATCTGAGGAGTACATATCAAAATACCAAAAAACTAATCAACCTCGACATTGTTCCTAATGCATTATAAAGTATATATATCATCCAAATAGAGCAAATATATCCACAAAAAGTACAAAAAGTAGCCATATAAAATCAAAGGGACGCCATAAATAAACCTAGAAACACATACTGATGGATTGTAATGGACAAAGAGCAGAAAACCTAAAATCTTTCAAGTTGATGCGTGTGGAAATACCATGTAACAATGAATACCTCTTGAAATTTTGAAGCCAAGCCTGATCGACTAGGTGGGCCTCAAACTCGGGAAATTCTCGCCTCAGCCACATGCAGTATTACGAAAGAATCGACCATATATTTTGTTCCCATGGTTTAGATGAGGTAAATCGGTCATGTTGGTCGGACGCTAAACCAAGGAAAATAGCGCCGTTTCCGTCTTACGGCGTCATTTTTTGGCGCAGTTTATTCAATATATCTGTGCCACGCGTTGTCATCCGATTGGAGTCATGCGTCCTCTGACTCACATAATATTTTCCCCCCATTCGTGAGAGTTGTCCTCCCCGTTTGAACGAGCCCGCTCCTCCAACCATTCCCTCCTTCTTTGAGGATTATTTTCTCCCCTTCAAATAGAATGACAAGAGGCGCCGTCCCTTGGCTTCTTCTGTTTCCAAAACCGCAAGGAAGGAACCCGAAACTACTCCCGCTCTCGGCGACTCCAAAACCGCAAGCAGGCGGCAAAGCTTCGAATTCCCTCAACCGCAAGCAAGAAATTGACGAAGCCCTCACTCTCGTCTTCCCACTTCTCACTCTTGTGCTGCTGTGCATGACTCTCTCTCTCCGCCCTCGGCTCCGTCTCCCTCAACCATAAGGAGCGACCCGCATGCAAAAAAAAAAAAAAAAAAAAGAAGAAAAAAAAATTTCCTCTCCACTCTCTCTATCACTCTCATGGCCGGAGACGTCGTAACCCAAAATCCCGTCCACTATGTTCCAGAAACCTTCGACGAAGAAGAAGCCAAGTCGCGACTGTAGCTCGGCCGGGAAGGCATCGACAGGAGTTCTTGAGATTTGCGGATTTGTTATATCCGCTAAAAGACAGGTTATATTGAATTGAGGAATTAAGGCAAAGCGATGTACCTTTCATCTGGATTTATTTTCTCCCAATATCCCCTACATGGGCATCACCGCCTCCGGAGTGCCTAGGATCTTGTACAGTCTATTTGCCGTCTACAAGCACTACTCCCCATCGAACTGCTGCTGCTTGCATGGATAAGAAGAGTAGGAGT
The DNA here is from genome assembly GCA_021442155.1 of Cymbidium sinense. Classification (NCBI taxonomy): domain Eukaryota; kingdom Viridiplantae; phylum Streptophyta; class Magnoliopsida; order Asparagales; family Orchidaceae; genus Cymbidium; species Cymbidium sinense. The sequence goes on from CM038215.1 coordinate 266,573,290, forward strand.
TCTTCAGTAAGAAGACCTCGGCAAGGTTCACCGTTGCATTTTGGGAGCCTGGACCCATCATCACTTTATTCTACTCCGTCTTTTGATAATACAAACAAGTTTTCTCCTGATGACAATTCAGGATATGATGGCAGCTCACATAGAAAGAAATTTATCTTAACTACCCTCCTCTAAGGTTGCTTCTCTTAATAAATTTGATGATGCCGCTCTATCAAGGAAGAAAAAGAAAGATGACCGAGCTCATGGAGACTTTGATGGACTTTATGCGAGAAGCATTTTAAAAGATCATGGACGGAATGGACCAGATGTGAAGCGAAGCAGTGAAGGTGTTCTTGTCCCTAGTAAATGGAAGGGATCAACCAAATTTAAGGAGAATTTTGAAACGCAAGCACTATCTCCTGAACAATATGGGCATAACTTGCATCAGTCATCTAGATTTTCTGGCGCCTCAGTTGAGAGCAAGCTAAAAAAGGTGAAGTTCAAGGTTGGAGGGGTCACTCGCACAATTCCTGCAAAATCCAACATGAATGCTGGAAACATTGGATCTTTGTTAATAAGGTATTCACGCTCTTCTGATGCCTCTAGACATCGATTAAAGATAATCTCTCAGAATAGTTCTGATGCTTATTGTTCTCCATGAGAAAAATTGGTGAATATGTGTAAAAGTTATGTGCGCATATATGTATTTGATTTAATACATGTTTGAAGACCTCGTTGTGTGCTCGGAGGAGGAGATGAATCAGTGGTGTCGACACACTCACTCCTTCGCCGGGGTGTACCGAGCAGCCAAAACACTCCGATCATCGGGATGGACGAGGAGGCTGCCGAAATTACGTCAAATATTTTGACTTAGAAAAAAATGAGCTGACTTAGGAGCGCTAAGTAGGGAGACCTGCAGCTAATTCTATTCTAAATTAAAAGCATCAAACAAGAAAAAGGGGGGAGCCTTTAAAGCAAAATTTGGGAAGAATAGAATATTTATTTAAATCTTAAGTGAAATTAGGGGGAGACCAATATTAAGCTCACAAACTCTAATAGCTATTATCTATAGCTTAAATTGAAGCGGTAAAGTGAGTTCCTTTTTCTTGCAAACTTCTCAAAATTAAGCAAGCTTTAATTGGAATTGAGGGGGGACTAATGCTAAATGCATAACAAATTTGTAATAAACTCAAGATCTAAAGATGAATCTAAATTGGGTTTAATAACTCTTATATCAATATGGAGGTGGTTACCATGCTAGCTAATAAGCATAAGTGGGGCTAAAGCACTAAACATCGAAATCAACATAATTTATCAAAGTGATGTAAACTGAACATAATCAAATTAGGAGAATTGCGAAAGCTTAAACAAGTAAACTAAGTGTCAGTAGTGTGTTTAACTACAATTTAAATCAAAATCTTCTTATGCAGAACTCTTTTATGCAGACGTAAGGTGATCTAATATCCAAATCTATAAAATCAAAGGCTTCTTAATCAAAATCAAGGAATTTTTATTCTAATTCAAAATCACTAATTAGATGAAATTGTCTAAACTATGAACTCTTGCATGTGCTCGGACATAGAGATTTCAAATGCAAATTTTAATGTCTAAAAAGGTTGCGCTGGCTAATTTGGAATATATTAAATATTAATCTGAAAAATTTAATAAGATATTAGATTAATTTACAATGCCTTCTTTGCCACCGGATCTGCAACTCTTTGTACAAGCAGATAGAAGGCGATACTAAAACCAAAATCTACAAAAATCATGGAGCTTTCTTTCAATACAACATTAAGGAATTTCATTCTAATTATAATTTTTAAAATCAACAAAATCACTAATTAGGTGAAATTATCTAAGCTATAAACATCTGCATGTGCTCGGACATAGAGATTTCAAGTGTGAATTTTATTGTCTGAAAAGGCTGCGTAGGCTAAAGTTGGAATTAAATGAAAATCTAAAATCAATCTCATAATTCAAACATAAAATTACCTAAATTCTTAAATACACCCGCATGTGCCCCGACACTATGCTAAATGCTGAAATTCAAGTGTTTGAGGATGTTGCGCGGGTTGCTTCTCATTTAACTTTGCAGTTAACAAAACCTAATAATAAAGCTTCAAATTGAAATATCGAGAAATTAATTACGTGGTGATAGTAGATATAATCCTCTGTTAGCGACTAAGCGAGTTGGCAGGATCTAAAGCTCTTCAACATATTCAAATCAATCAATTTTTCTAATCAAATCAATTCAAATTATCAATCTAAAAAATGAAACTCTATCATTAAAAGCTCAAATCAAACTCAATCTCACCTTAGTAGTTGTTTATCGGTGATAAGAAAATTCTAGCTCACAAAGAGGCTAATGTCAATGTTACGCTATGTTCACTCTCAATCAATCTCTTACTTGAGGGGCATGGCTGAATATCCTCCCATGGCTTGGCATGAGCTCCGATGAATAGTTATGATTAGAGTCCTCGATGGGGTGGTTTGGCGGTCCTCCATTATATTATGATCATGGCCGTAACATATCTCCAATGGCTCTACCCTTTGAGTTTGAATCATGTATACTTGATAGAAGCGACCCCTCATTAAGGTGGATTTAAGATTGTCTCCTTAGATAAACACCACCCAGTCTAGATTTCTTGATGACATAACCCATGTGTTTGATGAGGATCTTTCTATCGTTGGGTCACTACCTCTCGACTAAGTAGACTAGGGGCCGTGGCAGGATGATGGAACCATGGGATCTAGATTGGGCATATCATTCCCCAACCATCCTTTAAGCTAAATGATAAATTTCATGATCTAAATTCTAAAACTCTACATACTACACTTGCATTAAGATCTAACCAGCCTTAATTGATCTCTCACTTATTGAGAGGGTATTAACTATAGGGGCTTTGAAACCTGGAACCAAATCTAAAGTTCTCACCAAATGAGGTTGAAATCTCTGGGTAGTGTCTTATCTACTATTCCATTCTTTTGAAAATTACACCGACACCTTAAAACACTCTTTTCATCGAAGTGTTCGGTGGCGAATTTTCAGAGCTCACAGTTTTACATGTGTACTCTCTACTCTGGAGAGTATTTTATCATATTTTTAAATTTTTAACCTGTTTGGATATAATATGTTCAATGCATTATTACAAGATTGAATGATTTGGTTGGTTTTAGGTATTTTGTATGTGTACTCTTTGTACTCTCTTAAGAGTACATCCAATTTTCTCATTTTATTCTAGCTTTTAAACCATATTTGTCGAGAATATGTTTATTAGATTTCTTTAAAAGTAATTTGGAGGCTAATTGGTTGGTTTTGGGGTCAAATTTGTATGTGTACTCTGAGTACTCTCATGAGAGTACAAAATATTTTATCATTTTTTTTCAATTTCTTTGGCTTGTTTGGAGAGAATATATTTATTCGATTATATTAGAAGAAATTTGGAGGCTGATTGGCTGGTTTTTATGAGAGATTTGTATATGTACTCTCGGTACTCTCATGAGAGTACATCCCATTTTCTCATTTTTTTCTATTTCTTTAGCCTGTTTGGAGAGACTATGTTTACTAGATTTCATTAGAAGAAATTTTGAGGTTGATTGGTTAGATTTTAGGGATGTTTTGCATCTGTACTCTCTGTACTCTCATGAGAGTACAAAGCATCTTCTCATTTTTTTTCCAGTTTTTTTGGCCTGATTGGAGAGAATGTGTTTATTATATTCCACTAGAAGTAATTTGGAGGCTGATTAGTTGGTTTTGGGGTCAGATTTATGTGTACTCTCATGAGAGTATAGAGCATTTTCTCATTTTTTTCCAATTTCTTTAGCCTATTTGGAGAGTATATGTTTATTAGATTTCATTAAAAGCAATTTGGAGGCTGATTGATTGGTTTTTATGGGAGATTTGCATCTGTACTCTCTATAGACTATTTTCTCCTTTTTTTTCCAATTTCTTTAGCCTATTTGGAGAGAATATGTTTATTAGATTCCATTAGAAGGAATTTGGAGGCTGATTGGTTAGTTTTGGGGTTAGATTTATATGTGTATTCTTTGTACTCTCATGAGAGTACACCTTATTTTCTCATTTTTTTTAGTTTCTTTGGCCTGTTTGAAGATAATATGTTTATTACATTCCACTAGAAGTAATTTGGGAGTTGATTGGTTGATTTTGGGTCAGATTTATATGTGTACTCTCTATACTTTCATGAGAGTACACCTCATTTTCTCATTTTTTTCTAAATTTTTTGGCCTGTTTGAAGAGAATATATTTATTAGATTCTATTAGAAGCAATTTGGAGGTCGATTGGTGATTTGGGGTAGGGTGCATGTGTACTCTATGCACTCTCATGAGAGTACAGAGCATTTTCATATTTTTTTTTCCAATTTTTTTAGCTATTTGGAGAGAATATGTTTATTAGATTCCATTAGAAAAAAATTTAGAGGCTGATTGATTGGTTTTAGAGACAATTGGTATGTGTACTCTCTGTACTATAATGAGAGTACAGAGAATTTTTACATTTTTGTCTAGAGTTTCCTATTTGGAGAGAATATGTTTATTAGATTCCATTAGAAGTAATTTGGAGGCTGATTGGTTGGTTTTGGAGGCTGATTGGCATGTGTACTCTTTGTACTCTCATGAGAGTACAGACCATTTTCTGATTTGTTTCTAGATTTTTTGGCTTGTTTGGAGAGAATATGTTTATTACATATTATTAGAAGTTATTTTGAGGCTGATTGGTTAGTTTTAGAGGCAGATTGATGTGTGTACTCTCTGTACTTATTTTTGGCCTATTTGGAGAGAATATATTTATTAGATTTCATTAGAAGTAATTTGGAGGCTGATTGGTTGGTTTTGGAGGCTGATTAGCATGTGTACTCTCTATACTCTCATGAGAGTATATACCATTTTCTCATTATTTTCATATTTTTTGGTCTATTTGGAGAGAATATATTTATTACATTCCATTATAAGTAATTTGGAGGCAAAACATTTTCATATTTTTGATCCAGTATTTTTGGCTTATTTGGAGAGAATACGTTTATTAGATTCCATTAGAAGTAATTTGGAGGTTGATTGGTTAGTTTTGGAGGCAGATTAACATGTGTACTCTCTATACTCTCATAAGAGTACATGCCATTTTCTCATTTGTTTCCAAATTTTTTGGCCTGTTTGGAGAGAATATGTTTATTACATTCCATTAAAAGTAATTTGGAGGCTGATTGGTTGGTTTTGGAGGCAGATTGATATGTGTAATCTCTATACTCTCATGAGAGTACAGAGTATTTTCACATTTTTGTCTAGTGTTTTTGGCATATTTGGAGAGAATATGTTTAATAGATTCCATTAGAAGTAATTTGGAGGCTGTTTGGTTGATTTTGGAGGCAGATTAACATGTGTACTCTCTGTACTCTCATGAGAGTACAAACCATTTTCACATTTTTTTTTCAAGATTTTTTGGCTTGTTTGGAGAAAATAGGTTTACTACATAGCAGTTGAAGCAATTTGGAGGCTGATGGGTGGGTTTTTTGAGTCAGTTTGTCATGTGTACTCTATATACTCTCATGAGAATTCATAATATTTTCTCAATTTTTTTCATCTATTAATCCCTAATTTTAGTGGCTGCTTTGCTTGTGTACTCTTTGGGCCTCCATTATGCAGATAATGTTCTCATTAATTGAATTTTCATTTTAAAGTTTAGCATGTCTGGGAAAAGGATAACTTCCAGATGCACGCCTACCACCATTAGAGCGGTGTTCAATAATATTTCAGCATGCTTTACTGATGAAGTTATTTACATTTTAAGGAGGCTTCATTTGCATCAATTTATTAGACTGCATGGAATTCAACAAGACTCAGTTGTCATCACTTCAATCCTATCTTGCTGGGATATAGAGAAATAATCATTCTTTTTTGGTAGCCAATGCACCCCTGAAGTTGCATTAATTGTAGGGATGCCAAATAGAGAGGAGAAGGATATATGGTAGAAATCCCCACTATCGAAGTTCAGCTCAATGGACTTTAAGAATAAACTTGAGAATTTGGATCGCTCGTTCACTGCGACACAGTTTGTGTAGTTGTACGTATATTTTTTAATTTCAAATCTTTTTTTTATATATCACAACTATAGAGCAGAATTGACTGTCTATGCTGACAACATAGACAAATTTGCTGAGTACAATTGGGCAGAGGCCATTTGGGCATTTTTGGTTTTCCAATTTGATGGTATTACATCAAAGATTCTGACACAAAAGGCAGTTGGGTACATGCGTGGCTTCATCACTCTTCTAATGGTACATTCTACATCTTCAGATATGTATTATTTGATCCATTGAAGTTAACTTATATAAATATTCATTGCAGATCTGGGCGCCAGAGCACATAGGCATCATAAGGACACCATTTCCTTCTGCAAAGCCACGTAGGTGATGATGGTAAAAAATAAAGTTTGTAGATGACTCCTTCACTGGTTTGGGAGGACACCAGGTGACATAAAATAATTTTACTTTATTTATATTAGAATGTATTGATTAATATTGTAAAACATCATATTTTCTTATCGATGTAACACATGTCTGCCTTTCATTTGAGGACATATCAAAAGAGGAGACCTGGCTCCTTGAAATATTGCCCCTACCCAATAGTCGAGCCCGATAGCAATCCCATTCCAAGTCCAATGAGTGCAGCCCTCATTGAATCTCCATATATCTCTCCTCGATATTCTCCCGCTTCCAATATATCTAGTCTGCCCTCTGCTAGTACCAATTTAGAAAGCTTTGCGGTATAGAGGATACTTGCAGTTTTAGGGCCCTAGGAGAGAGAGTATCATCTTTTAAAGCATCAATAACTGGGAAAATTAATGGAATTGATTTGCGGGTAGCTGCTATTGAGGAAACAGTTGCTGGGCAGTAGGGTCATAGCATCAACATGGGGAAGCTCCTGTGGAGGCGACCATAGAGGAATCTCTTGAGGAAGCTATCATAGGGGCAACACCTATGGAGGCTATCACAAGATATTCCCCTGTGGAGGCTACCACAGGGGAGGCTCATGTGGAGGCTACCATTACTCTCTGTGGTGAGGTTACCAGGGAGGCTCTGTGGAGGCTACTGAGGGGCTTCCCACAGTGGAGACTTCACTGGGAAGATGGAGGCTTCCACTGGGAAACCCCTGGAGGCCACAACAGGGAAGTTCACTGGAGGCTTCCCACATGAAGATGTTGCTAGCTTTACTCAACAACATTGAGTGTGGTGTGAAGGCTAGGATGAGAAGAGGAAAGCTATATCTTCCCCCTTCACACAAACATCTGAGTCACGTCTGCGAGAATAACTCCATGGTAGCATCCACAGATGAGCAGCTGAGAAGTTATTACTTTACTTTCTTTTTAATTTAACCTAATAGTAGCTGATTTCACTAAACTTTTTTATAGGTTAGCAAAGATGCTCCAATATCAATGGCTGAACCATCGACTGTTGTCGTGGTGGTTGAGGAGCATCAAGCGGAGGTATGCATCATCTTAGCAGATTGAGCCTTAATTCACAGTGAATCACTCTTCATCACTAACTTTCATCATCACTAATTTCCTTGCAGCCAGATGAGGCACATCATATTGTGGACTTCTCATCAAGAGATGTCCTACCCAAGCCAATGATGCAGTTCATTGACACCTCGTGCTCCCGATTCAAGGAGAAGTAAGTCATTTTTCATTCAACTACAGAAGATCGCCAATTCATTTAATTAGGCTCACATTCCCATATTTCTCACATGCAAGGGTGATAGCATATTTGCAGCTGGAATATCATCATTGTGCGAGGCTAGATTGATGAGTTACTGGTAGATCAGTATCTATTAGATGCACACGTCGATGCCTTTACCTTTTCTTGGTAGAAGTACTTGTTGTATGCGGGCTATATGTCCCCTATTTGTATGTTTCATTCCTGCATTGGGTAAATTACTCCACATAACTTTGGGTAATACAATCCATTCCTAGTTTAGATAGTTAGAAGCCACTAATTATAAACTTTCTCCTCACTTCTTGCAGAGTTATGCTAAATATGGCCTATAAAAGGAAAGCAAAATGTTTATCCAGCATGTCACTGCATATAGTGTATCATGGGCTGAGCTACTCTTACTTTTAGTTATAAATAATCAACACTGGACACACCTAGTCGGGCATACTAAGCAAGAGGCTTGGTATTTTTATGATTCATTTTCAAACCCAACTCATAAGGCCATTCTTCCTGAGATTATAAGAACTGTTCTCATTTCAGTTTACCTAAAGTGCATATTTTGTGCCTACTTATTGACTATATTTATTACTATTTAGATCAAATTACTTGTCAAAGATGCTGGCTAGTATTTCGAGAGCGATCCCACAAAATGGCCAATTGAAATGATGAGTGGGCTACTAGTCCAAGAAAATAGTGTCGACTGCGGTATCTTTGTCTGCAAATACATGGAGGCGAATGTCACAAACCTGGATTAATTTGGGTGACCAGATTGGACAAAGAAGATGAATTGCTTCAGGTTGAGTTCGCTTACGCTATCTTCTATTTGGGTATGAAAAAATTGATTTGATAAATGTACAATTGAAGTTTGATATGTTAGAAATCAATTTCTTTAGAAATGTATCTCTGTGGTGTGTTTGTGGATGCCATTAGAAGCTACTATTTCTGCTTTTAAATGCTTTCTAGAGATAACATGTCTAGTAGATGCCATGTTTAGTAGATAACATGTGTGGAGCTTTAGGACCCTTTTTCAACTATTTCTTCAGCCTCTTTAACCTATTTGGATATAATATATTCAATAGACGGCCTTATAAGCCATTTGTAGGTTGCTTGATGCTTGTTGGTTTGGATTTGCATATGTACTCTCAGTACTCTCATGAGAGTATAGAGTATTTTCTCATTTGTTTCTACATTATTTGGACTGTTTGGAGAGATTATATTCAATAGATTCCATTAAAGGTAGTTGGGAGCCTGAATATTAGCTTTTTTGAGCAATTTTGTAGGTGTACTCTTCGTACTCTCCTGAGAGTACACACTATTTTCTCAATTTTATTTCTTTTTTCTGGCCTGTTTGGAGAAAAAAATGTTTATGACATACTATTTGAAGCAATTTGGAGGCTGATGGGTTGCTTTTTTGAGCTATTTTCCATTTGTACTCTTTGTACTCTCATGAGAGTATAGACCAATTTCATAATTTTTTGCAACTTTTTTCATATATTTGGAAAGAATATATTTACTAGATTTCATTACAGGTTGATTGGAGCATGAATATTAGCATTTTTGAGCTATTTTATAATTGTACTCTCTGTACTCTCCTAAGAGTACAGACTATTTACTTAATTTGTTTCACTTATTCTAGCCTGTTTGGAGAGAATATGTTTACTACAAACCATTTGAAGCAATTTGGAGGCTGATGGTTACTTTTTTGAGCTATTTTGTATCTGTACTCTCTGTACTCTCATGAGAGTACAAACTAATTTCATACTTTTTTCAATTTTTTTGGCCTGTTTGGAAAGAATATATTTACTAGATTCCATTACAGGTTGATTGGATCCTGAATATTCACCTTTTTGAGCTATTTTATAAGTGTACTCTCTGTACTCTCATGAGAGTACAGACTATTTACTCAATTTTTTCACTTATTCTAGCCTGTTTGGAGAGAATATATTTACTACAAACCATTTGAAGTAATTTGGAGGCTGATAGGTTACTTTTTTGAGTTGTTTTTTATCTGTACTATCTTATTTTGCATCTATACTCTCTGTACTCTCATGAGAATACAGACCAATTTCACATATTTTTTCTAATTTTTTTGGCCTGTTTGGAAAGAATATATTTACTAGATTGCATTACAGGTTGATTGGGGCCTGAATATTAGCCCTTTTAAGCTATTTTATAGGTGTACTCTCTATACTCTTTTGATAGTACAAACTATTTTCTCAATTATTTTCACTTATTTATTTGTTGGAAGAATATTCTTGATTAATTCTAGTTGATTGGGGGAATATTAGCCCTTTTGAGCTATTTTTTGTGCTCTCTATACTCTTTTGAGTACACCTATTTTCTCAATTTTTTCACTTATTTGGTTTGTTTGGAGAATATATTTACTACAAACTATTTGGAAATAATTTAGAGGTTGCCTTTTTTATTTGTTTCTCTTTATACTCTCTGAGTCTCATAGACCATTTCTCATTTTTTCCACTTTTTTGGTTTGTTTGGAAAGAATATATTTACTAGATTTCATTACAGGTTGATTGGATCTTGAATATTAGGCTTTTTGAGCTATTTTGTAGGTGTACTCTCTGTACTCTCTTGAGAGTTCATACTATTTACTCAATTTTTTTCACTTATTCTGGCCTGTTTGGAGAGAATATGTTTACTACAAATCATTTGAAGCAATTTGAAGGCTGATGGGTTGCTTGTTTGAGCTATTTTTCATTTGTACTATTTGTACTCTCATGAGAGTATAAACTAATTTTATAGTTTTTTTCAGTTTTTTTGGTCCGTTTGAAAAGAATATATTTACTAGATTTTATTAGAGGTTGATTGGAGCTTGAATATTAGCCTTTTTGAGCTATTTTATAGGTGTACTCTATGTACTCTCTTAAGAGTACAAACTATTTACTCAATTCTTTTTCACTTATTCTAGCCTGTTTGAAGAGAATATGTTTACTAGAAATCATTTGAAGCAATTTGGAGGTTGATGTGTTAATTTTTTGAGCTGTTTTGCATTTGTACTCTCATGAGAGTACAAACCAATTTCATATATTTTTTTTCAATTTTTTTAGCCTGTTTGGAAAGAATATATTTGTTAGATTCCATTAAAGGTTGATTGGATCCTAAATATTAGCCTTTTTGAGTTATTTTACAGGTGTACTCTCTGTACTCTTCTGTGAGAATGACTATTTACTCAATTATTTTCACTTATTCTGGCCTGTTTGGAGAGAATATGTTTACTATAAACCATTTGAAGTAATTTGGAGGCTGATGGGTTACTTTTTTGAATTATTTTGCATCTGTACTCTCTATACTCTCATGAGAGTACAAACCAATTTCACATTTTTTTTAACTTTTTTGGACTGTTTGGAAAGAATATATATACTAGATTCCATTACAGGTTGATTGGATCCTTAATATTAGCCTTTTTGAGCTATTTTGTAGGTGTACTATGTACCCTCCTAAGAGTACAGACTATTTTCTCAATTTTTCACTTTTTCTGGCTTGTTTGGTGAGAATATGTTTACTACAAATCATTTGAAGCAATTTGGAGGCTGTTGGGTTGCCTTTCTGAGCTATTTTGTATCTATACTCTCTGTACTCTCATGAGAGTACAGACCAATTTCATTTTTTCCACCTTTTTTGGTCTGTTTGGAAAGAATATATTTACTAGATTCCATTACAGGTTGATTGGAGCCTAAAATATTAACTTTTTTGAGCTATTTTGGTGTACTCTGACCTCTGAGATGATTATTTTTTTTTTTCAATTTTTCTAGCCTGTTTGGAGAGAATATGTTTACTACAAACTATTTGAAGCAATTTGGAAGTTGTTGGGTTACCGTTTTGAGCTATTTTGCATGCATTCTCGTACTCTCATAGAGTACCAATTTCACATTTTTTCTAGCTTTTTTGTTCTGTTTGGAAAGAATATATTTACTTGATTCTATTACAGGTTGATTGGAGCGTGAATATTAATCTTTTTAAGGTATTTTGTAGGTGTACTCTCTATACTCTCTTGAGAGTACAGACTATTTACTCAATTATTTTCACTTATTCTGGCCTATTTGGAGAAAAAATATTTATGACATACCATTTGAAGTAATTTGGAGGCTGATGGGTTGCTTTTTTGAGCTATTTTGCATATGTACTTTCTGTACTCTCATGAGAGTACAAATAAATTTCACATTTTTCTAGCTTATTTGGTTTGTTTGGAAAGAATATATTAACTAGATTCCATTACAGGTTGATTGGAGTCTGAATATTAGCCTTGTTATTTGTGTACTCTCTACTCTCGAGAGTGACTATTTTCAATTTTTTCACTTATTCTGGCATGTTTGGAGGGAATATGTTTATTACATTCCATCACAAGCTACTTGGAGCATGAATTTTTTTCTTTTTTTGAGTTACTTTGCAGGTGTACTCTCTATACTCTCATGAGAGTACATATTATTTTCTCAAATTTTGTCAAATTTTTTGGCCTGTTTGGAGAACATATGTTTAATAAATTCCATTATAAGTTGTTTGAAGCCTGAATATTAGCTTTTTTGAGCTGTTCTGCAGGTGTACTCTCTGTACTCTCCTGAGAGTACATATTATTTCCATTATTTTTTTCAATTTTTTGACCTGTTTGGAGAGAATATGTTTATTACATTCCATCATAAGCTGTTTGGAGCATGAATTTTAGCATTTTTTAGCTGCTTTGCAGGTGTATTCTCTGTACTCTCATGAGAGTACAGATTATTTTCTCAATTTTTGTCAGATTTTTTGGCCTATTTGGAGAAAATATATTTAATAGATTCCATTACAAGTTGTTTGGAGCTTGAATATTAGCTTTTTCGTGTTGTTCTGCAGGTGTACTCTCTGTATTATCCTAAGAGTACAGATTATTGTGATTGCAATCGAATATATCAAAGTTATAGTCTATTATGTTATGACCGTCGTGATAGTAATTTAATTTATTATTTTTATTCGATACTAATAACTAATATGATTTTACAATAGCTAAAAAATATCAAATAAATATAATAAAAAAATCTAAATAATCTAAAAATGGTTGAAATCATTCAAAATAAATTTTTGAAAGTGAATTAATCAAACAAACAATGATATTAAGCTCAAAATAACATTTTTTAAAGTTATTGTCTTGATAAGTTAAGATAAAAGGTTTATTAAGTTAAAATTATTAGAAAATGTGCTTAATAATTTTGAATAAATAATGCCCACACAATAAAAAGTTTATTTAAAAAAAATCATTATGGAATGTTAAAGGGTCATTCAATTAACTTTAATTAACTTAAATTGCTCTAATTTTATGGCTTAGTGCATGTTAGGGATTACTTTTATTTTCTATTTTTTATTTTATTTTTATGTTATTTTTACAAAAAATTTTATTTAATAAGTTTTAAAAAATATTTTTAGTTTTTATTTTTAAAAATAAAAATATTATTTATAGAAATATTCGAAATAAATTTTAGATATTTTGATTGCTTTTGAAATAATTATCATTATCGAATATATTTTATTTTAAATCAAAATATAAATAAAATAAAAGATAAAAAATTAAAAATAAAAATAATTCCAAATGACCTTATAGTATATTCAAAATATTGCTTTATTCGTTTCACCCTCAACAAGGTTACAGAGCACCTAACAAAATGGTCACAATATTATTGTTCATTCTTATCAACAAATAATAGTTTGCTTGCTTATAAAGTGTATTTATCGATCTAAATAGCTTTTTTTAATCTTTGGCTTAGTTTTAGTTTTCTTAAATTGTATATTTTGCACAATTGTCTGCTTTGATATGCAGCTATTTCTATCTATGAGGATGTCAGTTCAATCTTAACCCAAGATTGACCCAATTCGAATATTGTTAACTCAAATTGAATATATTTATTAAATCATTAGAACACCTCAACTAGAATTTGAGAATCAACCACATCAAGAGTTACATGATTTCTTTTAATTTTTTTTTTAATTTTGTACATCTGACTGATCATGTAACGCAAGAAATATCAACCTAAATCTATAAATAAAGGATCAAAGATCGATATGAAGTTACACAATTAAATATCTCTCTCTCTCTCTCTCTCTCTCTCTCTCTCGAAAATTATTTAATGTGAGTTCAATGACTGGATTCAACATCATCACTTACATAATTTTCTCATCATCATCTACCTAAAATTGAAACAAAGGAATTACAAATTACCCAATTTATTGTAGAAGAACATGTAAGAATGAAGAACTAACACATTTTACTTTCATTTGACATAACACACATTGTTATAAACGCTTGAGAAAAATATTAGACATATAGCATAAAAATGAAATTTAAAACATAATGATTTGATACATTTAAAGAACATTTTTCATGAAAATAAAAACACCCAATTTGATTGAAATAATGCATTCATCTCACTATTGAGCAGTTGGAACACATTATACAGCCTCCATAGAGAAATAAATAAGCAACAAAAAATGAGCCAAACAATCTAAGGACCCTCAAGACACTGCACCTTGCACGCTTGATGTCCAGTATCAAGCATTCAAAATGTACATATAATCAAATTGGAAGAAAGATAAAAAAAATTGCCTCATGTAATCGATGATTCGTACAACCAGTTTTTTTTCCCTCATCAACACCAACCAGCAATGAGTAATCCATGACATCAATGGACTGTAAAGCAAGACAAAAATAAACCAAAAGTAAATTAAAAAATGTTGAGGAAGAAACAAGCAAAAAAATGCATGGAATAGAAGAAAATTGCTCATTCAATTTATTTATCATGATTCTCATCTTCCTTTCTTCACAAATTAATGAACGTTAATTATAATAATGCAAAATAATAGAAAAAAATCATCACACAAATTCATTACTAAATTATACTTGATTATATCAAACCAGACACATTAATAAACCATTATTCTCATTCACATACATAATGCTACAAACTAGAAGTAGAAAGGAGAAGCACAACATATTTAATTGGAACAAACCGGTTCAGGAAGCACAAGCAGCAGCTTAAAAGCTACAAAAAGTATTGTTACAAAGCGACATCAATGTCTCCTAACTTATTCATTTTGGCATCATCATTATTACATCTACTTATTGCTCTAAATTAACCTTCATCAAGCACACAAGAAAATAGGCTGATAGGGTAATGACCACCCTGTCTATGGGCATTGAAGTGATTTAGCTCCTCTCTATGCTCTCTTGTAGCTGCTCGCACAACATCTCCAAACTAATTTAGATCATTTAATTCCGATCAATTTCAAAAGCTTAATGATTATCTAGATTTTTTAGAAATCTTAAAGAGCAGAACAGAGCAATTATCGATATAATGACTCATTCATAAATTAATCTTCTTAAAGTTTAAAAAGGAAA
Organism: Cymbidium sinense; assembly: GCA_021442155.1. NCBI lineage: Eukaryota > Viridiplantae > Streptophyta > Magnoliopsida > Asparagales > Orchidaceae > Cymbidium > Cymbidium sinense. The sequence goes on from CM038215.1 coordinate 266,588,369, forward strand.
TTGGACCATTAATTCAGAGCTTAGTAGTACCTGTCGTTTCAACCTTGACTTTCAAAGATAATTTCACATTAGCACTAAAAAAAGTCCATGACTCTAATGAAGTCTTCCTCAACAGATCCCCTAGATGTGAGTGCTAGTGTGCCTGTGTTAAGTAAAAGAAACTCATCAAAGAATCTATTTACTCTTACAGAAATGATTATAATGACATAATTATGATTGTAATCAACATTAAAGTATGTAAAGTTGAAGAACACACAATTAAATGATATCATACATTAAAATGTTTCCTGTAATGATATCCATCATCCTTTCTTGGTGATTGATTGTTGAGCTTGTAATTCCTAGAATAGAACGTCATATTAGTTAATGATATATAACAGCATGAGTGTTGGATTTTCCATGCATACCTCTAAAAAGCAATGGCATAACCGATAATGGTGTTGCAAGGGGTGACTCTACATGTTCTCCACCCCTTTCAGATTATTCTTTGGTCTCTGTAACAACAAAAATAGGATGGTTTAAAGTTTAAAAATAATATTTAAATACGATAACTTCAGAGAAAAATAGAAAATTACTCTTGGCTTTCTTGGTTCTCTTCCAATATCTCTTAAGCCTTGCATTTGAAACACCCTTTGGCCACTACTTAACTAGATCCTTTAAAATATCATTTCCTTTATGTATTGTGGTTGACTTCTTCTTCTTAGATATTTTTTCAGCTGGAGGTGAATTCCCACATAATATAGAGTCGATATTATCAGATATTTTTTTTAAGGATCCAAGCATATACTCCTCAGCTATCTTATTACCATGTGCCCTAGTGCTTATTTGATATGCATATCGACTAATGTGGTTCTGAAAAATAATGCTAGTTTCATTTCCATCATTGTCTTGCATATCTTTTAAGTTCTTGTAAGCACTGTCAAAGTAGATATCCCTATTTGCTCTAGTTGACCATCACATGAGAAGTTACTTATCCGAAATGTGCATAATATCTTCCTAACTAAGAACTCAGATGTAGTGGGCACAAAGCAATCCCATCATTTTAATTTTTTTACAACTATAAGTTACATTTAGGCATGACTTGTCGAAATGGACAGTTCATATTTTGGAAGTATATTTATTCTCTAAGTTTCTCACCAAATACTCCATGGGATTATCATCTAACACATTTGCTGCTAATCCTTCAACTCCATGCAAAAATTCTTCCTCAAATATTGTATAAAGCTTTCTTGTGTAAAACATAGTGGCTTGTCGTAATTGAATCTTAACAATAGAACAATTGTGAGCCGACGTGAAATCTTCATCATGTTCATTCCGGTGCCATGTGTCCATAACCTTCTCCAATCCCAAGAAATAATATGTGATTGAACTTGTTGGTTTAGAGATTCCATGACATACATTATTTGTGGACTCTCTACATTGTGTTGACAAGATTCTCATACAGAATGAGTCTTTGTAGAATGTAGTGGACCACTTGCATCTAATTTTATAAAGCACAGACAACCAAGCATGATCGTGCAAATTGCTTTATCTAGCATAGCAGACTAAGCTTGCTCAAACTCTTCCTGTGAGTTAAACTTGCTCATGCATGTATAGAATAGACTTTGCACTGTCTTATTACTATTAAAGCAACGTACCTTCGAAGGAGCTTTCTTCAAAATATGCCATTGGCACAACCTATGAAAATGCTACTTTAAATAAGATATTTTATCAGTGATGATTCACTCCAACAAAAGGGGCTCATACAAGATTATATTTATTGAGTCGATATCTTGTATAAAAAATTATGACATCCCCAAAATAATCATATTCTATCCTTGACATGTCATTGCTCCAAAAAAAATTAACCAAGCAATCTGACTCATCAACTTGGACATCCCATGCAAACATTCCATCCTCCGCTTATCTTTCCTTGAATAGTTGTATTAATGCATTACTATCACTATTCACAATCCTCGATCTTCTCTCTTTTTGGATGAAATTGAAAGCATCTTTTTTTGTGAAGCTAATATTCTCCACGTCGCCAACTTCCTCACCTAGATAGCTAAACATATCAGTTGCTTTAATTCTGTCCTTTGTCATTGTCTTCAACACAGCTGCCTTCTCATCGTTGATGCCTCTGTATGGTCTAAGAAGATGTGGGTCTTTCGGCTTTATTAATGAATGATTATGACTTTCTATATATTTTTTAACCTTCCAATTCTCATCTAAATAAATAGAAAATCTAATCATGGCGACAACCACTCATTATATTTTGAATTTGACTACGCAGCTTTAGATTGACCACCGACTTTTGCACATAAAAATTCTTTGATTTCAATTTCTTGAGTTTAGCCAATAACTAGTATGATCCTTCCTAACACCGAACCCGCTTTGATGCATAATTACAAGATGCATACGCCTGTTTCATTGTGAACGGTGGTGTAAGAGTTTCCACATTTGGGATATTAGACATCACGGTTCATCATTGCACGCTTCATTTAATTCACATGCAAACACAAATATGTCACATGCAAAAAAGCTGAAAAAAAATGAGAAAATGGGGTGTACTTTCATGAGAGTATAGAGAGTACATATACAAAACACCACTAAAAACTAACCAATCAGCCTCCAAATTACTTCTAATCAAATCTATTAAACATATTCTCTCCAAACAGGCCAAAAAAGTAAAAAAAAAAAGAGAAAATGGGGTGTACTCATGAGAGTATAGAGTACAGTACACCCTAAAAACTAATCAATCAGCCTCTAAATTACTTCTAGTGGAATCTATTAAACATATTCTCCCCAAACAGGCCAAAAAACTAGAAAAAAATGAGAAAATGGGATGTACTCTCATGAGAGTACAGAGAGTACAAATGCAAAACACCCCAAAAAACTAACAAATCAGCCTCTAAATTACTTCTAATGGAACCTATTAAACATATTCTCTCCAAAAACACTAAAAAACTTGAAAAAAAAAATGAGAAAATGGAGTATACTCTCATGACATTACAGAGAGTATAGATGCAAAAACCCCTAAAAACCGATAAATCAGCCTCCAAATTACTTCTAATGGAATAAATTAAACATATTCTCTTCAAACAGGCTAAAAAATCTAGAAAAAAAAAGAGAAAATAGGGCGTACTCTCATGAGAGTACAGAGAGTACGGACACAAAACACCCCTAAAAACTGCCCAATCAGCCTCCACATTCCTTCTAATGGAATTAATTAAACATATTCTCTCCAAACAGGCCAACAAAATTGGAAAAAAATGAAAAAAAATGGGGTGTACTCTCATGAGAATACAGAGAGTACACATGCAAATCTGCCCCCAAAAATAACTAATTAGCCTCCAAATTGTAACTAATGGAATCTAATAAATATATTCTCTCCAAACAGGCAAAAATATTAGAAAAAAATTAAAATATGGGGTGTACTCTCATGAGAGTATAGAGAGTACAGATGTAAAACACCCCTAAAAAATAACCAATCAACCTCCAAATTTCTTATAATGGAATCTATTAAACATATTCTCCAACAGCCAAAAAAAAAAAAAGAGAAATTCTCTCATGAAAGTATAGAGAGATACAAACATCCATAAAACTAACCAATGAGCCTCCAAATGCTTCTAATGAAATCTATTAAGCATATTCTCTCCAAACAAGTCAAAAGAGCTAAAAAATATGAGAAAATGCTCTGTACTCTCATGAGTAGAGAGTACACATGCAAATCTGTGTCCAAAATTGACCAATCAGCCTCCAAATTATTTCTAATGGAATCTATTAAATATATTCTCTCCAAATAGGCCAAAAAATCTGGAAAAAAAAAAGAAAATGGGGAGTACTGTCATGAGAGTACAGAGAGTATACATGCAAATCTGCTCCCAAAACCAATCAATTAGCTTCAGAATTGCTTCTAATTGAATCTATTTAACATATTCTCTCCAAACAGGCCAAAAAAGTTGAAAAAAAAGAGAAAATGAGGTGTACTCATGAGACTATGATGCAAAACACCCTAAAAAACCAACCAATCCCAATTCTAATGGAATGTATTAAACATATATTCTCCAAAGCAACAAAATGGAAAAAATGAGAAATGTACTCTCATAAGAGAGTGAGAGATGCAAATATGCCTCCAAAAATAACCAATCAGCCTCCAAACTACCTCTAATAGAATATATTAAACATATTCTCTCCAAACAGGCCAACAAAATTGGAAAAAATGAAAAAATGGGATGTACTCTCATGAGAGTATAGAGAGTACACATGCAAATCTGCCTCCAAAAATATCCAATCAGCCTCCTAATTACCTCTAATGGAATCTAATAAACATATTCTCTCCAAACAGGCCAAAAAAATTGAAAAAAATAAGAAAATGGGTTGTACTCTCATGAGAGTACAAAGAGTGCACAAAACACCCTAAAAATAATAATAATCACTCCAAATTACTTCTAATGAATCTATTAAACATATATTCTCCAAACAGCCAAAAAAATAGAATAGGATGTACTCATGAGAGAGAGTACACTTGCAAAACACCCCTAAAAACTAACAAGTCAGCCTCCAAATTGCTTATAATGGAATCTATGAAACATATTCTCACCAAACAGGCCAAAAAAGTTGAAAAAAATGAGAAAATGTGATGTACTCTCATGATAGTACAGAGAGTACAGATGCAAAATACTCATAAAAACCAACAAATTTGCCTCCAAATTGCTTATAATGGAATCTATTGAACATATTCTCTCCAAACAAGCTAAAAAATTTGAAAAAATGAAAATGAGGTATACTCTCATGAGAGTACAGACACAAATAATCCTAAAATGAACCAATAATGCTTCTAATGGAATCTATTAAACATATTCTCCAAAAAGCCATAAAATAAAAAAAATGAGAAATGGGATGCCCTCATGAGAGTAGAGTCTGATGCAAAATACCCCTAAAAAATAACCAATCAGCCTTCAAATTGCTTATAATAGAATCTATTAAACATATTTCTCCAAACAAGCTAAAAATGCTAAAAAAAATGAGAAAATGGGGTGTACTCTCAAGAGAGTACAACGAGTTCACATGCAAATTATCTCTAAAACCAACCAATTAGCCTCTAAATTGCTTCTAATGGATTTTATTAAACGTATTCTCTCAAAGCCAAAAAAAATAGAAAAAATAGAAAATGGGTATACTCATGAGTACAGAGTATATGCAAAATACTTAAAACTAACAATCACCAAATTGCTTCTAATGGATTATACTTCTAAACAAACCAAAAAAATGGGAAAAATGAAAATAGAAAAATTCTCATGAGAGTATAGAGTATAAATACAAATTTGTCTCTAAAAAAACCAATCAACCTCTAAATTACTTCTAATAGAATTTATTAAATATATTCTCTCCAAACAGGTCAAAAGAGCTGAAAAATATGAAAATGCTGTACTCTCATGAGAGTACAGAGTACATGTAAATCTACCTCCAAATAAACCAATCGCCTCCAAATTACTTCTAATAAAAAATCTAATAAACATATTCTCCAAAGCAAAAAAAAAATATATAAAAAATGAGAAAATGTGGTATACTCATGAGAATCAGAGTACACATGCAAATCTGCCTCCCAAAATCAACCAATCGCCTAAATTGCAATAGAATCTATTAAGCATATTCTCCAACAGCCAAAAAAGCTAAAAAAATATGAGATAGGGTACTCTCATGAGAGTATATGAAAAAATCCTAAAATCAACCAATTATCCTTGACATTGCTTCTAACGGAATCTATTAAACATATTCTCTCCAAATAAGCCAAAAAATTGGAAAAAAAATGAGTGGGGTGAACTCTCATGAGAGTACAGAGAGTACAAATATAAAACATCCCTAAAAACCTATCAATCAGCCTCCACATTGTTTCTAATGAAATCTATCAAACATATTCTCACCAAACAAGCCAACAAAATTGAAAAAAAATGAGAAAATAGGGTGTACTCTCATGAGAGTACAGAGAGTATACATGCAAATCTACATCCAAAAATAATCAATCAGCCTCCATATTGCTTCTAATGGAATCTAATAAAAACATTCTCTCCAAACAGGCCAAAAAAACTTTAAAAAAAATAAGAAAATAGGGTGTACTCTAATTAGAGTACAAAGAGTACAAATACAAAACACCCCTAAAAAATAACCAATCATTCTCCAAATTACTTCGAATGGAATCTATTAAACATAATCTCTCCAAATAGGCCAAAAAAGCTGAAATAAATTAAGAAAATGGGGTGTATTCTCATGTCTCATGAGAGTTCAGAGAGTACACATGCAAAATACCCCTAAAAACTAACCAATCAGCCTCCAAATTGCCTCTAATGGAATCTATTAAACATATTCTCCAAACACTAAAATAAAAAAAAATGAGTGTCTCTCATGAGAGTATAGAGTATAGATACAAAACACCCCTAAAAACCAATCACCTCCAAATTGCTTATAATGAATTTATTAAACATATTTTCTCCAAACAAGCCAAAAATTTGAAAAAAAGAGACAGGTGTACTCTCATGAGGTAGACACATGAAATCGCCTTCAAACCAACCAATCGCCTCCAAATTACTTCTAATGGAATCTAATAAACATATTCTCTCCAAAAAGGTCAAAAAAATTGGAAAAAAATGAGAAAATGAGATTTACTCTCATGAGAGTACAGATGCGAAATATCCTTAAAAAATAATCAATCAGCCTCCAAATTGCTTCGAATGGAATCTATTAAATATATTCTCTCCAAACAAGTCAAAAAAGCTGAAAAAAAAGAGAAAATAGGGTGTAGTCTCATGAGAGTACAAATAATGAAAGCAAAAAACACCCCTAAAAAACTAATCAATTAGCCTCCAAATTACTTCTAATAGAATCTATTAAACATATTTTCTCCATATAGGCCAAAAAAGCTGAAAAAATGTGAAAATATGGTGTTCTCTCATGAGAGTATAGAGAGTATAGATGCAAAACACCCCTAAAACTAACTAATCAGCCTCTATATTTCTTCTAATGGAATCTATTAAATATATTCCAAACAAGCCAAAAATTTAAAAAAATGAAATGAAAATTCTCTCTGAGAGACAGAGATGCAATATGACTCAAAACCAACATCATCGTCAATTATTTTAATAATTAAACATATTCTCTCCAACCAAAGAGCTAAAGAAATATGCTCAGCAGGAGTATGAGAGTAAATATGCAAATCTCTCCAAAATGACCAATCGCCTTTCAAATTCTTTAAATGGAAATCATATTCTCTCCAAACATGCCAAAAAATCTAGAAAAAAAAAGAATAGGGTGTACTCTAATGAGAGAGATTATACATGCAAATCTTCCCCAAAACCAACCAATACCGCTTTCTATTGGAATATATTAAACATATTCTTTCCAAACGCAGATTGAGAAAATCTATACTCTCGAGTATAGACACATGCAATAAAACTAACCAATCACTAAATAAATGTAATGCCATAAACTAAACATATTATATTCAAACAAAATAAAAAAAAAGATAAAATGGGTTGTACTTTCATGAGAGAGAGCACATGCAAAATAGTTCTAAACTAAAGAAAAATCTAAGAACTCAACAAGTAGAAATATACATAAATAAAAGAATTTTAAAGAATATCACTAATAAACTCTAAAAAAATTGTACATATAAAACAGTTCAGAAAATTTATTGAAATTTTTCTATTTAATACATAATCCGCTAAATTGGTCGTAATATCATCAATGTCATAACTTCCAAATTCATTCTCCATCTTCACGGTTCTTCCTGAAAAATGAAATGAGATTTTCTCTTCTAAATTTGTCGAAAAAATATTATATATATATATATATATATATATATATATAGATATATATATATATATATATATATATATATATATATATATATATATATATATATATATATATATATATATATATATATATTTTTTAAATCAAGATTCAACGTCGTTTCTCAGTTTAAATAGGATTGTAACAAATAATCGTTCTTACTATGTATAAATGAATTTTAAAAAATATTAAAAATAAATAAGTAATTTTTAATTATTACAATGAAATAGTTCTAATTCATTAAATAGATCTTAAAAACAAATTTAATGAAATTATATCAAAAAATTTATGGATGATCTTATATTTTAGTATTAACCTTTAAAAAAAAGTTCAAAGATTATTAGAGAGTAACGGAAGTGATAGATTTGATGTATTAAAAAATTATGAGTGATATATATGTAATATAAGAGCTTACTATTTTTCTTTCTGCTAGTTCAGGTTTATCATGGCCTGCACACCTACCGGTTAATATCTTGAATTCTTGTTTCTGTTGTCTTATATATATCGCTGTACTGACTACGGATTAAGGAAAAGAGAAATAAAATTTTCTTTCCGCTTTCTTCTCTCTTCCTTAATAGAAATAAATTTAAGCTTCAATAAGAATCAGTTGCGGCAAAGAGTCGGGTGTCATGGCGTCTAGTAATCCCGCCGCTGGCAATTTTGAAAGAGGATTATTTTTAAAATAGGTTTAGTATTAATAATAATTAGTTGTTTAAAAAAAAAAAAAATAATTAAGAAATTTCAATAAGTCAAAATGACATGATGTGTTAAGCCAGTCGTCCGTTTGACGACTATTTGACGGATTTGGCCCATTTTTTTTTTTTTTTGTAGAGAGAGAGAATTTTATATTTTTTTTAAATAATATAATTATTTAAAGTATATAATTTAAAATATTTTTATAAAATATTTAATAACTAAATATTTATATATTTAATTATTAATTATTTATTTATATATATAATTTATATAATTTAAAATATTTTAATTATATAATTTATTAATATTTATATATTATAATATATTTTTTTTATATTTTTATAATAATATAAAATATTTAAAATATATATAAATATTTTATAAACTATATAAATAAAGTATATATATATATAAATTTATTTAGTTTATATGTTTAAATTATATAAATATTTTTAAGTTATATAAATAATTTATATATAATTAAAAATATTCTATAAAAAATTATTTTAAATTATTTATATCTAAAAATATTTATAATTTAAATATATATAAATAAATTTATAAATATATATATATATATATATAATTACTTTATTTATATAGTTTATAAAAATATTTATATAATTTATTCTTTTCTTTATTTATTTATTTATATATTTTAAATATTTGTATATTATATATTAACAAAAAATTATAAAAATTATATATTATACATAATTATATTAATTAATAAAAAATATTAAATAAATTTATAAATTTATATATAAAAAAAAATATATTTTAAATTATATATTTAATTATATATATAAAAAAACTTAATAACTAAATATATAAATATTTAGTTATTATATTTTTTAAAAAAAAATATTTTAAATTATATACTTTAAATAATTATATTATTTAAAAAAAAAATTAAAAAAATAAAATCCTCTCTTTCTCTTTCTCTCCGCCCTTATAAAAGTGGCCAGTCGTCCGTCCGTCCGTTGAACTAGGTCTATTTTTGTTAATTATATTTTTTTCGTGCCTAAATAACTAATTATCATTATCATTAAGTCTATTTTAAAAATAATCCCACCTTGAAAGTATCCAGGGCATCATACTCCGTACTTCCGCCGCATTCTTCAACCGCTACGCCTATTTCTCCCTCCCACGCGACTTTCCCACCGTCGGCAGCAGCGATAGCCTTGGCGCGGTCATCGCCGATTCACTCACCACCGCTCCTCACTTCCCAGACATCAACATCCTCGACTCCATCTCCGGCAATATTATCTTCCAGACCTACAACTCCTTCCCGACCGACTTCTTTCACGTCTACAACCTTATCAATCGCAACCACTTCACAGTTTCATTCCCCTAGAATTACCCCTATGTCAACGTCGCCATTGCTATACACGAACGCAACTTCTTCAAGGTTGTCGTCGTCTGCATCGAAGAGCATTCAAACCCCTTGTTGGGTTATGGAAGAGATGGTACTAAGCCACTCGTCTTCTATGTCTACTCGTCCAAAAGCATAACTTGGTCGCGCAACCGAGGCCCCTCCACTGCTTGGCTTAATTTTCTAAAATAGGCATGTTTATAATACTAATTATGTAATTAGATACGCTAAAAAAAATTTAAAATATTTAGCCACGGGCGATCAGCCGATCAAGTAGTCATGGCCGCCTCACCGACCAATCTTAATTAGAAGAAGAGAGCGGCCGCGACGCTGAAGCCTCGGTTTCTCCGTTTTTCTTTTCCCTTTGCGATCCGTCGTTTCGCCGCCGCGAAGATGCTGTCACGAAGGAGCTTGTCACGGCCTTCATTGTTTCCACCGGTGAAGTAGTGGCTTTGAGAGATCTTTCACCGATTTAGGTATTTTAGCCATTTTTAGCGAAATGCAAAATAAATTTTAGATCTAGTTTGGATTTGTTGTTTTGATAGGAAATATTTGTTAGATGTTATTTAGTGAGATTTTTTGAAGGAAAATTGTTAGATTTGAGGTGGATGCTTATGTTTATGCTTATGAATATGCTTTTTTTAAGGAAATGAAAGGCGATGCTTATGAATTGTAGTTGAGCATAATGTGTAAATTATTTAGTGAGATGAAGGAAATGAGATTTGATGAAGCGTTGGTTTGTCCTCTCAATTTTTTACAAAGTTATTATTTTATAAACATGAATTTATGATTGTGTAATTTGCAAGTTTGTGTCAGTCTTGAATGTGATAATTGTGGAATTTGTAAGATTATGATGTAGAACATGTAGTACATGAAAATGGTGTAGATGATTGTGGACTTTACTGATACATTGTGGACTTTATCGATGAATTTGCAAGTTTGTCAGTTTGATTGTGATAATTCTCGCAATTTAAATTTCTTAAATACTAAATTTAGTATGTGTTAGCCCCATCATTGTATCTATCCCGATTTGAACTATGTGAATTCATCAACCGAGACGATAGCGTTGTTGTTTTGTTACTAATAGTTGAAAATGAATTCGAGACGCAGATAGTTCTTTACAATGGTGGTGAACTTAGAGTAAGACCACTTCATTCCAACATACATTGGTGGGAAAAATCGCCGCTCAAATCCACGACGACTCAATTTGATGAATTACAAAAAAATAATAATGGTCGTTGACGCTAGATCCAAAGACAAATATCTTAATCTTGTAGTCGCTTTCCAAAAATCGGATTTATTGCAACACACATTTTCGACTAAGTTTGTGAAGTTGTGCTTAATGCGCATGTGCGTAACCTATTTTCATTTACGTAGAAGTTAACAAACGCGGTGGTGATAGGGAGATAAACAAAGGCAAATGCCGCTAGTTAAAACAAAGACGAGAACATTACACTATCTTCTCGTGGAGTATTATGGGTCCGGAAGAGAACATGAATATTTCGGGACAAGTTCTACCGCTATGGGTGACCCGCATGAGATGATATTAATCTACCATCTCCAAGACCAAGGATATGAAACTATGCCTAGTGGAGGTAGTAGTGATGATGAAGAAGAGGATGATACGACATGTAAATGATTTGAGGGATAGAACCATCTATCGTGTTAGAGATTTGATTGCCGCTACTCAAGTAGAACAAGCCACAACAACACTTGATACGTAGTAATGACTATTTTCAGAAGTAAACAACTAGAGAGGATGAGGACATCACATTTGATGGCCCACTGATAATTCAATCTTTGAGGAGAACGCATTCCAAATGAACCGGGTAGAAGGTTTCTATTTTCGTGACAAGAAACAATTACAATTTGTCGCTCAAGGCTCTATCACAAACAATGTTGAGTATGTCATATATGCTTCAACAAATCTAAATTCACCGTTTGCACTCATCACTGCACTGTGTTAGACTGTTTATGGCATCTACATGCACGCTCATTTAAGAGGTTAGGGGTGCATGGAAGATTGGTTCGATTGACCATACTTGTGCTCATTCACCGAATGCGGTCATGACAATGTACATCGAATTCATCGCTTATTTTATACAACAAATCGAATCACAGATATAAAACCCTGAAATTGTAGGCGACGAGGCAAAGTTCAATATTAGAGTGTCTTACATGAAGGCTTGGGATGCACGAAGGAAAGCAGTAAAGGCAATCTTTGGTAGTTGGGAAGAATCTTATAGATCTTTGGGAAAGTTCATGGTCGCAGATGCTCATCAATGCTACAAGCAGGTATCGTATACACTCAACAGAATCAAATTTCAACGATTGTTCTCGGTCCTTCAACCTTCAATCACAGTTGGCAACATTGTCGCCAAGACTTTGTCTAGATGGCACCTTTCTTTTGGGTAAATATAGAGGTACTCTACTAAGTGCAGTTGGAATCGATGCAAATAATGGCTTGTTCCCATTGGCCTTCGCAGTTGTGGAATCAGAGTGCATCGAGTCCTGGGATTGGTTTCTGCGTGCATTACAAGACTTGATCCCACTGGTGTCTACAAGAGGAGATCTTATCTCGATGTAGACATGTGTGTATAGTTCGGTCAGAGAAATCTTTCCTTGGGCTACACATCGCTTTTGCCTACGCCATTTGAGGGAGAACTTTAAGAGAGCAGTGAGACAATTAGGTATTGGTGATGTTGAGTTCATTTGTCAGAAGATGTACGTTGCTGGGAATACTGATGATATTCGATATTTAAGAGATACATGACGGACATCAAGAATATTAAGCAGGAGGCATATGATTGGCTGGTCTCAAGGGATGTCAAGCAGTGGTCCTTAACTCATGATGAAGGTTATAGGTATGGTACAATGACCACAAATGCAGCTGAGTGCTTCAATGGTGTACTCAAGAGAGCTCGTGGTTTACCCATCCAAGCATTGATTACAGCAGTCTACTACAATATAGTTTCAATATTCATGAAACGCTTGAATCATCCACCACACCAGAGGCAACAGGATACCTTGTTTATTAAAGCTCATTGCAAAAGACAATGAACGAGAGTCACGTAGAGTACCTGAACCAATGAGGATAAGTATGAATGAGTACCAAGTGTTTGATGTCACAAGCAGAACTTTCAAAGTTGAGATAAACGAACAACGACCGCAGTGTACATGCGACAACCTCGCTTACCACCGCCGCGGCGCATGTGATTGCGCTCGGGTCAATGACGATAAGCCATGTGCTATTTTTCTCACCCTACTATAGCTTACAAAACTACATGAAAACCTACCAAAGCGAAGTTCCATGTGATACCGTGATCGCGTGAAGACTGGTTGGAACAAGAATGACACATACCCAAGTTACTGTCCACCAAATATCAAAAGAAAGTCGGGACGTCCTAGGACAAGCAGATATAGGAATTCAATGGACGAGAGCATTTCTAGAAGTTCACAAATTTGTGGTGTGTGTAAAACTGTTGGCCACAACAGGTCAACTTGTCCTAATAGAGTCCGGAGACTGTAATTTTTTTAGGTTCACCTGTTCGATGTTATTTATGTTTTCTGTTGTACTACTTGTTATAGTTTTTGTGGTGGTAAGAACTGTGGCGACCGTTAACTTGATGTAACTTTCAGCATTCACTTAATGAACTCAATTTGAGCATTTTTGCAGAAATAGATGACAGAATTTTTATAAATTTATGCTCTGTTGAAAGATAAACAATGAATATATTTTATAACTTATTGACTCAGAACACAGAATTTCTTTTCAATATTATCTGCTAACTTTGTAACAGAGAACATGTCTGGCGATGAAGCTCGACCCCCCCACGTAGGAGAGGAGGTGACGCACCGTGAGGTTACGCTTGAGGAATTACGGCCCTACCGCCGAGGTACACCCAAGATACGTGCACGCGAGGCACGTAGCACATCCGATTTGGTAATGGGTTTTCTTAGCATTATTTCTTGGTTTTGTGCTTCATTTCTTAATTTATCGATACATTGGAAACATGATTCATTTGATTGCGTTTTGTTCTTGAGGTCGCCCCACTTGCGATGTTCGTGGAATGACGTTAACCGCCCCTGATTTATGGATGCCTCATGAAGTTGAGTTTAGATTGTGTCTCGATGATATAAATCTTGATCATCACTTACGAAAGACTTGTGGAACGCCGGTGCCCTCATCTAATTCATTTCACTTACCGGAGAGATGACGTCTGTGATGTGGCGATGATTTTAGGCCCCGGATAGATGGCCCAAATGATGATTGGCGCGAGTTGTTGGTGGAGAGAGAAGGGGCTTTATTGTCAAGGATGATTGGAGCACATCCAGCCGCATATCATCTACCATGATCCTGCCCATCCAGATCACATCCGAAGTTTCGCATGGGACGATGCACGCATTTGTTTACCTCTACTGGTGCGGTGGACATACTATCGTGACTCTTATTTGGATCTACCCGAAGCTCGAAGTTCATTATGCATATCGAAGCTTACATTTTATTTGCCATTGGATCATTTCTTCTACCGATACTTCGTGGTCTGAGGTTCACGAGATCTACCGCTACTTGAGGCTATTGACATTTAGGGAGTTGTCTGGTTCACCACTCGCCATCTATACGAGAATTACATGAAGCCACCAAACCAAAGCGCACGAACATGGCCGGATGCGTACATTTACTGCAGGTATGGGCCTGGGAGCACATTCATGTCGGAAGACCTACGTTATGTGTTCCGTATCCTTCTGACATTGATGGGCTTAGTGTTGGCTTTCAGTGGAACGAAGGGTATGTTCGGGAAATGCCATTAGGCAATCTCAGAGTGTACAGGGATGAGCTGGACGGACTTCTACAGAGTCAGGTGAGCTGAATTGATGTAATCTTATTTGGCAAATTCATTGTGTTGGTTGAAGCTGAAAGAATAACTTATGTCAGATTTGCAGTCATATGGACATCGATCGACGCTGCCGCTGGATATATGTTCGGAGAGGATATGGCTACCAGAGTATTACCACCGATATGTTGGAAGAGGGTGGAGTGGTACCCGATCGTGTGTTTAGACAGCTTTGGCATTCCTCCTTCCACCGATGTAAGACCGATAGATCCATCATTCGCATCGATGGACGAAAGGCGATGTTGATTGGGTAATTCCACCACTCCTTCATTGCACGCTGGGAGCATGACGACTCGATTATCACATTCATTCATCTCAAGATGATCCGGTGCCAATCAATCGCTATATGAGATGGTATCGCTTCATGGGCATCACTTTACATGCTCGCAGACAAGCATTCTCGACATATTACCCCGAGCACCGGGAACGCTTGATGGTTAGTATGTATGCAAAGTATTTTAATTTATTTTTCCTATTTACAATGAAATCCTCATCTAAATCTTCTATATGCAGCGCGAGCACATCTTGAAGATAGAGGGAATATTTCAGCGCTATTTCAGCAGAGATGAAGATACAGAAGTTCAGAGATCTTTCAACCAATATGAAGAGTCGTGGACTTGAGGCTAAACATGCATATCTCTCGACACCTGGATGCGGGGATACGCATTACACACCGTGCACTTGCATCATCGCATACATGTTCCGCCGATGGATGGGGGCCATCCTCGACACCGCAGGGGCGTACGACATTCTCTCTCACCACCCAAGATTCACAGTGGTCTCGATGCACCCATGGCACGCAGACCATATATGGACCACCACCATTCCATATGACACCACCATACGGAGTGTACCATGGGTATTCGTTGCCTACGCAGGGGTCGGCCGATATACCTCATGTTACTTAGCAACAACCTCGTGTGCGAGTGGAAGAAGAGGAGGACCATCAAGAACATCATCCGCGATCATACGCCACCACATACACATTACACCGTGCAAATGCGCGATTCCACCACGCATCGCCAAGATAGTGTGGAGGGGTTGTACTCTTCGTTATTTTATATTTGTTATCTCTTAGTCATTCATGTACCTTTTATTGTATTATTCCACTGTATTATATTATTTGAATATTTTGATTAAATCAAATGCGAAGAGTAGAGATTCAACTGAGAATTGCATAAAGATTCAAACTCAATTTATATAGAATATAATGAGAGTATTTTATATTATCCAAAAAATACTAATTCTGCATCAATATCTAAGTTTTTTATAACTTCTGAAGTCACACATTTGTAAACACTGCATCTCACCGGAAGAGATTCGTCAAAAGTTATGAACATAAAAGTTGTAGGATTTTTATTATCTTTCCAACGATACCAAGCACTCCCAAACCGACATGATGAAATGCACCATAAAATGTGGACACCACTTAATTTTTTTTAAAAAATTATATAGCTTCGCCCACGATCGGCGCCGACCGGGCTGCCCGCTACCCGCCCGCTAACTGCCAGCCTATTTTTAAATTTTTTTTTAGCGTCAATCACATAATTAGTATTATAAACAGGCCTATTTTAAAAATTAAGCCCCACTGCTTTCACCTCTGATCAACTCCTACCAAGTCGAAGAAAGCCAGTTCATGCCGGCGAGGACGTCGTTTACCTCGATCTAACAGACCGTTTCCTCATATGCTTCGTCTCCATGAAAGAACAGCTTGATCCCATACCTAAGCTGGTCTCGTCATGGGAGAGAGACTCGATCAAGCTCGACGAAACGACACGGTACGGCGGGTGTAGGGTATTGCTGCATTGTGCCAAGTTTAATCCTATTAAAATGCGAGTTGAGGTATATGTGTGGACAATGGAGCCGCTGAAAGGAGTGTGGGGGTTAGGGGTGGCCGGAAAAGAAGGAAATTTGAGTGGGAAGGTGATACTGGGGTTCCACCCAAATGATGAGAGTTTGGTGTTCATGAGATCCGAAGCTAATGATGAGATTTTGATGGTTCATATCAGACGAGATTTGCAGTGGATAGTCATTCACGGGAGGGGGCCGAAGTGCAGCCAAGCGTGTTTTCTTAAAGGGATGACAGTTGTTTTGGTTGCAGCGTCGGAAGGTGGTGAGAGGCTGAAGCCTTCAGATTGCGACAGTTTGCATCCTCATGAGAATGCCAAAAGGATCAGAAGGAGAGATTTTCGTTGTTTCTTTTTCTGGGACACAGTTAGCCCTACAGTAAGTATTTTAATTATTAAAGGTGTTTGAGATCAGTTTTGTATGTTTTTTTTTTTTTTAAATACTTGTTTAGAGTTGGTAATCAGCTGTTTTGTATTATCCATTTTTATTTTTATGTTGGTTTTTAATAACAACAATCATTATTAAACATAATTTGCTTTAAATCAAAATATAAAACAAATTAAAATAAAGACAAAAATCATAAAACAAAAAAAATGAAAATGATCCCACGTAGCCTGTTAATGCGTTTTGTAAGTATTTTTATTTTTTCCTTTTTTGTTAAATTAATATTATTTTTCATAAAATCATACCTTCATGCCAAGTTGCCAACCATCTAAACTCACACAACAACAGCTTATGTAGCTTTAGACAAGAACTCTGCTAAAGTCTCCTAAGCAATTGAGAGTATGCTGAGAAACAAATGACATGTTTGAAATTTAACATCTCCACACCGGAAGTTAAGAAGATTTTTTGTTCTTTTTCCTGGCAGTGGTTTTGAGCTCAATATTATTAAAAAGAAAAGGCGATTTTTTAAAAATAAGTATCATTAGAATCTGAATTAGGTAATTAAGTACGGTCAAAATAAAATTTAAGAATAGATATAGTCGATTAGTGCGACTTGCGTCGGATCTGACGTGGCGTAGTAATCTTGCGTTGAAATGAAATTGCGGTAGGCGACTTTTCAATAATGGTTAAATAATTAATTATTCTTTCCTTAATGTTAAAGCGGGATAGTTCATTTGGGA
Organism: Cymbidium sinense; assembly: GCA_021442155.1. NCBI lineage: Eukaryota > Viridiplantae > Streptophyta > Magnoliopsida > Asparagales > Orchidaceae > Cymbidium > Cymbidium sinense. The sequence continues at coordinate 266,606,137 of CM038215.1, forward strand.
GATTGTTAGATTGAAGATCTAAAAATCACGTGTTCGAACCACGCTCATTGCATTTAAATTCTATTTTTTGGAAAATAAATTTCTGAATTTCCTTTTAATAAGATAAATATTATTACTGGAATGCGATTTATTTTTATTATATTTGAAAATAAATAATTATTTTCATTCATTAAAATTGAGTGAAATAATTAATTATTTCAATAGCTTTATAAATATTTATAATTATATCTATATTTTAAAACTATTATTATTTAAAAGTGATTTGTATATCCTAACCAATAATAGTATATAATAGTTTTAAATAATAATAGTTTTAAAATATAGATATAATTATAAATATTTATAAAGCTATCTAATAATTTCACTTTCACTCAATGAATGAAAAATAATTATTTTCAAATATAATAAAAAAAAAATATTCCAAATAATAATATTTAAAAATTTATTTTCTAAAAAACAAAATTTAAATGCAGTGAGCGTGATTCGAACACGTGACTTTTAGATTTTCAATCTAACAATCTCCCAATTGAGCTATCCTACTTTAACATTAAGAAAAGAATAATTAATTATTTAAACCATTATTAAAGGCAAGTCGCCCACTAAATGGCGACTTCATTCAACGCATCATCATATCCATGTAGCCGCACATTAATTTTAATTATACCTATTCTTAAAATTTTTTTGACCTGCTTAATTACCTTAATTCCATCCATACTTAATTTAAAAAAATTGCCAAAAAGAAAAAACAAGTGCTCCATTCAACATGATTGCAATAGAGAAAGCAGTCCAACACTTCTTAACATTTGAGTGAGATGGAGAAGCTCTTGACTTTCTCTTATGGACATGATATATATAGTGAGTAGATTGAGATATAGGCAACTTAATTCTTGAAATAGCCGTCTCAACCATGTAATTTTTTTAATTAAAAATATATATTTTTATTTTATAATGGGTCTAGTGATATTTGGTTCCCTCAACTTATAATGTAGTGTATTCCAAATCTTTGCAATTAATATATAATGAGCAAAATTTACCACACCTCTACAATTAAAGAGAGTATGATTTGATGTTAAGATAATTTTGAAGGATAATAGTATATAAGACACTACCAAGAGATTTCATCCTCATTTTGTGAGGACTTTAGATCTGCTTCTAGGTTTCCTATAGGCGCAAGCACCTATAGTTAATTACCCCTCCTAATGTAGAGGGAGAACTTTCTATTAAGGCTAGTCGTTAGATCGCTAAATGCGTAGCGTATAGTAGCAATATGTGGAGTTTAAAATTTAAGATTATAAAATTCATCATTTTAACTTAAAGCGGATGGTTGGGGTGAATGATGACATGCTCGATCTAGATCCCATGGTTCTATCAGTTATCAGTCTGCCTAGTTAGTCGAGGAGGTAATGACCAACCCGATCGAAGGATCCTTAAGAACACATCACGTTGCCCAAGAAATCTTATAGAGTGTTGATTGTCTAAAGAGACAATCTTAAGTTTACCTTAGTTGATAGAAAGCTTTTTGCCCTATCAAGTATACCTTATGATTCACAACTCAAAGGGCAGAGCCATTGGGAAGCATACGGGCTACAGTCGTGATCGTAATATAATGGTGTCATTTGGCGCTGCACCGAGGACTCGGTCAGAATCGCATCATATGTTGAGCCAATGACCAAACCACCGAGGGACATGGGTCACGCCTTACCATGATTGAAAGTGAAACATAGTAGAACACTTGATTTGACATTCATGTGAGTTTGAGTTTTCTTAATTTGTCACCTTCAACAAAATGTGGAAGGTGGATTGAATAAAGTTTACTTTATGTTTTTAAAGATTGAATTTTATTTAACCATTTAGAGTTTAGTGATTTGTCTAATTTTACATTTATATTGATAATTAATTTAGATTAATTTGATTTGAACTTGCAAGAGCATTTTAATGGAAAGTATCCCCTCCGGTTGAAATCTCCATTCAACACAACATTATCTGGTTTATTATTTCAAATCTATTTACTATTAATTTAATAATAGAGGATCAAATATACATATATGATAATTAGCTTCTTATTTTAGTGAATTGAAATTCTCAATGATTGAATTTTAGGTTTTGTTAACGACTCCTCTAAGACCAAATAGAAGAACTCAAGGATCCTCAAACACTAAGTTTAAGCTTTCAAGATAGTGTCAGCATGCGGTATTTTTTTTTAAAGAATGCTTGCATAATTATTATATCTTTGCTTGACTTGTTAACAAACATTTAACACTCCATTAGTCATCCAATTCAATTTTTGTTCTTTTCAAGAAAGATATTATATTTTCTTTAAGCAAGCTTATCCAAACTGAAACTTTTTTCAAATATGAGTCAATTATTCCCTAAGAAGTCTTCACCATACTTGCTAATAAGTTATTTAGTTTAAGTGAGAATCTATTATGAAGATCATCTGATTTTCACTTTAACTTGAAAATAACACTCAACAAATGTCTTATGCTTCAAACCTGACTTTAATCTTAAGACCCAAATGATCCCTTTTAAAGGCCACATTAATGAGTAATCATGAGTTGCCTAATTGAGTTTGTGCTTATAAGAAAGCTGCCAAATTTATTGCACACTTTATTCTCAATTTGGAGATAGATATTTAGACTTACCACTAATCATTTGTCATTTAATACTCAATCGAGATCTTTACTCCATTTAATATTAAATTGTTGACCTCCATATGTGTGTCACAAGTCGAGTCAAGCTCGCAAGTCAAATTCGACGAACTTTAGTGACAGTGCGCAAATCGAGGCTCAAAATTCACTAAATGTCATCGAAAATGGTTGAAATGACCTCCGATCGATGAACGGACCTAGTCATTGCGTTCATAACGTTGAAATTGATCGGAAAATAAATATCGCAAAATTTAACGATCAATTAATTAAGCGCTCGAGCTGTCAATGTGTCGACACGCATATAGGAGCCGAGAAGCCGCGACAATGTCCGAACGACATCCGTTCATGAAATTGATTGTATTGTTAGCTTCTTCAAATCTCAAATAAGATCGTACTAAGGACGAATTTGCGGAAAATCGAGCGTCGAGCATTTCAACAAATTGACCAATTTGGCCCCGCTTAAACGACCTCCGATCTAAACTATCGATTAATAAATAATTATAAATCGATATATACTATGTGCATTAATTGTGAGACCCAAATTAAAACTAGTTGAATTAATTTAAAATTCTCAAATTACCCCCTGCTCAACCATTCCCTCCCATTTTCAATTTTCTGAAAAAAAAAAAGAGTAATTCAAAAAAAACAAAAAACCTGAAAACCACTCCTCCCATTTTCCTCAACTCCCCCCTTATTCTCTACCACTCTCTCCTCCTCATTCCGGTCACTTGTTTTTTTCTCCCTCTCCTAATTTGGAATTTCTACTCTCTCTCCCGTGGGAAAACAAAAAGAAAAGCCAAAAAAAAAAAAGATAAAAATATTCTCATCCTGTTAAAACTTTTCTCGATTTCCGTCCTGCCACCGGCGTCGTCCGGCGCAAGTCGTGCGTCCAACGGCACGGTATGCCGCTGCAGCCCGGCCCGCTCCCCTTCCCGCGTTCCTGCAAACCGCCACCATCGCAAGCGCATTCCGCGTGTCCTGACTGCACCATGCGACCCGCTCCCACGGCCAGACCAAGCCCGTGTGCGTGCGGCGTTTCCTTCCGTCACCCCGGCCCGTCTTCTGCCACCTCGGCTCGTGCCTGCTGCCGCAAAATCGCGTCGCACGCCCCTTCCCGAACCCGCCGGCCCGTTTCGGCAGTTCCGCATAACCACGCGGCCTGCCCGCGCTCCACGACCTGCTCCTCCGCGCCGCTCCGCTGACCCACACGACCCGCCAGACCCGAACCTGCGGCCATCACAACCGCGCGACCCGCCAGACTCGATCCGCGGCCCGCGCCTGCACCCGCGCTTCGGCCCTAACCCGCTGAATCGACCCGCCGACCCACGTGACATGAGCCCACGACCCTCTGACCCGCGCAACCCATGGCCGCTGTCCCGAACCCGTGCGCTCCGCCCACGCGCAGCCCGCGACCCGCTGCAGCCCCCGGCCCGCATCAGCCCGAAACCGCAACTATAGCCCGCCGGCCCACTAGCTTATCAGCCCACAGCCCATCCAGCCTTCAAACTGACCCGAACTGGCCCATTCTGCGCAATCCAGCCCGCTGTCTCGCACTCCACAACCCTTTTTTTCGTCCGCTTTTGTCATACAAATCGGGAAGAAAATCATCAGAGAATTCTTCCTTCAATTTTCACTGCACTTGCTATAGCCATCCCTTTTCATTGTACAATGGGAAGAAAATTGAATTCTTCCTTCGATTTTCGACATCGACCCTCGCTTCTAGCATCCCTTTTCCTCAGACAAATCGGAAGAAAATCGCGACTTCTTCTGATTTTCATCGTCGCACCCTTTACCTTACATTCCCAATCGCATATCCAACCCTGTTTCTTTGCCTATCATTGCAGTGCGCCGTAAAATATGTCTGAACATGTTGGGATTTGTGAATGTGAATATATACATATGCTTGTGTTTATTTGCAGGTTTGAAGACCTCGTTGTTTCGGCTGACGATGAAAAGCATGATGTGGTGTCGCAAGACACCGCCATACGCTTCAACAGGTGTACCGAGTAAGCCACCGTTGTTAGATGTCACTCCCCAGCAAATGTTGTCAAATTTTCTAATTTCCGGACTTAAAAAAAGAGGGGATGATTATATATTGCATTGTATATATTCTTTCTGGTCTCAGGCTCAGAACGAATGAGATGACAAAGACCTACCGGTGGTGTCGCGAAGACACCATTCACGCCAAGACGCACCAAAAAATACCCCGATGTAGCTATATAGGGATGACCCGAGGTCACAAATTTCTCAAATCTTGACTTAGAAAAATGGGAAAATAAATGGGCTAACTTAAGAGGTGCTAAATGTGAAAACTTGCAGCTAATTTTAAACTAAAAAAATGTCAAATAAGAAAAAAAAGGAGAGAAATTAAAATGACATATGACATATATAAAAACAAAACAAAATAAAAGAAGGGTAAAAATCACTTACAAAATTTATCGAAGCAGGATTGAAAGCCCAGTGAAGTTCTTAATCACTTTCTTTCAAATGCCTTAACTCTAACAATTCAAATAAATGGGATAAAATAGGCAACACCCCCTTTTGCCTTATTTATATTGGGAGGAGCAAAAGAGGGGAAAATCAAATAAAAGTGAGGGAATCAAATTTAAATAAAAGAGGAAAATCAAAAAAGAGGGGGTGGGGGGAATCAAAGTTAAATAAAAGAGAGAGAAAATCAAATCTGAACAAAGAGGGTGAAGACAAATTTGAATAAAAGAATGGTAAAAGGAGAACTACTTATAGGAAGAAATCTCCTCCTTAAAATAATAAATTAAATTATCCCTTGAACATATAGCTCCAAAATGGTTTCTTCGCCATCAGATCTACAACTCTTTGTACAAGCGATAGAAGGCGATACTAAATTCAGTTCTATAAAAATCATAAGGCTTTCTTCAATCAAAAAATCAAAGAATTTCATCATAATTATGATTTTCAAGATCAATAATTTCATTAATTAGATGAAATTAGCTAAACTATAAATTCCTGCATGTGCTCGACATGGAGATTTCAAGTAAAAATTTTAATATCTGAAAATGCTGCACGGGTTGCTTCCCGGTTTAGTCTTAGGATTGGGTCTGAGTTAACGAAACCTAAAAACCTATAATAAGAGTTTCAAATGAAATATCAAAAATTGATTGTCACGCGATAGTAGATCTAATCCTTTGTTACTAAACAGTTGAGATCTAAAGCTCTTAAACATATTCAAATTAATCAATTTTTTAACTCAAATCAAATATCAATCTCATAATTCAAAAATAAAAACTACATAAATTCTTAAATATATTCGCATGGGACCCGACACTATGTTAAATTCTTAAATTCAAGTGTCTGAGGATGCTACGCATATTACTTTTCGATTTAGTCTTAGGAGTGGGTCCAGGTTAACAAAACTTAAAAACCTATAATAATAGTTTCAAATTATTGAAATGCCTAAAAAACTGATTCAATCACATGACAGTAGATCTAATCCTCTGTTACCAGCTAAACAGAGTTGACAGGATCTAAAGCTCTTAAACATATTCAAATTAATCAATTTTTCAACTCAAATCAAATATCAATCTTACAATTCAAAAATAAAAACTACCTAAATTCTTAAATATATCCGCATGGGCCGCGACACTATGCTGAATGCTTAAATTCAAGTGTCTGAGGATGCCACGCGGGTTGCTTCCTAGTTTAGTCTTAAGACTGGGTTCGGATTAACAAAACCTAAAACCTATAATAAGAGTTTCAAATCAGTAAAATATCTGAGAAACTAATTATGTCAGGTGACAGTAGATCTAATCCTCTATTAACAGCTAAATAAAGTCGATAGGATCTAAAGCTCTTAAACATATTCTAATCAATCAATTTTCAAATAGCAAATTGAAACTACTTAAATGAAACTCTATCACTAAAAGCTTAAATCAAATCCAATCTATCCACCTTCCGCAACTGTTTATCGGGGGTGACAAATTAAGAAAACTATAGCTCACAAAGGAGCCAATGTCAAATCAAGTATTCTGCTATGTTCACTCTCAATCAATCTCTCATAGTGATGCCCATGTCCTCGAATCGCGTGGTTTGGCCCAGGCTTCACATATGATGCGCTTATGACTAGATTCTTCTCGACGGTGGTTTACCCTCCCATTATATACGATCAGATACTCGTATGCAATGGCTCTGCCCTTTGAGCTATGAATCATAGGGTATACTTGATAGGAAAAACAATCCTTTGTCAGCTAAGGTGGACTTAAGATTGTCTCCTTAGATAAACACCACCCCAGGTCTTCAAGGATTTTTTGGATGACGTAACCCATGTGTTACTGATGAGGATCCTTCTGTCAGGTTGGGTCGACTACCTCCTCTAACTAAGTAGACTAGGGACGCGACTGCCCGAGATGACAGAACCATGGGATCTAGATCGAGCACGTCATCATTCCCCCAACCATCTGGTTTAAGCTGAAATGATAAATTTCATGATCTAAATTCTAAAACTCTACATGCCACTACTATATGCTATGCATTAAGCGATCTAACGAGTAGCCTTAATCGAAAGTTTTCTCTCACTTATTGAGAGGGGTAATTAACTATAGGGGCTTGCGCCTATAAACTGAACCAGATCTAAAGTCCTCACCAAATGAGGACAAAATCTCTGGTAGTGTCTTATCTACTATCTCATATGCCTTCTGAAAATTACACTAACACTTTAAAACACTCTTTCATCAAAGAGGTCGTGGCAAATTTTCGGAGCCCACAGATTTATGGCGACTCTATTCGGGACAAGATTCTCTTTACATCTTTGGCTAGTCATATATATGTGATATAATATCAATAAAACTTTTAAAAAAATTTTAAAACAAAAATGATGATTTAAGTGTGTAATAAATTCAATATGAGGCTCTATGTAGAATGAATCATTCTATAGAGTATATCTTTATTACACCATTATTGGTTCTGTAGTACCTCTGCATCTTGAAAGTATGTGGTGAAATAATAATTGCTAATTACTAATCCCCATCTTTCACTTTTATAAAAATGGATCTACAAAGCACTCCTTTCATCGCTCATTGGTGAAAAGAACATCACCAGCCAACACCGTCATCAACACTGAAGATGTCGGGGCTACAATCCAATTTGGTAGCTTAAATTTCCCGGCCATCATAGCTGCAACTCCTAAAGTACCCACCCATGGTACATTCGTCTGAGGCCATACTGGAAGGCCTCAAGTTACTAAAACTCTTACTAGCCATGCGCCAACCAAATTTCAACCAACCTCCAAGGAGTTCTCCGAGAGAACTTCAGTTTTCAAAAGGCTAGGTCAATCTGAAGCTCTCGTGAAGAAAAGAATCATCAAGGGACAAACTGTCTTTAATTCCTCGTGGTACAACTATTGTGCCTACTAAACCTCTAGTACCTAGAAAGCATGATCATGAAGCTTCATCATCAGGAAGTAAATTAACCATAAGACAGAGAAGAAGGAGAAACGCTGAGCTGAGAGCTCAGCAAATCCCTTTGAACGACCTAGTGAACAAGCAATGCTGCCGCCAGAAGTGAGTATTCCTACCCACAATAACTTTGACAATCTGAAGTGCATAAAGAAGAATAACTCTACGAAATAAAGCAGTCCTTCTGGAAGAACCAACCACATCAAGCTCCACCACCATAGAGAAAATAGCCTAAAACACTATCTGCCAGGATACATAAAGTTCTAAAAGTAGCCAAGGACAGAGGCCTAATGAAAAGAAGATTTCAGAGGCCTGTGGTGATGGAAAATACCGAGGCTCCACCAAGAAAATTGCAATCTCTTCTCGTAATCCACGAGAAGTAAGCCAGCATGGTGAGCATCGAGCGTGACACTTGGACCTCGTGTCCAAGAATCCACTGAAAAGGTCCCTGAAAGGGTAAACAGATATGGAGGCGAAGGCCCCATAATAAAACTTTGAGTAATAGAAGAGGTGTGACATCTAACAGATATACTCAGAAATTTGCCTCAAAATTAACTCATAAGAAGTGGATGCCCAAAAGAAGGGATATCACGGATGAAAGATATGATGGTTGACACCTTGGAGAATCCTCTAAGGGATCCCATCACTGATCAGTTTCACCTCTACAAGAAAAGGTTGACGTTGATCGTGGTCCTTTAATAGAAGAGGTGGTTGTTCCGCACATTGAACCAAAGATCCACTGGAAATGTTGATCAGAAATTCGTGTGCAGGAAGAAAATAATGAAGAAGATTCTATGGAAATAGAAGTCGTCTATATGGTCAGAGATATAGATAAACTCTCTGCTCAACACCATCAAAGACGAAACTCGCAACTTGAACTGAATTTGATGCTTATGAAGAAGAGTCTTCACAGAAGCAAATAAAGGATGGATCTTTGATCTTTGCTGAAGAAGAAGAAGAAGAAGAATATCAAAATGAGAAAGAAATCATGGGTGTCGAAGCTATCTATATGGTTGAACCAGGAAATGATCAGTCTGGTACACATTTTTATAACCAGCATCGTCATACAACCCCAACAACAACCATCTCTATAAATGTACAAGGAGAAGGGTAGTCAAGTTCTTACCCTGAAAATGAGCAAAGGTCAAAGAAGAAGTAGAATTAGAGAAGAGCTCATCGATTGCCATGACACTAGTGTGGGCTCCAAAAATTTGCCACTGACCTCTTTAATGAAAAGAGTGGTTTAAAAGTGTCGGTGAAATTTTCAGAAGGCAGATGAAATAGTAGATAAGACACAACCCAAAGATTTCACCCTCATTTTGCGAGAACTTTATATCTGGTTCCATATTTCCTATAAGCACAAGCCCCTATAGTTAATTACCCCTCCCAAAAACTAAGAGAAAACTTTCTATTAAGGCTAGTCATTAGATCACTTAATGTGTAGTATATAGTAGTAGCATATAGAGTTTTAGAATTTGAGATATGAAATTCATCATTATAGCTTAAACCGGATGGTTGGGGGAATGATGACGATCTAGATCCCATGATTCATCCCGCAAAATCCCCTCCTACTTAGTCGAGGTAGACTAACCCCAAAGGATCCTTATCGAACACACACATGGTTACGCCATCCAAGAAATCCTTGTAGACCTAGAATGGTGTTTATATAAGAAGATAATCTTAAGTCCACCTTAGCTGACAGAGGATTGTTTGCCCTATTAAGTATACCCTATTATTCATTACTCAAAGAGCAGAGCCATTGAGGAGCATACGGGCTACGGTCATGATCATAATATAATGGAGTCGGACTGGCCAAACCACTCGATTCGAGGACTCTGGTCATAACTACTTCATCTGTGGAGCCTACTGGCCAAGCCACGTAGTTCAGAGGACACGCCACGTTCTTACTGGCGAGAAATTGATTGAGAGTGAACATAACATAACACTTGATTTGACACTGACTCTTTTGTGAGCTATAGTTTTCTTAATTTGTCACCCCCGATAAACAGTTGCGGAAGGTGGATAAATTGAGTTTTGATTTAAGTTTTTAATGATAGAATTTCATTTAAGTTGTTTCAGATTGCTACTTAATTTGATTTGAAAATTTTATTAATTAGAATATGTTTAAGAGCTTTAAATCTTGTCAACTCTGTTTAGTTGCTAAGAGAGGATTAGATCTACTCTCACTTGACAGAATCAATTTTTCAGATATTTTACTAATTTGAAACTCTTATTATAAGTTTTTAAGTTTTGTTAGTCCATACCCAGTCCTAAGACAAAACAGGGAAGCAACCCGCGCAGCATCCTCAAACACTTGAATTTAAGCATTCAGCATAGTGTCGGGGCACATGTGGGTGTATTTAAGAATTTAGGCAGTTTTTATTTCTGAGTTATGAGATCGATTTTAGATTGCTACTTAATTTGATTTGAAAAATTGATTAATTTGAATATATTTAAGAGCTTTAGATCCTGTCAACTTTTTTTAACTACTAATAGAGGATTAGATCTACTATCATGAGATATAATCAGTTTTTTTAGACATTTCACTGATTTGAAACTCTTATTATGTTTTTAGTTTTGTTAACTGCCCCTAAGAAGACTAAACCGAAGTAACCCGCAAAGATCTTCGCACTTGAATTTCAACATTCAAGATAGTGTCACATACGTATTTATAGCTTAGATAATTTCATCTAATTAAGAAATCACTAACATCAAAATCATAATTAGAATGAAATTTCTTTTATTTTTGAATTGAAGGAAAGTTCTTTCATTCATCCAGTATTTAATTTAGTGTCGCCTTCTATTTGCTTGTACAAAGAATTGTAGATCCGATGGCGAAGAAGGTATTGTTAATTAATCTAATATCTTATTAGATTTTTAAGATTAATATTTAATATATTCTAATTTAGCCTGCGTAGCCTTTTCAGACATTAAAATTTACGCTTGAGATCTCTATGTCCAAGCACATGCAAGAATTTATAGCTTAGCTAATTTCATCTAATTAATGAAATCATAATTAGAATGAGCCCTATAATTTTTTTTTTGTAGATTTTGATTTAGTATCACCTTCTATTTCCATAGATTTTGATTTAGTATATGCCTGCTTATACAAGAATTTGATTCGTACAAGAAAGCATTTTGGAGCTATATGTTCAAGGGATAATTTAATTTATTATTTTAAAGAGGAGATTTTCTCCAAGAAGTAGTTCTCCTTTTACCATTCTTTTATTCAAATTTATCTTAACCCTCTTTGTTCGGATTTGATTTTCCCTCTCTTTTGTTTAACTTTGATTTCCCCCCCTCCTTTATTTGATTCCCCCACCCCCCCTCTTTTATTTAAATTTGATTTTCCCTTTCTTTTGTTTAACTTTGATTTTCCCCCCTCTTTTGTTTGATTTTCCCCCTCTTTTTGTTTCTCCTAATTTCTATAAATAAAGCAAAAGGGTGTTGCCTATTCTATCTCATTTATTTGAAAGGTTAGAGTTAAGGCAATTGAAAGGGAGCAGTTAGGAACTTCAATGGGCTTTCAATCCTGCTTCGATAAATTTTGTAAGTCCTTTTCACCATTCTTTTTTATTTTGTAAGTGCTTAATCAGTAAATCCCCATTTATTTCTTAGTTAGCCCATTTTATTTTCCCACTTTTTTCTAAGTCAAAAGATTTGATGAAATTTGACCTCCTGGCCATCCCCATGTAGGGTCAGATTGGGGTGTTTTTTGGTTTGAGCCCTGTTGAAGAAGGAGTGGTCTTGACACCACAACTTATTTTCATCTCGTCGACCCCATGAAGACAAGATCTTCAAACCTGCAAGAATACATACAATATAATATATAATTATTCCTTTTTTTAAAAAAATCTGGGAATTAGACAAAATTTCAGCAGCATTTCATCTAGGGCGAGCGATATCTAACAACTTGGGGCTTACTGACGCTCTAGTGATGAGGTGTCTCAGACCACTGCTTTTCATTCAATCACACCCTACTGAGCACAACGAGGTCTTCAAACATGTAAAGAAATACAAGCATATGTATATATTCACATTCACAAATCCTCACATGTTCTGACATATTTTACGGCATGCTGCAGTGCTAGGCAAAGGAACAGGGTTGGTGAGAATGCAAGGTAAGGGGTGCAACACCGAAAATCGAAGGAAGATATCACCCATTGATGATGTTCTTCCCTGATTTACAATGGGCTGGACTTTAAGTGAGGACGCCGAAATCGAAAGAAGAATTCTACAATGTTCTTCCCGATTTACTACAAGAACGGACTTGATTTTGCGTAACGCCCGTAATAAATGGTACCGCACGAACGGGCCGATTTGGGTCGTCGGATAAGATGGGGCGTAGAGGCCGGAAAGGTCAGAAGAAGGTCAGGCGCTTATGTCGAACTGGTCGATGAAGCGGTCGACAAACGCTGGGCTAATGGAACGATGGAATGGCGACAGATCAAGGCTGAATCCCGGCGAGATGGAAGTGGCTACGTGGAATTAAGACGCTAACGTTCTGCGTTGGGAGGCGTGAACGGATCGATGATGGGAATGTGGGACGCTGGAACGGACGACGCGGGTTTGAATCGTGGATCGGGTCGCGGGAGGCTGGATAGAAAGTCACTGCGGGTGGATCTGGTCGAATCGGGTTGACGCCGGTGACGACCGACGCGTCTGGTTGGATGCGATGGTACGAAGCGCCGAAGCTGGGACATGCGGGCCGGGTAGCACCCGAGTTGGACGCTGGCAAGGCCAGAAGCGAGAATTTAAGACAGCGGATCCACGGCAGTGACGCAACGAGTGGGGACGGATGATTTTGTAATCACGCCGTGGATTCGGCTGGATTAATAAACAAGGAAAATTCGTGGAGAAAAGGAGAATTTTTTATCTTTTCTTCTTCTTTTCTTTTCGTGAAGAAATTGATGAATGAGGGGAGGAGAGAATGAGAGGAGTAGAGGAAATGGGGAGTGATTTTCAAATTTTTTTTTTGAATTATTCTTTTATTTATTTATTTATCAGAAAATTGAAAATATGAGAGAATGGTTGAGCAGGGGGGTAATTTGGGAACTTTAAATTAATTTTAAATTAATTCAACCAATTTTAATTTGGGTTTCATGCCGATAAATGCACATAATCAATATATATTGATTTAGGATAATTCCATTATTTTGAACGCAATGGCGTAGTCTGTTTCACGATCGGAGGCCATTTGGTTTGAGTCGGCGCTAAATTGAGTCAATTTAAGCTCAAAATGCACATCGCCACTTTCGACCGCTCGATTTTTGCGCAAATTCATCAGAATTGAGTGCGAACAGTCTTATTTGATAGATTTTAGTATTTCGAAGCCAATGACTTGATCAATTTCGTGAACAAAGATCGTTTGATCCTCATCGGCATCTCATGACCTCGATATGTATGCAGGCATGTTGACGACTCGAGTGCTTGACCAGTTGCTCATCAAGTCATGCAATATTTATATCCTAATTAATTTTGATGTTTTGAATATGATGGCAAAGTCCGTTCGTCGATTGGAGGTCATTTGAGTTAATTTTGGTGACATCCAATACATTTCAACCTTGACGGCGACATCACTTCAACAAATCGCCGACATTTGTAATGACTTGTCCGAATTGAGCACATACAGTCTCATTTGATAGATTTTGACATTTTGAAACTAACGTTGTACTCAATTTTATAAACATATGTCATTCAGATATCGTCGCAGCTTTCTGACTCTAATATGCACATCGACACTTTGATAGCTCGAGCACTTAATCGATTGATTGTTAGATTTTGCAATAATTATATTCTGATCGATTGATGTTACGATGACAGTCTGCTCATCATCATCAAGGTCATTTTGATCATCTTTAGTGACGTCTAGTGCATTTTGACCACGATTTGTGCACTGTCACCTCCGAAGTCCATCGAATTCAATTTGTAGGCTTATCTTGATTTGGAGGTCTACAGCTAGCTAGAGAGCAAAGAGAAATACATCGTCAAATGGAGGTCAAAGACAAGAAGATTGCACAGTTGGGTACCAAAATGAATGATATGATGGTACAAATGAACATCTTGATGGAAATGTTGCAGGGGAATATCACATCAAGTGCATCGCATGTTTTGTCTGCTAATCAATAAGCAGCTAATCATACAACTTCAGTACCACCACCGTGGTACCTCAAGTTCTACAAGATTTTATGAAGCAAGGGATGAAGTTAACCAAACCCCTCTCCAATTGACAATTCAAAATCTAGCTAGTACACCGAGAACTGTAATAACTTCTCAACTAGAAACAATAATCAATGAAAAGATAAAGGCGCCATAAGTAAAAAAAAGCTAGTGAGTGGGTCACCTTACCCAACAATACCATCAGGTTGTACCCGAAAGGTTATTCGATACCGAATTCAATACTTTCAGCGGGCTTGGTAATCCAAAGTAACATCTAACCCAATTTAAGGCTACTTGTAGTAACACAGGAGGGAACGATACACTGCTTTTTCGCCAATTCATCAGTAACCTGACTTTAGCAACTTTTGAATGGTACACAGAACTACCAAATGATTCAGTTAAAACATTTGTTGAATTAGAAACTATATTTGTGAAGAGGTTAGTAACAGAAACAATCACCGACCTTGCCTTGTCAAGAGAAGGAAAGATGAGTCGTGAAAAATTCATAAGTCGTACAACCTAAGTATGAAGTGAGCAACAAGAAGAACATCCAATTGCTAATGGGCAATATGGATGATAAAATGACACCTTTTTTATGCATGACATCGATTGCAACATTTCAGGACCTGCTTGATAGGGTAGCTAAATTTGAAAAGTTGAATCGCACTAAGTCTGAAGTCTATGCAGATAAAGCAAAGAGAAATAAACCTTCAGACTCAAGAAGAAATGAAACTCATGTCATTTCATATAGCTCAATTGGCAAAAAGCGGGTGATATATAATGTAGATAAAGGAAAGCAGCCAATGCATAATGATGATAAGGGTAAAAAGCCTGTTTACTCTAATCCACAACCAAAATTGATATTAGGAGGTAATGATAAACCTTGAACTTTTTCAAGTGGTGGAGAACATCCTAAAAGTGACACAAGAGATGATGAGCAAGGCCATCTCTTAAAGAAAGGATGAATAAATAATATTCATTTAGAAGGGATAGTGGCCAAATTATTTTGATAAGCCAAAGCGGCCTACAGTTACTAGAAATCAAAAGGCTTGAAGAAGTCGATCAAGTCAATAATCCAAACTACTATCCTTATTATTGAATGATCAGTCACCCTATCGAAGATTATTATGTCTTCAAAGATTGGCTAGAAAGGAAGTATCGACAAGGTGAATTTACACTATATGATAGTGTTCTAATCAACCCAAAAGAGAGTCTACTAGAATGATTACGCCCCTCTTCTCAGATATCCAACAAAGATAAACATAAGGAGAAATCAATTCATACTAAATAATGGTAAACAGTAGTTTCCAAAAAGAGCGTGAAGATGCTAAAGCTGCTAAAAGATGTCCCTAGTGTTAAGTGGAAATCACCACTTGAACCTATATTGGACTTAAGAAAGATGCCTAAACTAAATATTTGGGCTTCTCAGTGGCATTTTAATAAGGCTACTTCGTCACAGCGTGAGAAGCAGTATATCAAACGTAGGCCTAATAAATCAAAGAAGTTGGCTAAGAAAAAGAAGATCAAGAAGAGAACCATAACTCAAAAGATCATTAACAATATAGAGGAGTATCATCAGCAGACAAGAAAGCCATGTAGGCTTGTAAACTTCATGCATAAACTTTGTATTGCTGAATTAGATGAAGAAGATAATGGTGAGTCTTGTCCGGTAGAGACATGTCGAATCATCTACATAATGTCGATATTCTTCAACATCGCATTCAGATGACAATGATAGTCGACAAACTTGATGACCCATCAAAATTTTATCAAGAAAGAAAGAAGAGCCGAGGAGCTAATTCAATTTTGTTTAATGGCTCAACAAGACAATAACAGTTCAGATGAAGATCTATGTTTTCCTGACGGAGAAGAGTCAGACTCATCGATATCATCAGGAATGAAACGTATGACGTTGAAAAATGAGTCTAACCCTTTTGGCCAATCTTCCAGAATAAGAGAAAATTTTGAAGAAACTACCTCTTCGGATGAATTTGAGTGAGACAAAGTTATTCAAGTTCAGTTGAGAAGTGGCAAAGTCTTACCACCTTCATCAAAGAAGGAAAATGCAAATAAAGATAAAAACAAGCAAATCGAAGTGAACGAAAATATTATTCTTAGAAATTCTAGAACAAAGCCTAAATCAAGCGAGCAAATAGATTATCATATTCTATCACATCTGAGAAAGATCCCTGCATAACTGAGCGTGTATGAGGCTCTCTTGATGTCAAAAGACCTCCGAGAAATTTTGATACAAGCACTCAAAGATCTGGAGAGTTATGAAGCTTACTTTGCTAAAAAATGCATTACTGAAGTATTGTAAACTCAAGATCTCCCAGTAATCACATTTTTTGAAAAAGATCTTATGCTCGGAATAGCAGATCACAATCATCCTCTTTATGTTACTGCAGAGAGTGATGGCATCTTGATCAATCGCATATTGATTGATCCAGATTCTTCTATCAATCTCATGAGTCTAAAGGTATTAAGAGGATTATCATTGGATATCCAACATCTTGGGAGAGATAAGTTGATGGTTCATGGCTTCAATGAAAAAGCGCGTAAAACTTTGGGTTCTTTATCTCTCCCGCTCAAGTTCAAGGATTTATATACAGAAGCTAAGTTTCATGTAATCGATGCCAATACATCATTTAAAGCTCTCTTGGGCTGACCGTGGCTACATGAGTATGGCATGGTCCCATCAACTATGCATCATTGTATGAAGTATCTAAAAGATAAAGAAGAATTCCGAATTTCTGGTAACCTACAACCATTCTCCATCAATGAAGCAAAAATTTATGAAGATGTAAAGTACTTCATCCTCAAATTGCCTAAGCTAACAAAGACTCTTGAAGCGATAGCATCCACTTCAGGAACTAAAGAGCTATTTCATAAAATTAAAGAGCAGAAGCAACGAGGAAGAAAGAAGGCAATGTCGACTCTCCCTAAAATACTTGATTTTGCACCTAAATCAAGAAAATCAGCTCCTCATTTAGGGAGTGACACAGAAGATGATGAATATATTCCTGTCAAACCTAAGAAAACTTATAAACTCTCAAGAAAAGTAGAGTATGAAATAAGTGATTCTGATTCAGACTATGATTTTAAATCTACTTATGAAAATAGAGTACAAATGGCTACATTAAGAAGGATAGCTTACTTGGCAGAGTCAGATGACTCACTCAAAATTATACCCATCCCTCAGCTGTGCTTCAAAGAAATCACTCCACTGGAGGTTCATGATATTGAAGAGTTGGTAATATTTTATATGTTGTCGCTAAGTGAAAGTGGTGGAATATGAACTCTATTTTACAAATTTGAGGAGTCTCAACCTCAAGATTTTGAACAGTCTGCTCAACATAAAAGTTCTGTTGAGATAGTACCAACAAGAATATCAATATACTATCCACAGAAATTATAAAGAATGAAGCATAAGCTTGGAATTAATATGAGAACTACTAAACATAGGACTCAAATCTTTAATAAGATGTGGAGCCAAAGAATTCCACAAGCATCACGAAGAAGTGATAAATTTATTACCAAAGGTCTGGGGTTCATTCACAAATCTCATCAAGATAGAGCCTGTTATAATATAATAGAATGTGGTATCGAGAGTCTTAGTAATGAAGAAGATGATTCCCATGAAATTCTTCTTAAAAATAAAGAAGAAGTAGCCAAGCCACCAAGAACTTGAAGATGGTGGACAAATGGCTACTATGGATGAACTTAAAGAAGTCAACCTAGAACCAGGATGATCCCCATCCAACTTCGAGCCCTTCTCGATGAAAGTTGAAGAGCTAAAAATACTACTTGGTGAATTCGTGATTGCTTTGCCTTGACATATTCAAATGCTGCTTATCCCACGATGTCCACAAACTAGCTATCAAAGATGCAACGCCTTTTAAGCAAGCTTCTAGGCGAATGAGATTGGAGATTGAAGAACATGTAATTGTAAACTAAAAAAGCTTATCAAGCAAACTTCATCCGGAGGAGAAGCATGCGATTGGATAGCCAACATTATCAGTTAGAAAGAAGAACCCAAATCCATCTTTGCATTGACTCGACATAAATAAGCCCAAAAGATGACTTTCCACTTCCAATATCAAAATTATTAGTGGACAACACTTTCAACAATGACATGTTCTCATTCATGGATGGGTCATTGGGATAGAACCAAATCAAAATGACACCTGAAGATGAAAAATATACATCATTCGTAACACCTGACATCTATCTATACGTCATGCCCTTTGGCGAAAAAAAGCTACATACCAAAGAGCCATGACACATATGTTTGATGAGTTAATTCATCAAAAGGTGGAATGCTATATCGACGATTTGGTGGTGAAGAGCCTAAACCATGAAAACCACTTCGAAGACTTGAGAATTGTACTGGAGAAATTAAAAAATATGATCTCAAGATGGTTATAAATAAAGTACTTATCATCTATAGAATCAATAAGATTGAGTTAGCTTTCTATCATAAGCAAGTTCTTGAGCATATGAAGCAGATATCAAATATCACTCTAACTCGAGTCTCCCGATCCGAGAACAAAAAAGCCGACTGCTTAGTAAAACTAGCTAAGGGAATGACAAGTATGAACGGTGATTATGTCATGATCGACATATTTACTCGATGAGTATTAGAGCCAATAAAGTATCAATCCCCGCAGGTAGAGGGATTACCAAATCTGACCCAGTAGGATGCGACTCAGGTTGCTCCTCATACTATCCAAAATCAACAATAAGTTGTACCAAGAAGAGCTAAGAATGACATTGCCTCAGAAAAGCAGTGTGAAGCCTTTATTGTAGATGAATCACATGATTGGAGGCAAGCCTTCATCGACTACTTTAAAGAAGGAAAATTACCAAGTAATAAATCACTGACAGCTCAGATTGAAAAGAGAATGTTACGTTATGCTTTTGTCAACAACACCTTATATCATATATCATTTGAACAAATGTGGCTACGATGCCTAGGTGTAGATTAAATTAGCAAAGTGATGACTGAAGTTCATGAAGGACTTTGTGGTGCACATCGCCAGTCCTAAGATATAAAGAAAGATCAAAAGGATGAGCTATTACTGGCCGTCTATGGTGAGAGATTGTACTAATCATGCTAAGAAGTGTAATGAGTGTCAAGTACATGAGAATCTCATCCATCAACCTCCAAATCCATTACACCCAACAATAGCATCCTGGCCATTCAAATGTTTGAGTACATATGTAATTGGACCAATCAATCCAATGTCATCAGCTGGACATTGCTTAATCCTAGTTGCGACTGATTATTTCTCCAAGTGGGCTGAGGCTACTCCATTTAAAGAAGTTACTACTGACCAAGTGATTAACTTCTTCATGCATAATGTGGTCTACAGATTTGGAGTGCCATGCTGAATAATTTCTTATAATGGCACAGCTTTCAAAAGTGCAAAAATTTATAGATTTATCGATCGACATAAAATTAATTGGCGATACTCTTCAATATACAATCCAAAAGCAAATGATTTGGCGGAGGCCTTTAACAAGACATTAGTCAAACTACTCAAGAAGATCCTCACTAAAAATAATAGAGAATGACATACCAAGCTAGTAGAGGCTCTATGAGCATATCGAACTACTTATAAGACGCTGACTAAAGCCATTCCTTATTCATTGGTATTTGGAATCAAGCAGCTTCTTTCGAAGTTGAGTTCACTTCGGTAGCTATCCAAGACAATCTAATCAAGATCAAAATGCTCGTTTGAGAATGGAAGAACTCGACACACTTGATGAAGTTAGATTGCAAGCTCATCAAAATTTGGAAGTCTATCAAGCAAAGATGTCAAGGGCTTTTGACCAGACGGTGTGGCCTCGAACATTCCAAATAGAAGAATTAGTCTTGGTGCTGAGAAGACTAATTATTCCCAATCAAAAATTTGGTAGTAAATTTGAGCCTAACTAGGAAGGCCCTTTTGTCATTGAAAAAGTGTATCAAGGAGGGGCATACCAACTTGTCAACCTAAAGGGTGAAAGACCAATGCTGCCAATTAATGGTTGATACTTAAAAAAGTACTATACTTGATGATCACATTCTCAAGGTACAATAGAAATCCCCTCCAAGACAAGGGGCATTTTTTTAATACATCTATTTAGGTTGACATCGTGCTTCATGCCGAGATCCCTAAATAAACATACTCTAGATGAAGAACTTTTTCGTGAAAATTCTCCTTATTATGGGGAATTTTAGATTTTATATACACATGAAATCAATGTTGTATGTTAAAATCCCCTTTAGAATATATCGATTCAAATATTGATGTATTTATATACTTTCATCTTGAAAATTCTCCTAAATATACTTTAGAATTTCTCCTGCAAGATAGGGGCATTTTTTTAGTTTATATAAAGTCTATTTGAGTTGACATCATGCCATAAGAAGAGATCCTCAAATATATTCTTATTCAGGTTGACATCGAGCTTTATGCCAAATCTTGGGATATATCCATAATTATTACTGTTAAGTTGCAGAGTCTAGCAGGAACAAAAATAATCTATCCCTATGCATGAAAAGACAACCCTAAATATCAAGAAATCTATCTCTTAGATTTGCCAAATTCTAAAGATGAAGTCAAAAGAACTCCCGATTCTGGAAGCTTCAATCAACTGAGTTGGAGAAACATCAACCTCTACATCCTAAAGTCTAGACACTAATGTTCAAAAGGTCACTCAACAAGCCCATACATGGTCGAGTTCGACGCTCCCACTCAACAAACCACATGAAAAGGCAAAGGAAAGAGCCCTCATCGTCACCGATGACAAAATCACAACCCACTACAGCCTAAGTCAAGACTCGAAAGTGATTCTAAAAGATCAACTCAACAAGCCTGATATGGTCGAAGTTTGACGCCACCACTTAACAAGTCAGCAATAGAGCAATACAACTGAACGAAGGCCACCACCCAATGACGATAGTATTCAATCTCAAACCGTGATCCGCCTTAGTGATTACAAGCAACCAGGATCTAAGAGATTTCTCTACTTGATCGATAGATCGAGGAAATCTGAGGAAACGCTCAATTCAGGGCTACCTCAAATCAATCTTCATATTACGGTGATATTTCAATCTATTCTCAAATGATCCGATCAAGCTCAAAGCATGATCAAAGCCTATCTCCTCATCAAGTCCATTAAAGCGTAAAGCACATGATAGAAGTAATTCCATAGTTCATACAAACTAAAGGAATTTTGGTTATTCGTTAAAGTTAAAGCACACGCTGACTAATAACTCAACATTGACCATGTGTCGGCGGGTCATCTCATGTGTATCCTTCAACTAATCCAAAGCAAAGAAGACTGTGGTTCATGGAGTGCATACACTTCCGACAAGTCAATATTGACAAATCGTCAATCCTTCATCCACAAGCTCAAAGCTAGATGTAAGGAATTTCAAATCTGCTCAAACACGTGATAAATCGATTCCCCTGGAGTCATTCATCAAAACAAGCACTACCTCCATCAAACCCCACCAAGCATGAAGCTAGGTTGAGGAGACTCAAATATGCAATAACATAAAAGAAAGAGATCTTCGAAAGATCAAATGAGAAGAGATGGTATAAAACTCTTATCTATCCCACCACTCACTCGACAAGTTGGTCAATCCCTGTCATTTAGCAGGTCCTGAATAAGGCAACGTGCTAATGACAAATCCTTCCAAAGCTCCATAATCTATTGCAATCAAAGCTAAAAAGATCCAAGCTCTAAATGGTCAACCGCCAAATAACAAAAGACACGGCGAAGTAGAAAGAAATAAGCCCAAAGGGTTAATCAGTTTCAACAAATGTGACTCGCTCCATACACAAATCATATTTATTGGGGGGCTTTTTTTAATCTTCATATGTGTGTACAAGTCGAGTCAAGCTCGCAAGTTAAATTCGATGAACTTTGGAAGTGATGGTGCGCAAATCGGGGATCAAAATGCACTGAATGTAATCGAAAATGGTCCAAATGATCTCCAATCAATGAACGAACCTCGCCTTTGCGTTCAAAATAATGAAATTGATCATAATATAAATATAGCAAAATTTAACGATCAATCAATTAAGCGCTTGAGCTATCAAATGACATGCATATCGAGTTGAAAGCTCGCGATGTCACAAATCTACGTTAAATTGATTACGTTGTTGAAACATCGAAATCTATGAAATAAGACTGTTCATACTCAATTTGGATGAATCTACGTGAAAATTGAGCGGTGGAAAGCGGCGATGCTTTCATTTTGAAATTTAAAATTGACTAAATTTGCGCCTTCAAATCAAATGCTCCGATGGTAAACAAGCGATGTGTTGAAACAATGGAATTATCTTGAATCGATATATACTATGTCGTTTGTCGTGAAACTAAATTAAAATTAGTTGAATTAATTTAAAATTCTCAAATTACCCCCCTTGCTCAACCATTACCTCCCATTTTCAATTTTCTGAAAAAAAATAATAATTTAAAAAAAAAAAACTGAAAACTACTCCTTCATTTCTCTCAACTCCCTCATCATTCTCTCTCACTCTCTCCTCCTCATTCCGGTCACCCGTTTTTTTTTCTTCCTCTCCAAATCCGGAATTTCACCTCTCCCGTGGGAAAACGAAAAGAAAAGGCAAAACAAGTAAAAAAATTCTCCTCCTATTGAAACTTTCCTCGATTTCCGTCCCGCCACCGGCGTCGTCCGGCGCAAGTCGTGCGTCCCACGGCATGGCCCGCCGCTGCAGCCCGGCCTGCTCCCCTTCCCGCGTTCCCGCAAACCGCCATCGTCGTACGCGCGTTCCGCGCGTCTGGCCCACACCAGTGCGCGACCTGCGCTCCCACGGCCAGACCCAAGCCCGTGCAACTCGCCGACGCGTTTCCTTCCATCGCCCCGACCTGTCTTCCACCACCCCGGCCCGCAGCCTGCTGCCGAGAAATCGTTGCATGCCCCTTCCCGAACCCGCCGTCCCGTTTCGGTAGTTCCGCAGAACCACGCGGCCAGCCGCGCCGCTCCACCCCGCGCTCCCAGCCGTGCGACCGCCAGACCAGACCTGCAGTCCGCAGTCGCGCGACCCGCCAAACTCGATCCGTGGCCCGCGTCTCGCACCAGCGCTTCGGCCCTAACCCACCGAATCGACCCGCCAACCCGCGTGACATGAGCCCGCGACCGCTTCCGCCGACCCGCGCAAACCCGTGGCCACTGTCTCGAACCCGCGCGCTCCTCCCACGCGCAACCCGTCGGCCCGCGTGACATGAGCCCGCGACCCGCTGACCTGCTGCACCTACCGGCCCGCATCAGCCCGAAACCACAACTACAGCCCGCCGACCCACTAGCCTATCAGCCCGCAGCCCATCCAGCCTTCAAAACTGATCCGAAACGGCCCGTTCTGCGCAATCCAGCCGGCAACCCTTTTTTTCATCCCGTTTTCGCTGCGCCGCAAATCGGGGAAGAAAATCGTCAACAGGAGAATTCATCCTTCGATTTTCTGCGTCACACCCCTTTACTCTAGTCCTTTTCCGTTGGTCATAACTAGGAAGAAAATCGTAGACAATTCTTCGATTTTGATATGCACCTCACTCTAGCGTCCCTTTTCGTTGCCTTTCAAATCGGGAAGAAAATCATCGACATCGAATTCTTCCTTTGATTTTTCCGCACTCGCTCTGGCAGTCCCTCTTCCTCTGATCAAATGAGGAAAAAAAATCGTGTGATTAATTCTTCGATTTTATTTTTTTGCATTCCCTCATATGCATTCTCCTAGAAATATTAGATTTTATTAACCCTCCTCTAGAAAGGGAATAGCGCATCTTTGAATCACCAATTTAAGCATTTAGGTATAGGGGCATCTGTGTTTAATCATTTAATTTATTATTTTAGATCTTTTTGACTTTATCAATTTAATAGATGATCTATATTTATATTTTTTTGAGGATTTTAAATTTGAGAATATTGAATATAATATTTTAGATATTTTAATAATAATGATAACCCTTCCAGTTGATATCTTGATCAATTAAGTTATCATTGGGAGTTAGGTAGTCATTATCTTGTCAAATGGCAATTAGCTTCTCAGATTTTCTAAGAAAGCTATATATCATTAGGTTTTTTGTTAACTCATCCGTAAACCAGGGAATCAATCGCGCATCACGTTACATTTAGCATTCAATCTTTAAATTTATATTAAATTTAATTTTTTAGATCATGCTTTATAAAATTGTGAATTTATATTTTTAGAATCTTTAATTAAATTAAATATTTAAATATATGATATATTGAATCTTGGGTAAGATGTTATAGGTGATACAATATCTTATTAGATTTTGATTAATATTTAATTGATTCAATTTCTATTAAGGTTTTGAGATTTAAAATTTGCACTTTAAATCTTTATGCAGCACATGCGAGTTTAAGAATGCTTTAATTAACACTTTCTATTTGTATGATATGTTGCGAATCGGTGGCGAAGAATATGTTATAGATTGATCTAATATCTTATTAGATTTTTCATTAATATTTAATTGATTCCAATTTAGCATGCTTTTGAGACATTAAAATTTGCACTTTAAATCTTTATGTGAGCACATAGTGTATCTAAGAATGCTTTAATTAACACTTTCTCTTGTATGATATGTTGTGAATCGGTGGCGAAGAATATGTTATAGATTGATCTAATATCTTATTAGATTTTTTAGATTAATATTTAATTGATTTCAATTTAGCATGCACATCCTTTTTAGACATTAAAATTTGCACTTGAAATCTCTATGTAAGCATGCGTGTATCTAAAATGCCTTAATTAGCATTATGTTCTCTTGTATGATATGTTGTGAATCCGTGGCAAGAAGATGTTATAACTTATTATTATTTAGATTAATATTTATTTATATACATTTAGTTCATTAGCACATTGAGTTGTTTAATTTCAATAAAACTTAGTTGCATTCTTGAAAGCTCATAAGCTCATCACAAATCTTATTCAATTCTTTTTTTTTTGTTTGAGCATTATATTTGATCCTTATTATTGAAGGACAAGCTTTCAAATCCACTATAAGTTTGTTTGTGCTGTAGGCAACTATCAAGATAATCGAAGCTTTACTTGAATTTTATTCTTGTTAGAGACAAACCACGAAGGTCATTAAAGTCTTATTTATGATCGTCAACAAATTGTCGAGATCATTTTTATTTAAAGACTTTTAGAATTTTATATGTAGGTTTGACTTCGATTCATCATTTTATTATTTAAGTTTAATTTAAGCTTATTAATACTCTTATTTAATCATATTTAAGCTTTGTCAATCCAAATTTGACCTCCCATCTTCCCTCATAGGTGCGTCAGCTATTCGACCTTCTCGTCGACTTTACCAGCATAGCGGTCGATCTTTGCGCTATGGTGGTGATCTTTCTACCGTTAGCTCTGATACTGTATTCAAACACCTACATAAAAAGAGCATATATGTAGGTTTATTCTTTAATTATCATTCTAAAATAAGTTCAATTTAAGCTCGTTATTTTTTTTTTTTTTGTTGGTCTCAGTTAAAAATTTGGACCTCCGCGTCGTTAGGCATAGAGGGCTATTCGACCTTCTCGTCTCTTGAGCATAGCGATTGGTGTCTTTGCAATTACGTGGTCTTTCTATCATTAGCTCTCTTGAGCATAGATCTTCAACTCTCTTTGAGCATAACGAGGTCTTAGTACACCTGCAATTTCAATTCATATTTTAATTTTGAGCTTAGGATTTATTTTATATTAAATTAATTAAGTCCTTTGTTAGTCTGAATTTCGGCAGCCTCCCGACGTCTTCCTCATATATGGGGATGCCTCAGGGATCTATTCGACATTCCCGTCAGCTCTACTGAGTATAACGGTTAGTATCTTGTGACCACGATGATCTTCTATCCGCCATTCTGGCATAACGGATCTTCAAACACCGAATAAATACTTGTCAAGGCTGTTGTTAGGGAGGTATTCATAGATGAACAGCTTCTCCTCGTCTTTCGGGCAACAACCCAACAATTTTACAAGGTTTCTATGCTGAAGTTTAGCCATGGAACCCACCTCATTTCTCAATTGCTTTAACCCCTGATGTGATGTTATTGATAGCCTGTTTACTACTATTTCCTGCCCATCTTCAAGCACTCCCTTGTAAACCACTCCAAATCCGCCTTCTCCCAACTTATTTTCTTTGGAAAAATCCTTTGTCGCAGCTTTAATTGCTTCCAGATCAAGTAACAAGGATTCAATATTCTTCATCACAGAATCTTTGCTATGTCTACTTGCCGATAGTGGATTCCTTGAGATAATCAATGGAGGTATTGGCACCTTTCTCCTCATCCTCCGTTTAACAATAAGAAAGATTGTCAATATGATGATCAATACAAGAGATCCAAAGAGTACTCCGATAAGAATAGTTTTGGTTGAGCTCTTTTTCGGCCGCTGCTAAGGCTGGTAGAGTTCCCATCACGAAAATTAGTACCGAAAGAGCGCGTCCATGCATCCGGCGACATAGACTCTGGCGGAGGCGTGGCCAATGTTGGCGTGGAATAAAATTGCACTGTCGAAAATCTAACAGTGCAGCTCACCATTGCCGCCTCAGGGTTAATTTTTAAAATAAATATGATTTAAAATATAACTAGTAATTTAAGTATCTTAAAAATAAAATTTAGATATAGATATAATTACACGTTTAACGGACCACTTACTTACCACATTAAATTTGATGTGGCCATTTTGTTTAAATTAATACAATCTAGTCTGGTTTGACGACTACTGTTACGTGAAAATTAAGTTAAATAGGCGACTTACAGAATATTCTTTTAAATATTTTTGCATTTAGTTGTATTTAAGTTTAATTATCTGTCATTTGATGAGAATTTTATAAATAGGTATATTTTTAATGATTTACACATATTTTTATGTTATATTTTATAAGTATTTGATTAATTAGTAGAAAAATATAATTTAAATGGCTTTTTATTTAATTCCAAATTTATTTATATATGAACTAGAGTCAGTTATAAATAAGTATATTTTTAATGATTTGTACATAAGATCAAAAATTTGTCCACATAAATAAGAATAAATATTAATATTTAGTATGATATCTTAAATGATAGATATAATATCTTGATCATTAGTATATAAAAAGATCTATATACGTACATAAATATGTAGAAATCAAGGAAAAAAGTTACTTCAAATTGCATGGATAATCATCTCTGAAGCTTGAGGGTATAGATGGTGGAATTATATAAGTGACTCTTACAGTTAGTTATTATCAAGCAAAATTTTAAGTGTATATATATATATATATATATATGAGGTTAAAGAAATTCTTAAATAATTCATGTAATTTTACATTTTTCACAATGTCATTATTTTTCAATAAAAAAAATCTTCATCTTAAACAAATTTAAAATTAAGTAAAAATTATATTTATCTACTAATTAATCAAATACTTATAAAATATAGCATAAAAATATACGCATATCATTAAAAATATGTTTATTTAAAAATAATTCATCAAGATAAAATAAATTAATAAATTCATATATTTATGCAATTTGAGATAAAATATTAAGAATTTAATAAAATATTGATCGGAGAATGAGAATTTTTATATAAGTATATGAAGGTTCGAGTAGCTCTAATGATAAATAATAGTGGAACCTAAATCCAACCAAGTTGTCAAAATATTTTAAAAATAATAATTATATGTAAGTAGTCTTTAACGGGCGACTTTCATATAATACTATAAGTCACCCATTTGAAAAACGACTAGATTATGCACTTAAATGATAGTGTCACGTCAAATTCGACGTGTTGTAAGTCGCCCGTTAAATGAGTGATTATACTTATATCTATATTTTTTTTTTAAGATACTTA
Source organism: Cymbidium sinense (assembly GCA_021442155.1). Taxonomy (NCBI): domain Eukaryota; kingdom Viridiplantae; phylum Streptophyta; class Magnoliopsida; order Asparagales; family Orchidaceae; genus Cymbidium; species Cymbidium sinense. The sequence goes on from CM038215.1 coordinate 266,634,243, forward strand.
AATTATTAATTACGTTTTAAATCATTATTATGTTAAAAAAATTGCCCGCAGCCTCACTAAGTCCTCTCAATCGGGAGGTCAAGAGAAGCGAGATACAGGCGCTGCAAACAGTCGCTGCTTCGCAGATCCATAGTGCACCAAGCCATCCCGTACATATTCGTTTCAAACCCGGAGTTATTCACAGCTGCGGCCGCGTACCTAAACTCCGACGTGGTGGCCGCCGACAAGATCTCCTTCACTAGGCCTTGGACCCTGTTGCCAAACACAGGGTTATCTGACGCGTTCGTTTTGCTAGATAAGGTGGCGACGACTTTCATTTCAGGGATGCCGAAGAAAGGAATATTGGAGTAGCGGAGGAAGCAATAGCCGTAACGGAAAGCAGCGGAAGTGTTTCGGCCGCAGCCGCCGAGTTGATTTAGGGCGGCCATGGTGGCAGCCTGACGGAGGCAGTTGCCCAGATTGTGGGAGAGGAGTCGAGGCGGCATTGCACGCAGCCGAAGAGTTGGCTGGACGCAGTGCTTCCGACGGTGTATGTTGAAAAGAAGGAGGTAGAATTGGCAGTGCTGATGGTTAGGTTGGAGAGGAGAAGACAGAGGTTGGTCTCGAAAGAACTAGGTGATGTGTAGTTGTCGCCGGAGCAGTAGCTGAGGCTGGGGATATCTTCAGAGAGAGATTCAGCGAGGAAAGGGATGAGCATTAGAAGGAGAAGGGGAGAGAAAGCGAAGCGAAAGCCTTCATCATGGACACACTCAGGCACCTCCGTAGTAGTATGTGTCACCAATATGTACACGTCAGTCTTTGCATATTATCTTATCTATCGACACATCAGTAAGTGGTGATCATCCACACAGTATGGTGAAATATGTCCAGTTGCGATATGATCCGCCTACACAAAAAACAGAATGTAAAATTATCAGTTACAAAAATATTAAATATTAACTTATATCATAATTTACATAAAGACGTTCCACTGGTGCTCTAGCGTAGTAAGTGGTCGGAGGATCTGTCGGGGTGTGATACAAAGAAGCCCGATCTAAACCGGTGCATGTACTTCGATAGCAGTCTTCGTCCCGCGGCCTCATCAGGCCCTCGACGCAATCCCTCCGCCTCTCCCGAAGCAAAGTGTGATTGGTGGTAATCAACCGGTCGGCATCACTTTACACCATCGACCCTTTTGAAACTAGGGTCAACGGGGCTACATCTCTGGGAATAAGGCGGCGGCCTTATCTCTGTAAATACCACTCAACCCTCTTCCAGCTGATAAGAGGGACTCATGCTAACCATATGTCAGAGCCTATAGAGCATATGACTGATAGATGTGATGTGATCTGCTCATTATACGGCTCACAGATCACCTACACGTATGATAAAACTATGTTAAAACATAATCTACATTACAGTTATTTAGACTAAAGTGTTAACTGCAGATCCAACTTGTGTTTGCCGCAAGCCATCTAGCTCATTTCTGTACACTGCAACATTCGCTATTGGCTATTGACGAACATACTTCTCATTCCACCTGCACACAGAAAATAGTTTAAACATATATATAAGCTGCATAATTTGAAAGTGTAGTTAACAACACATACCTCAAACCAACGGCGAGACCGGCAAGCTGCAGGATATGACACATGTAAAATTGCCTACCCACATGAATATGCTCCCAAGCCCAAATCGAAGGAGGTGTAGGCAACCACCATGTTGGCCTCTGGTCAGTCGACTTCGTGCGACTCCCCTATAGATGAGCCAAAAGCGCTCCACTATAGACATCATGCTAAAGAATCCAGATCCTCCGAGGCGGTAAATCGTAGGTGGACCTCTGAACCAGAAGTATCAGGCAGTAAGAAGCAGCCAATCAGAAATAAAATATAAGCTCGCATGTGAAGAACTCCTCATGCTATCACGTATGACTCCAGAAAGTCCACAGCCTCGGTGGCATGCATGTCTGCGCATGCACGGCCCATCGAATGTCGACGATATGCGGTGTCGGATCATGATACATCACGCTTTGGTAATGGTATCGTCTAACAAATCATCGTAGAATTATCTCTTCTCCTCGCTAATCACAATGACTATGATAGGTGGCCCATCAATCCGTAGTCCTAGAATCATCGCCACGCGTCACAGGCGTCACGGTCATCTCACCTACGAGGTGGAAGGTATTGTCGGAGACCATCTCTCAACCAGCGGTAAGCGGATCCAGGATGAAGCGTGGCGACTCACACTGATCGCAGCCACTGATCTAGCGCCTCGATGAATCTCGTGCATGTAATGGGCCACTCCTTATAAGCAAGTGTGATGCGGCCTCAAGTACGGTGCTCTGAAAAAAAAAATCTAAGTGCCTGTCCGAAATAAAAGGTAAGCAGGCGTAACACATTCTGCAAAAAAAAAATTCACTTACTGATGTCGGGGTGGCTCGATCGCCCACGTAGGGAATACAAGGATGAACCTCGAAGGTGCGCTCCAATGGTGGCCTCCCTACGGACTACGTCGCCGACGCCTATGGCGGCGGTGCTTCTCCATCATCATTCAAAAGTAGAAGATTATGGTTTACAATCAACGCTACATCGCAAATTATGAGAAATAATGGATCGTGACTAAATAAAAGTGGGAAAAAATCTTAAGACAAACCTTACATTCTTATCACATATAATGAGTGGAAATCCACATAGACAAATGCTTTTTTTGAAGAATAACTTGGCTACATGAGAAGCATCAACAATCTTAAGACAAAATAAATAAAAGTGCCCATATTTCTCTCATCAAGTTTAATTTCAAGGAAATTTTAAATCCACAAAATGTTAAATAAGAGTTGGATGAATTTAATCTTGCACAGATCAAAACTCAAGATTAAATGCACACCAAATCCATACCTTCCATAAGTTGCTTTATAATAAGGGAATAATTCAACCGTTGTGTATCATCCCACCAACACAAGCGGTTAAGGATTTTAGATGAAAGAAGGCTCAAAGCTTGAACCATAACAAATTGAGACTCTAAAGCTTAAAAAGGAAAAAGTGAAAAAAGCTCTTATAACAAAGAAAAACAAAAGAGTAATCCCATTAACATTAATATCTTCTACTCTACATTCAGCCTAAAATGCAACTGCTTCTTTGTTAGTGCTATGTAAATTCATCTTGGATTAATCTAAAGCTCCATGAAAGACAAACTATATTTACAGGACATAGGATTCAAACAGCAATCATTCTATGTTATTGATTGAAGAAGCACATGTGATTCAAATTGTAGATCTTCTATGATAATAACATTAAACCAGTGGAATATGTAAAGTCGAGAAGAACTAACTAGTAAAATTTCTAGGCTTACAAATCTTTTTATCTTTGAGCGAATGTGAACATAAGTGAATCTCATCAAATCACATAAGCTTATGCTATGTGTTGAGATCTTTAACATGTTTTCCCGTCTTCATTTGATTTTATTCATAGTTTATTACATCATTATACTTAGTGTGACGAGATCAGTGATAAGTAAAAAATACCTAGAAGAAGTATTGCAGCGGGACAAAAAAGCAATCTGACGGTGAGACTACGCGGTGGCGGCGAAGTTCCGAGAGGCGGAGGGCCGTGTTGGGTGGGTCGGAGTTTGGTCGGAGTTTCTACGAGCGGAGAGCGGAGTTTCGGGAGGAATCGAGCAAAACCGAAGATAGCGATCGGCGTCGACCCTAAATATGTCGGGGCCTAATTAGTGTGGCTGCTCAGCGATCGCCCACTAATTGGGCGTGACTTCGATATCTGAAAGGTATTAGTGGGCACTCTTCGATGCGCGGCCATAAATGAAAATGGCGTGGCGTGTATCCAGTGAGCGTATACCTATTCTTAAATTTTTTTTAATACTTAATTAGCTAATTCACATTTTAACCGTACTCAATTTAAAAAAATTGCCTTTTTTTTTTTTGGCTGCCCGCAAAGAACGCTAATGTGCCGCGCTCGATTGGGATTTTTTTTTTTTTAACTTGGAGATAAGATAAGGGTGGTATGAGAAGGTGAGGTGATCTCTCTTTATTGGTCAAATGAGAGGTGGAACATAAGAGTGGGTGGCTGAGAATTTCAAGGCATTGACGAGTTGTCATTAAAAGAATTAAGTGAATTTATCTCAAAATACATGTTAATCTTGATGAAATTTTAATCGCATAAACTTTAGTCAAATTAGATATCTTTTCTAAGTAATTTCGACGTTCCGGATGTAATGACGTAGTCCGTTTCATGAACGGAGGTCATTTGAGCGACTTATCGGGGGTCACTTTCATTTTTAATAGGCATCGCTTTACCGCCACGATTGCGACTTGTTTGAATTAAGTGGGATCAGTCTTATTCAATAGATTTCGACATTTCAAAGCTAACGGCGTGATCAGTTTCACGAACGGAGGTCGTTCGGACATCGTCGGAGCTTCCCAACTCCGATATGTGTATCTACACATTAATAGCTCGAGCGCTTAATCGATTGATCGTTTGATTTTGCAATATTTATATTTCAATCAATTTCGATGTTCTGAACGCAACGTCGAAGTCCATTCATCGATCAGAGGTCATTTCATCCATTTTCAGTAACAACAAGAAATGGTCCTGCATCTCTAGCCAGTCCTGTGCTCTCACATTTGATCACCTATTTTAGATTAGGGGGAAGCCAATTCACACCAACGAGGATAACATGTACTTAGATTTTATCAATCGTTTACTTGTCTGCTTCGCCTTTGATGAAAAAAAGATGCATATGATGCCAAAATTATAATATATTTGGAGAAAGACTCGTTGGCGTTGAACTACAAGATGTGGTATGATGATTGTAGAGAACATCTGATATGTATGAAGTTTAATCATGTTTACCAACGAGTTGAAATATATAAATGAAATGTGTCACTACTTGAAATTTAAAAATCAGTGATAATAGGTTGATAATTAGTAAAATGGTGGAAATTCACTATGATCATGAGAGTTTTATATTTCTTAGATCGATGATGATGAAATGTGATATTTTGATGTGAGATTTATTATAAAATATCAGGCATTTAATTGCGGAAGGTCTGGTCATATTGTGGCGAAATATGCTTTATGAAAGTACTAATAGCTTTTTGAGGTGATAGTAGAAGACAATCAGAGGATGAGACCTACAAACTGTAATAGATTACATACATGACAACCTAAAAAGGCTCGAAGGTGAACTTTTTCTCCTTCCATGCACCTCCCACATCGTTGACAATGCTATCATCACAGACTCCATTGTCCTTGCTCCACATTTTTACGACATTAACATCTTGGACTTTATCCTCGACGCTAACATTCTCTTCCAAATTTTTAATTCATTCCCTAACTTTTTTCACATTTAGCAGCTAATCAAACGTACTTATTTTCATTTCTTTCATCTTCTGTTATATATACCACCACAATCATCATCACATAAAATTATCTACTTTAAAATGTTGGTTGCCAATATTGAGGACTATTCTAACCCTTACTTTTTTGAACTAGCAAGGGAGGATAATATTGTTAAACCTCTAATATTTTACCTATACTCCTCTGATTGCAAAAAGTGGTCTCGCCTCCCAGCCCATCCTCTGCTCTCACATCTGATCAACCACTCTAGAATAAGAGAAATCTAGTTCACCCCAACGAGATCTACTTGGATTTTATGGATTGTTTATTTGTCTGCTTTACCTCCGGCGATGAAAAGATACATACGACGTTTAAGTTATAATCTATTTAGAAGAAAGACTCGTTAATCCTGAATCATAGGACGCGATATAATGATTTTAAGGAGCACCTGATCTGTGTGAAGTTCTGACCATATTTTTCAACAAATTTAAATGTATCAATGGAATGAGTTACCAATTAAAATTTTAAAAGTAGTGATAGCAAGCGGACAATTGAGTTAAATGATGGTGGGGATTCACCCTATCACGAAGGCTTTGCATTTCTGAGATTTGTGGCGATGGAAGGTGAAATTTTGTGTGAGATTTATGGCAAAATTTTGAGCAACCAATTATCGAAGTGCGAGGGATAGACAATGACAAAATATGCCTTATGAAAAGCTTAGAGAGATTGTTGAGGCGGTGGAAGATAGTTGGAAGCTGAGGCCTGTAGGTTGCCATAGATTACATCACACGAGAAAGTAGAAGGGCTCAATCGTGAAATTTTCCCACTTCCACGACTCTTCTGCACCGTTGATGACGCCATAATCATAAACTCCTTTGCTGCCACCCTACACTCTCCCAAACGTTACCATCCTGAACTCCGCATCACAGCCCTTTAATTTTTTTTTTATAAAAAAAAAAAAAAAAAAACGGAGCAATCTCAGCGGACTCCTGATGCATTTTTTCTCATCTATCAAACTTTTAATTCATTATTTACCTTTCTTCACGTGTACAATCTGATCAGCCACACTCATTTTCTCGTTTCCTTTCTCTTCTATTACATATATCATCACAGCCAAATTATCTAATTTAGTAGCGTAAGATGTTTTATTTAGGATCTCTTTGATTTGAAGAGTTCTAGATGTCAAATATTATAAATTTTGGGGTTTAGAAGTATCGCTCTTGGGTTTGCTGAAAAACTGATACATGTTTCTTTATCTATTTCTAAAATTATTATGTATATATATATATATATACACCCGCACTTGGCCTGTGTTGCCAAGTACGAGCAATCCTTCAAGCAATCCAGTGCCCCTAACAAGTCTCTGGCATTTGATGGGAGCTTTGTCAAAATTATCATCTTTTATATTTTCAGTTCCATCTTCTTCATCGGAGTCATATTAAGACTCCCACTAGGAGCATAAGTATACCCTTTTAATTTCTCTGACCCAACAGAATCAGCACTGGTAGATGTAAGGCACCTCCGCCTGTGGAGGTGTTTCAATGCAACCTTCAACGAAGACCTCATATATCTCCTGGAAGGCTTCTCCATTTGAATAACATCGTCCATCTCATACATGTAAAACTCTCCATCACTTACTGCGTTACTGTCAAGAATCTTCAAATTCTTATCCACCGCGTTCATCAAGAATGAATGATAGGGATTTCCACCATCTTCTCTTCGTGGTCAAGTGTAAGAAAATTTGCTAAAGCAGGCATTATTTCAACATGATTCTCTTCCTACACAATGGTTCAGCAACAGGGATGAGCTTCAAGGCCAACCTTCTGAATCTCCTTATTGTCTTCTCTATCCCTCCATTATCCAGTCTGGAGCCATTGCAGCAGAGTTTGACATTTCAGCACAACATGATTCTCTTCCGTTGGTTTAGATGATCTCTATTCTTTTCAATAGGAACCTTGCTTGGTCTCCGATGAAGGCGGCCTAATCTACATGCAAGCTTTGATTCTTGAAATCTCAAGCCACGGCTGATTTGATACTTGACCACTTCACATCTTATTTCAGATTAAACTCAACTCCAAAATGCCAAGCCACGTACAAGAATCAGCAATTATTTGATTAATATATATGGAGACATATTGCTCAAATCAGTCAAGGTATATACTCTTCATCACTCTACTTACATCACTGTTTCATCAACTTCACAGCTCTGGCATCGCAGATTGTATAACTGTAGCACAGTGACCACCGGCTCTTAACTGTTGAATGGAGTAGTTTTTTTTCCCAATAATATTGAGCTGAAAGCCACAACCAGAAAAATGCCTGCTTGATTTTCTTTCTGTTGGGAGATGTTAAATTTCAGCCCTGTTGTTTCTCAGTCTACTCTCAATTGCTTAGGAGACCTTAATAGAGTTCATGTCTAATAAAACTAGATGAACTGTTGTTGTGTGTGTTTGGATGGTTGGTGTGAAGGTATGATTTTATGAAAATTAATATTGTTTGTTTCTTAAAAAGAAATGATAAAAGCACTCACAAAACACATTAGTAGACCGATTGGGATCACTTTTTTATCTATTGTTTTATGATTTTTATTTTTATTTTATTTTATTTATATTTTGATTTAAATTAAAATATATTTGATAATGATTTTTATTTTTAATAATATTCAAAATATTAACAAGTTACTTTTGTATTTTTAAAAAATAATAAAATTTGATAAAAATAAAAATATTTTTAAATCACACTAGACAAATATGTTATTAAAAAGAAAAACATAAAATACAAAATAAAATTGATCACCAACGGACTCTAAATAAAATTGATTCCAAACAGACGGCTAATAATTGAAATACTCAACGTAAGGTCAGCCGTGTTCCAGAAAGCAAAACAATGAAAAGCTCGCCTTCTGTTCCTTGAAGATGCAAAATGCAACATATGCCTCAACTCACACTTTAATAGGATTAAACTTTGCACAGTGAACCATCCCTCGCAGCTGCCGTACCATGTTTCGTTTAGCTTGATTGAGTCTCTATCCCATGATGAAACCAACTTCGGTATGGGAGCAAGCTGTTGTTTCATGGAGTTGAAGCGGATGAGGGCAACGGTCAGTCAGATCTAGGTCGTCGCCGGCGTGAACCGGCTTTCTTCTGTTTGATCAGTGGTAAAAGTAGAGGAGGGGCTCCAGATGCGCAACCAATTTCTGCTTTTGGGGTTGATGAAGACGAGTGGTCAATGCAGATGACGAGAACCTAGTGGATGCGTTCGTGAAGAACAATGGCGGCGTTGACATAGGGTAACGGTAGGGAAAACGGGAAGTGGATGCGAGTGATAAGGTTGCAGACGTGAAAGAAGTCAGTCAGGAAGGATTTGTAGGTCTGGTAGACGTTATTGTCGGAGATGGAGTCGAGGATGGTGATATGAGGGGAAGGGCGGTGGTGAGGGAAGCCGGCGATGACAGCGGGCTGGCTGTTGATGGCGGTGGGAAAGTCGCTTGGGAGAGAGAAAAGCGTAGAAGGCCAGCGGAAGAGCGGAGGATGATATGCCTTGGATATTTTCTTGCAGGTTGCCCGTGGCTGCAGGGTTACTAGCAGCCATGACCGAACACGCAGCTGTGCTGTTGCTAGTTTATTGAATAAAGTTTAAATTTATTTCCAAAGGTGGTTCCTTTTAAATTGGCTGGCTTGCTGTTTTTTTTTTTTTAAGAACAAAATTAATTGAATATTAATTCAACAATTAATGAAAATAAAAACTTTACTTACCTTATCTTACTGAAAATTCATTAAATGACAAATTATTATGTTTAATAAAACAAAGTGACTGTGTATTACGAATTATTTATTTTTGGAAATATAGAACTATCACTAAACTATTGCATAGTTTAGAGATATATTTACAGAAGAAAAAAAGTAAGATGATTTTTATTAGAAAACTAAAATTATTGAGATAATTTAATTAATATATTGATACAAGTGTGATAAGTAATAGAAAAGAATAATAAAATAAGATCTAATAAATAAAAATATATTAAAAAATAAGAATATATTTCTTTAGTAAATAAAATTGATTCTTAGTAAAAATATTAGGTCCATGTAATAATATTTATATAATAATTAGTAATTTTAATATGCACCTAATTAGGGATTAGATTTCAACTAACTGATTGAGATAAGAAATACTCGAAATTTCTTTTTATGTTGTATATTATTTAAGGAATTTGATATTGTAATTCTAAATGCAATTCACATGCTTATTAGAATTTAAAATAATTTTATGATGAATTTAAGTTGATTATTTTTTAAAACTTTGGTTCTAATATATTTAATTTTGAACTTATTTTCATTAATTTTATTTATAAAAAATAAAATCTTAAATTTGGCAAATTTTTGAGTTTAAAATTAATTTTAATTTTTAATTACATCTAATCAATTAATGAAATCATGATACAAATTTATTATTTTATTTTATTTATTTATAATAAATAAATTAGAATCTAAAGATAACTTAAAAGTTGGTGATCCTCCACATATCAGTGATAGTTCTTATTATTCATCTTTTTTCTAAATGACTTAAGTAAATTCCTCTTTTGAATATTTTTGGATATCATTCTTATTATTCCTCCAATTTTTTTGTCTTTCATTGAATTCTTATTTATAAGATTATTTAAATAATTATAATCAAAATCTTAAAATACTTCATCAGATAATTCATATCAATTCTCTTAATCATAGATATTATTTTTTGATGATTTTATCATACAAATAATATATGATGTGAGTAATCTTAAGCTCGTTGGATTCATGTCAATGAGCTGCTTAATTCGACTATAAGCACCCCAAATTTAGTGGTCATTTGATCATCCAATTAATTTCTCGAAGTCTTCGTGTATATTTTTTAATATTTCATTCAAAAGAAAAAGAATATATATATATATATATATATATATATATATATATATATATATGATGTATGTATTACTGCCGTATTTACGGTGATATATCAAATAATTTTTGAATAGTTGGAAATAGGCAAAATTTTTAAAATAAGCATGCTTAAAACTTTAATTAGCATATTAGGCATATTTTAAGAAAATTTTTTTAAAAAATTCCGAATGGAATTTAGAGGAAAATCTCAACGGAAATTGTAGAATAGGTCTATTTGATCCAGGTATTTATAATTTATTGTAATTTTAATTTTAATTTTTTTTAATAACTAATTTTAAAAAAATAAAATATAAAATAATAATTTTGAAAAAATTGAAGTACCTCAAAAAAAATAATTGCAGAATTATTTATAGGTTTATTTGATCGGATATTTTATGTAATTTTAATTTTAATTTTTTAATTTCTAATTTTAAAAATAAAAAAATAAAATAATAATTTTGAAAAAGTTGAAGTACCTCAAAAATAATTGCAGAACTATTTATAAGTTTATTTCATCAGTATTTATAATTTCTGTAATTTTAATTTTAATTTTTTAATATCTAATTTTAAGAAAATAAAATACAAATTTTTTTAATCTAATTTTAATATCTATTTTTTGAGGTACTTCAACTTTTCAAAATTATTAATTTGTATTTTATTTTCTTAAAATTAAATATTAAAAAAAATAAAATTAAAATTATAATATATTATATCAAATAAACTTATAAATAATTCTGCAATTATTTTGAGATACTCAACTTTTTCAAAAGTATTATTTTATATTTTATTTTTTAAAATTAGATATTAAAAAATTAAATTAAATTGAAAATACTCAGACCAAATAAATCTATAAATAATTCAAATTATTTTTTGAGGTACTCAACTTTTCAAAATTATTATTTTATATTTTATTTTTTTAAAATTAGATATTAAAAAATTAAAATTAAAATTACAATAAATTGCAAATACCCCGATCAAATAAACCTATCATGCAATTTCCGTTGAGAGCCCTCTTTTTCATGCAAATTCTGTTTGGAATTTAAAAAATTTTTTTTTTTTGGGTAGCTGTTTAATGGACGTGACGTCTGAACAGTCTTAGTTAAACAGCTGTTATTTTTAAAATTTTCTTAAATATATCCTAATAATTAAGATTTTAAGCGCTTATTTTAAAAATTTTGCCTTTATAATACTGAAAGTTAAAAATTAATGTTGAAAGTGTCCTATCTTTCAAATAATAAAAAATTAATGTTGAAAGTGTCCTATCTTTCAAATAATTTGAGTGAATGAGGATAACATAATCGGTGAAAGAGAGAGTAAAAAAAAAAAGTTAATTTTGATATTTTAATTTTAAATAGTCTATTTTATTTATTTATATGTTATTATTATTTTTTTGCGTAAAAGCTTCCTTAAAAAATGATATTCAAATGAATAATTTATTGAACATATTTTAAAAAAGAAGCATAAGAAGAAGTATCAATAATAAGAACTCAAAAATCTGCCAAATGTAACGTTTTATTTTTCATAAATAAAATTAATGAAAATAAATTCATAATTAAATATATTAGAACCAAAGTTTAAAAAAATAATCAATTTAAATTCATCATAAAATTACTTTTAAATTCCAAACAAGCATATGAAATTGCATTTAGAATTACAATATCAGATTCCTTAAATAATAGACAACATAGAAAGACATTCCAGTTGCTGTCCGAGCCCTCATAGAAATTATAATGTAATATAATATAACAATTTACATTATAATAATTCGTTAAATTACAAATATATATGAAATGAAATAATATACTATAATTATAATTATATGCATATTAAAATATAGAAAGAAAAATGGTATTAAAATTATCTTAGTTTTTCTTCTATAAATAATCTCTCTAAATTATGAAATAGTTTACTGATAGTTTTATATTTCCAAAATAAATAATTCGTTAATATATAGTCACTTTATTTTATTAAACATAATAATTTGTCATTTAATGAATTTTCAATAACATAAGATAAGTACAGATTTTATTTTCATTAATTGTTAAATTAATATTCAATTAATTTTGTTTCTTAAAAAGCAGCAAGTCAGCCAATTAAAAAGGAACCACCTTTGGAAATAAATTTAAACTTTATTCAATAAACTAGCAACAGCACAGTAGCAACGTGTTCCGTCATGGCTGCTAGTAACCCTGCAGACGACCTGCAAGAAAATATCAAGGCATCATCCTCCGCTCTTCCGCCGCCTTCTTCAGCCGCTATGCCTATTTTTCTCCCAAGCGAGTTTCCCACCGCGATCAACAGCGCCAGCCTTAACGCCGTCATCGCCCATCGCTCGCTTCCCCATATCACCATCCTCGACACCATCTCCGGCAATATCCTCTACCAGACCACAATTCTTTTCCGACGGACTTCTTTCACGTCTACAACCTTATCACCCGCTTCCCCGTTTCCTTTCCCTACCGTTACCCATATGTCAACGCCGCCATTGCTATACGAACGCATCCACTTAGGTTCTCGTCGTCTGCATTGAAGAGCGTTCAAATTGTTTGGGTATGCTTGGGATGGTACTAATGTCTTCTTCATCTACTCCTCCAAAAGCAGAAATTGGTCGCGCATCCAGAGCTCTTCTACTTTTACCTCTGATCAACTCCTTAAACAGAAGAAAGCCGATTCACGCCGGCGACGACGTTGTGTACCTAGATCTAACTGACCGTTTCCTCATGCTTGTCTCCATGGAAGAACAGCTTGATACGGTACATAAGCTAGTATCGCCATGGAGAGATTCGACCAAGCTCGAAGAAACGACGCTACGGTGGGTGCAGATGGTTGCATTGTTAAAGTTTAATCCAATTAAACTTCAGTTGAGATATATGTGTGGACAATGGAGCCCTTGAAAGGAATGTGGAGGTTTGTGGCGACCGGAAAGAAGGCAGTTTGAGGAAGGTGATCCTGGGACTCCACCAATGATGAGTTTTGTTCATGAGATCGGAAGCTAATGACGAGATTTTGATGGTTGATATCCGGCGAGATTTTGCAGTGGGTAGTCATCACGAAGTGCAACAAGCATGTTTTCTTAAAGGAATGACTGCTGTTGGTTGCAGCGTTGGAAAGTTGCGAGAGGCTGAAGCCTTCAGATTGCGGCATTTTGCATTCATGAGAATGAAGTATCCGAAGGAGAGTTTTTCGTTTTTCTTTTGGGGCACAGTTATCCCTACAGTAAACGTTTTAATTATTAAGGGTGTTTAAGATCATTTTGTGTGTGTGTTTTTTATTTTTTATTTTATATTTGTTTTAAAAAAAATACTTATTTATGGTTGGTGATAAACTTTTTTAAATTTTAAATTTTAATTTTTAGTTGATTTTTTAATAACAAATTTGTTGTTTAATTTTTTTTAATCTTGTATTATTATTTCTAAAAAATACTCAAACTAATATATAAATATGTTGAATATTTTAAAAATAATAATCATCATTAAATAATTCATTTTAAATAAAAATAAAAAGAAAATTAAATAAATAAAACCTTTAAACAAAAATAAATGATCCACGTAATGCGTTTTCAAAATATTTTTATTTTATTTTATTTTATTTTTAAATAATATTATTTTTTCATAAGATCATACCTTCATATCAACCATCAAGTAATTAGCTCTGCTAAGGTCTCTAAGCAATTGAGGGATCGTTTAGATAACTATATGGATGCGACGTGGCAATTGCATCAGAAGTATTTGAATTCAAAATTTGAGCTTCATGATTTTGATGCAGCTGCCACTTAATGCCACCTTTGATCACAATGGTCACGGATATTACCTTTTATTTTTTTCTCTTAAAGATACTTAACCTTTGCTCATCCTCAATTTACAATTTATACAATAAACATCTCTCCATAAAAATTAATTTAACTACTCTAATGATTACATATTAATTAAAATAAAATTCATAAGTTTAATAATCTTTTCACATATATTTTCCTTATAAATTTAGTGATATTATTTTATTAATTATTTATATTTTTTCAAATATTAAATTTAAGTATTATTTATTTATCTAATTATTATATTATTTAAATATTTAAAATTTTGTCCATAGAAATAATTAAAGCTAGTTTAAATGATAGAGTGTGTTTTTATTACTAGCTGAGCAATCCCATGTTCAATGGGTGTCTATCTCAAACTTGCACTTGCTCTACAAAACTTTAAATTTTGCATGTACTCCAAATGAGCATGGAGGAAGAGTACATGTGATGAGCATCATCATCATCACGTCGACGCCATCATCATAAAGCTTAAATGAATGATTTGGCCTTTTGTTATAATTTAAGTTATGTATTATTGGGCTTTATATTTTGTATATGTGTATATGTATTGGGTATTCATGTAGCTATGATGTATTATTGGGCTTTTATATTTTGTATATATATTGAGCTTATATGTATTGGATTCTTATGTAATGACATGAATTAGTAGTAGGTATGGAAAGTGGTAGGTTTGATAATGGTAGGTTTGATAGTAGGTGGTGGTAGGTTTGATAATGGTGGTGTGTAGTTATGATGGTGTTAGGTTTGAGTTTGAGTTAGGTTTGAGTAACTCTCTTTCATTCTATAAATAGGGAGACTCTTGTAATGCTTGTACTTGAATTTGGAATGAAAGTTATCTTCTTAAATTTCTTTTACTATTCTTTTGTGTGCTTTCCTCTTGAGTGATGACTACTTGAGTGTGTGAGTTCACAACCCTTAGAAGGACTTCTAAGGAAGGAGCAGATCTCCACAACCATTTGTTTGTAGGTTGACTTCAACTTATCCACTTATTTCTGGTTATTTTAAATCTACATGTTAGATTGTTCATAACTTTTGTTATTTCTTTGCACTTATAAGATTCGGATCTAGTGTGGTTGACATAACTTTAACTAAGATCTTTTCAACTTCACTAAATTCATAATATTGTGAATGTGCTCAATAGTAGTGTGCATTTATCATTACTCTTTGTGAGGATTTAAGAATTATCGTGTAATAAACATCATATCATAAAAGCACCTGTCTACATCATATTTGGTATCAGAGCAAGTATGTTTCTTTGGGAACATCTTGTTTAGTATTGAGTTTTATTTTTGCATTAGAGTAATCTTGCAATTCATTGTTAAAAAAAAAATCATACAAAATTTTATCTAATTAGAGCATTTACTTACTTTTAATTGTCTTTGATTTCATTACATTGCATTTAAAAAAAATAAAAAATTAATTAAGTATTTGTTTATATTAATATTTTAAAAGAATATCATCATGTCAACTCGTAGTGGTCATAGATATCAAGATCAATCCTTAGATGAAAACATGATTATGAATTTTACTAGAAAAAATAGAAAAGCTTACCCTTATGCACCAACAAACCTTTAATGAATTCCAAAAGATTTGAAGCCTTAGAACAAAAGTTGGTAGGCTTACAACACATTCAAACTAACCCAACATCCTAGAACACCAACTTGAAGAGAGAGGTCATCATGTTGATCCCGTTCCTCTTCCTCTCCCACCTCATCCACATTCTCCTATTAGACCCTGTTATCGCCCTAGGAACAACTTTAATGAATATCCTGAGTTTGATGAGGTACTTCCTCACCCACCTCATCGAATAGGAAGACAATTAAGATGAGATGAAGGTTATGCTCATCGAACTCCTTATGAGCATTATCCTCGATATTACGAAGAGCCATTATCTAATTTTGTTGCCCTGTACACTTAGAGAACCTGATGATGTTATTTGTAGTTAAAATTGATCCACCTACTTTTGATGGTCGACTTGATCCTAAAATTTTCTTAGATTGGTTAGTTAGTCATGGACCAATATTTTGATTGGATGCCCATGTCGGAAGAAAGACAAGTTCGTTTTGCATGAAACTAACTAGTCATGCTAAGACTTATTGGTTAATCTCACAAAATATCAACGATTAGGACAACCACCTATTGCTTCTTGGGATGAAATGAAAGAAATTTTAAAGCAAAAATATGTACCATTAAATTTTCATGATCAACTTATGGATGAAATGACTACGCTTAAACAAGGATCTTTAACTGTTGTTGAGTATATGACACGGTTTGATGAATTGATGACCCGTTGTGATGTTAGAGAGGATCACCGCACAACAATCTCTAGATTTAGATAGATTCTGTACGATATTCGTAATGAAATGATAACTCGAGAAATTTATTCTCTTGAGGATGCATTTCGAGTGGCGACTCAAATTGAACAATATCTTAGATCACAACCTTATAAGCGATTCACAACTTCATCTACAAATAACTCTCAATCGCGTGTTAACCCTCCTACTTTAGTAGTTCCTAAAGGACCCAGTGAAACAAAAGGAAAAGCTTTAGTGGGAACATCTAGCTCTAAGACTTCTAGCATTACTTGTTTTACATGTGGTAAAATTGGTCACTATGCAAGTACTTGTCCTCGTCGAAACTTACACTTAGATTATGAAAATGAGGATCAACAAAATGAAAATAATGATAATCAAATTGCAGTTGACCCTTGTGAAGAAGCTAGTGATGCGAAGATGCATTAGATGAGTCATATAAATATATGCGTTGTGTGTTAGCAACACGAGCTAATAATGATTGGAGGCACATCAATTTTCCACACTTATTTTAAGAGTGGTGAAAAGGCGTAAGTTAATCATTGATAGTGGAAGTTGCATGAATGTTATTGCTACCTCTACTTTAAAGGATGAAGCTCACCCGAGACCCACCCCCTTATAAGGTTGCTTGGGTAGATAAGACCTATCTCTATATCTCAACGTTGTCTTGTACCCATTCTAGGAGAATATAGTGATAAAATTTGGTGTGATGTTCTTCCGATGGATGTTGCTCATATACTTTTAGGTAGACCTTGGCTTTTGATATGGATGTCACAAATTATGGCGATCTAATACATATGCTTTTAATTTTCAAGGTAAGAGAATTGTCTTAAACCCATTAAGCTAAAGAGGTCACTCCACTTCAACCCCAAAATTCTTCTCCACCCATGAAAAGAAATCCTACATATTATTAAACATCAATTTCAACAAGAGATTAATGGGAATATCATTTTTTGCATTAGTTGTCTAACCTCAAAATCAACCTTGTGTTAAATCATTCTCATCGAAATGCGTGAACTTTTATTGGAATATCAAGATATTTGTCGAAGAACTTCCTAGTGAGCTTCCCCATTAAGAAGTATCCAACATGCCATAGAGCTAATTCACGGATCATCACTCCCAAATTTGCCACATTATCGTATGAACCCAAATGAACATGCATAAAACAACAAGTTGATGATTTATTATCAAAAGGGTTTATTAGGAAAGTTTATCTCCATGCTTGGTACTCTTCTTCTTACCCCAAAGAAAGATGGTAGTTGGCGTATGTGTGTAGATAGTCTTATAAATAAAATCACTTAAGTATAGGTTTCCCATACTAGACTTGATGACATGTTAGATATGATGGTTTGGATCAATAGTTTTCTAAAATTGATCTTAGAAGTGGATATCATCAAATTAGTATGAGAAAAGGTGATGAATGGAAAAGACCATTCAAGACAAAAGATGGTTTGTATGAATGGATAGTAATGCCTTTTGGATTGACTAATGCTCCAAGTACATTTATGCGAGTAATGACTCATATCTTACGATCGTTCATTGGAAAATTTTTAGTTGTGTACTTTGATGATATTTTAATTTTTAGTCAAACTAAAAGCGATCATGAGAAACATTTACGACAAGTCTTTGAAGTGCTTCGTGAAGAAAGACTATATGTTCACTTAAAAAAATGCTCATTTATGACGTCTTCAGTAATCTTCTTAGGATTCATTGTTTCTTGTGATGGCATCTCTGCCGATCCCGAAAAAATTAGCTATTCAAGAGTGGCCTACCCAACCACAATTCATGATGTACGTAGTTTTCATGGGTTAGCCACATTTTATCGAAGGTTTATTCAGGATTTAGCACTATTATGGCCCCGTAACTCAATGTCTTAAAAGGAGACTTTGTTTGGACAAAGGCATTCGATGCATTCTCTAAAATTAAAGAACTTTTTAACAAGTCCATATTACAAATGCCAAATTTTAACAAAGTATTTGAGGTATCATGTGATGTGATGCGAGTTGGTATTGGAGGTGTTCTTAAACAAGAAGGTCATCCTATTGCTTTTAGTGAAAAATTAAATGAAGCGCGTCAACGATATTCCACATATGATCGTGAGCTGTATGCTGTCATCCAAACTTTACGTTATTGGCGACATTATCTTCTTTCACGAGAATTTATACTTTATTCGATCAAAGCTTAAATATCTAAACAAAAGAAACTTAGTTCTCATGCAAAATGGGTTCAATTTCTTCAAGAATATGTTTGTTCTTAAACATAAATCTGTGAGAACAAAGTTATAAGTAGAATATGTACATTATTAAATACCATGAGTGTGAAGGTTCTTGGATTGAAAAGGTTAAAGATGATTATCTAATTGTAAAGATTTTCAACAAATTTTTGAATCTTTGAAATTTGTTTCAATTAATAGTCCAGATTATCAAATCTGAGATGGCTATCTCTTTCGTGGCACATATGTATCCCCATTCATCACTTTGAAATTTTCTTGTTGAGGAAATTCATTCGGAGGTGTATCGGTCATTTTGGTGGTGATAAGACAATAATGATGGAGGATAGGTTCTTTTGGCTAGTCTTAAGAAAGATGTTGCTCTATTCATCTTGTCTTTACTTGCCAAGTAGCAAAAAGTGGAAAACAAAATTTATTACTATACACACTCCCAATCCCCACAAACCTTGGGAAGATCTTAGTATGGACTTCATCTTAGGATTACCTCGCGTACAACGTTTGACTCTTTCTATAGTAGTTGTTGACCGATTCTCTAAAATGGCACACTTCATTCCATGTTATAAGACATCGATGCCTCACATATAGACAATTTTCTTTCGTGAGATAGTTCACATGGACTACCTAAGACAATTGTCGATCTGATGTAAGGTTTATGAGCTATTTTTGGAAAACTTTATGGAAAAAGCTTGGCACTCTTATTTTCTGACTTACCACCCTCAAGATGGACAAAGGAAGTTGTTAATAGAAGCTTAGAAATTTACTTAGGTGTCAGTGTGATCATACTACTAGTTGGGACTAGTTCTTCCTACTATGAGTTTGCTTATAAGTTCAATTAATAGGTCAGAGGTATGAGTCCTTTTCATATTATGGCGGTTATGATCCAAGAAAACCAATTGATCTTGTTGAATTGCACTGTATAATATTCTTTGCATCTTCATTTGCACAAAGCATGCATGATTTACATCGTGAAATTCAACAAAAACTTACTCACGAGTTATGATAAATATAAAGCTAATGTTGATGCACATAGATGATATGTAAAATTTAATGAGGAGATTTGGTTCTTGTTAAAGTTAGACGAGAGATTTCCAAAGAACTCTTAAGAAATTAACTCTCAAGAGATCGGTCCTTATAAAGTTGTAAGGAAGATAAATGATAATGCTTATGAAATAGATCTTCCAATGAATCTTTGGAATTTCTCCAATATTTAATGTATCAGTTTAACGTTGTACCATGGGCAAATGGATGATACTATTCCCTCTGAAAATGTGACATGCGGGTTCATACTTCATCATCGACTATACCATCTGGCTTAAGATCACATCTCGGATCAAATTTTAGAAGACGATTATCATCACATCGATGGAGGCACTCAAAGGTTTCTTGTTAGTTGGAAAGGTCTTTCTCCACTTGAAGATTCATGGCTTACATTTGATGAGTTACATCAACTAGACTCACAATTATTACAAGAGTACTTGGATTTTCATTCTCAGGAGAATCCTTTAAAGCGGGAGTCTTGATGGGGGCATCATCATCATCGGTCATCATCATCATAAAGCTTAAATGAATGATTTGGCCTTTTGTTATAATTTAAGTTATGTATTATTGGGCTTTTATATTTTGTATTTTATATGTATTTATTATTATATTATATTGTAGTCTTATGATTTGTATATGTCTTGAGCTTATATGTATTATTTATTCTTATGTCATGGCCCATGAGTCATTGTATAGGAATGATGGTAGGTTTGATAATGGTAGGTTTGATAGTAGGTTTGATAATGGTGGTAGGTGTAGTTATGATGGTGTTAGGTTTGAGTTTGGAGTTAGGTTTGAGTATTCTTAACTCTCCTTTCATTATAAATAGGAGACTCTTGTAATGCTTTGTACTTGAATTTGGAATGAAAGTTATCTTCTTAAATTTCTTTACTATTCTTTTGTGTGCTTTCCTCTTGGTGACGGACTACTTGAGTGTGTGAGTTCACAACCCTTAGAAGGACTTAAGGAAGAATGCGATCTCTCCACAACGACATTTGTTTGTGGAATTGACTTCAACTCCGGTTATTTTAATTCTATTACAGTTAGATTGTTCATAACTTCGATTTTTTACACTTAAGATTAGATCTCGGTGGTTGACATTTTAACTAAGATCTTTTCAACTTTTAAATTCATATTGTGAATGTGCTCAATAGTAGTGGCTTATCATTACTCTGGATGAGAATCGCTGTAATAAACATCATATCATAAAAGCACCCATGTCCTACATCAACATGGTGGTGGAAGAACTCTGATGTTGGAGAAGGCGGACATCGAAAGAAGGAGAGCGAACGGTGGAAGTGGAAGAAACAGATTGAATTGTGTCATGAGGATTGTGCGCATGAAGAGATTTCAAGTTGAAGGTTTTTCTGGCAAAGAAGGAGAATATGAGGCTGGCCGAGATTTGAATACATTTGAGAGGGAAATTAGGATTTTGTGTATAATTTTTTTTAGGTCTTAAGTAAAATCTTCGCTAGAATTTTTTCCATTGATCCAATACAAAACCACACTTTCTCATTAAGAGTATAACATTGCTCCCAATCCTTTAGAACTTGTTTGTGATGTTAGGGGCTTCAACTTGTTATGACACACTTGTGTATGAGCTTAGAATGGTCGAGAGAATGCTCTTGGAATTGTCATGATTGAATTCAGAATATCAATGTGGAATTGCACATGATTATTTTCTATCTAGCTAACCAATACCTATATTTTAGATCTTCCTAATTTGTTCTGATCAAATACACATGTAGGCTAGATTCAAAGTAGTTTTTTTTGCCATTTATGCAAGAGCTCTAAATTTATGTGAAAAATCTTTGACTTTTTAGTTCATTTCCTTTGAACCCTTGAGTTGATCTTTGAGAGTTCCAAGTAGTTAAGGTTCTACTTCTAGGAATTAGAGTTTCTTCTTGGCAATCCCAAGAGTCAATTGGCAATGTTGAATAATCTTTACATGCTCAGAATTGATTTTGGACTTTGGGAGCCCTCTTTTAATATTTTAGAGTCCATTTCCTATCTTTTAGAATCATACTCAAAGTGTTGATTTTAGAACTCAAATATTTGGCTAGTCTTGGAAATCCTCTTAGGTTGTCCAGAGTCAATTTCTGGAAATGCTTGTTGGCTCTTTGAATCTCCAACCATCACAAGTCCATTTTGGTTCTCTAAAGAAAGATTTCATCTTTTTCTTCTTCTTCCTTTGCGTGCTAATGAATTTGTATATTAGAAGATTTGGTCGTCAAGTTTATAAAGAAGTGGAGTCACTTAGCTGAAATCTCTATTATTGTTGCTTTCTATTTTAATTGTTTATTCTTTTTGCTTGACCTTCTATGGAAGTTGAACAATGAAGGCGCACTGCTCTCATTAAAATAGAATAACCGCTTATATTATGACTTATTTAGTTGACTTATGACTATTTATGAATATCAATTATTCTATTTTTCTTCATTCTATTTCATATTATTTAGCTCATATACTCATAGTGATATTTTAGGCTTTTCTACACAAGCAGCTGCAAAGATAGTAGATCGAACTGAGTTTTCAAATATAATTATAACTTCAAAGAAACAACTTTCCGCCACCGCTTCTTCCGCATACAACCGCTTCTTCAAACAATCCCAAATGGATCTTGAGTATGTAGATTGAGAAACAAGGTTGAAATTTAACATCTCTCAAATAGAATATCAAGGGTTGAACTATTATCAACGATATTATTGCGTGCCAGAAAATCAATTGTGGTAGAATAAAATTTTACGTCTTAGCTTGTATGGAAATCCAGCACACAAACAAATAGTTGAAAAGATAATAAGAAATTTTAGAATTTTTTCGTAAAAAAATCCTAGGAAGAGGAGAAAAAATTATGGGGCATAACCAAGTAAAATACTCAACTATATCTACTTTAAAGTACAAAGTTTAAGTTTTCTGGATTATGTGATTACAAGGTTGTGTGTGAGAAAGTTTGATAAATGAGAGTCCGAATCAACAATAATATGCGCTAGTTAGGTTGAATCTGTTTGGGTGGTGACAACAATAGACACGATTGACAATAATGGTGATAACGAACTTGAACTTCTAGCTCTCCTTTTTTCCAAGTTCTCTAGCTCCTCCCATTCGGATAAGAATATGGTTAAATTTATAATATTTTGAGAGGGACATTTTGGTCATTGTAGCCAAAAATCCCAAAACACTCAATTACGGTTTATATCGATTTATGTGATCATAGATCATTTTTTTGGTGATTTAACTATTCAAATGACCTTTGATATGAGTGATCTTAGCTCGTTGTATTCATTTTGGAGCCGCATTTATAAGACGCCAAATTTGGAAGTCATTTGAACATCCAATCGGTTCTAAAATTTTATGTATAGCTTTTGGACTTCATTTGAGCTCATTTGAGCTCGATTTGACTCACTTCTTGTATTGTTGAACTCGTTTGACTGAGTCATTTAATTTGATTGTATACATGCTTTAACTTAATATTTGTGCTTGATTTATAAATTTTAAAGAGAAATATCATTTGCCCCTCTATTTTTGGATGTTAAAATTTATTTCATCCAAAAATATATTAAAAAATAAAATCACTTTTGCTAATAAAATAAAATATATATATATATATATATATATATATATATATATATATATATATATATATATATATATATATATATATATATATATATATATATATATATATATATATATATATATATATATATATATATATATATATATTTTTTAAATTTCTTAAAATTTAAAGAATTTGAAGTCAATTTTAAGTATAAATACCCCCAAAAGATGATGGAAAACTCACACATTTCTTTTCTTCTCTTGTGACCTCGATAGCGTCCTCATCACAGCTCTAGTTCTTCTCGATCCTGGGTTTTCAACTACTGTTAGTGGCAAGATCCAATTCAGTTCTAGTGTCTTCAACTTTCTTCTCTTGGTAGCCTCCATTTACCATAACGGGAATTTCACATGCTCCAATTCTCCTTGATTTGAGTTTCATGACTGGTTAGGCGACACATCCCGATTTTCAGGCTCTAATGCTTCCACTCTTCTCTTTGAAGCCTCTAATGACCAGAGAAGGCCACCCTCCTCACATGCTCTAGTTTTCCCCCGATCTCGATTTTAACGACCTAGAAAGGGTGCACATCCTGAATTCAAGCTCCAGTGCTTCCATTTTCTTCTCTTTGGTAGCCTCGACATGTATAATGGTACCCCTCAGCAGGCTCCAGCTCGCTTGATCTTCCAACCACGTTACGCATGCATCATTCATGCTTTTAGTTTTCTTTTATGTCTAAGGCCTTTGCCTCCTAGTATAAAAGATATATATTTTCTTTAAAAGTTTTATCCCATTACAATAATAATCATATATCTTTATCGACTTTGACTTGAAAGGACTATGATTTATATATATTTCCGAGATTTTGGTATACTTATATTTTTGATGTTTTGCATTCGAGATTTTCGATGTACTGCATTTGAGGCTTTTGTCTTCTAAGATTTTAACGCATCTATACCTTCAAGGCTTTTGCTTCCGAGATTTTAATGTTCAGATCTTGAGTTGCTGCTGAAATTTTGATGTATTTATACCTTCTAAGACTTTTGTCTCATGAGATTTTAATGTATGTATAGCCAAGCTTTTGCCTTGAGATTTTTTGATGTATTTGTACTTCCGAGATTTTTGATGAGTAGAGATCCTGTCAATTACTCGCTCTCTTAGAGTCTTTCTAGTGAGGACCTTGTCCACAACTAGCTTCCCATCGAGGCTTCCTCGGGGACATGGCTTCAAGGAATAATCCATAAATCATTTGTTACTTATTCGAGGTTATTTGTTAGAGTGTTACTTGGCAACATTTAACCCGTGGAAGAAATCAATAGTTTTAATTCTCATCCGTGGTTATTTTATCAAAGTGTTACTTAATGACGTTAACCTGTGTGAAAAAGGTTAAACATTTTGATTCTTTTGAGATTATTTGTCAGAGTATTACTCGATGATGTTAATTTGTGTGGAATAGGTCAAATCAAAACATATGTTTGAGGTTGTAGACAAAATTGCTCCTTGATCATTATCTTATTTTCCATAAGTATGATTGAAGAATCATGATTTACAAAGCTATTTTTTTCAATGTTGAAATTACTCCTATCATCATTGACTTGCTTCTAATAGTAAATTAAATATCTATAATATTGATTTGGATGATTTTTTGAGATTAAGAGTTTCCCCTCAATTTTCAACAAAAGATGAAGGATCAGAGTTTGATGAATCTTCATTCTTATTATGTGTTCCTCTAGAGTAAAATTTTCTCCACCATATAGGTAGTACTGCTCCGACGATAAAGTCAGATTGTCAACCATTATGAAGATGTAAAGAGAATGTTTCCCATAGACGACACCAAACAAGGCGCGCTAAAATCTTGTAGAATAAAACTTCACATCTTAGCATGTATGAAAATCCAGAACACACACAGATAGTTGAGAAGAGAATAGGAAACTCCATAATTTTTATGTGGAAAAATCTCAGGAAGAGGGAAAAAATCACAGGGCCTAGCTCAGTAAAAATACTCAACTATATATATATATTGGAGTACAAAGTTTAAGTTTTCCTGATAACGGGATTAAGGGTTGTATGTGAGAATGCCTGATAATAGGAATTCCATAATTAGGTAACAACAGCTATACAACAAGTTGGGTTTTAATTGTTGGTTAAATGACGACGATAATGGCGATCGACGAACTGGATAATAACGAACTTCAACTTCTAGCTCTCTCCTTTCTCCCAAGTTCATCTCTAGCTCCTCCCTTCACAAGAATGAGGTTCTATTTATAGGATCGAGAGGGGCATTTTGGTTATTGTACCCAAAACACTCCACAATTTATATCGATTCTTTGATAATTTTTTGGTGATTTGACCATCCAAATGACTTCGATATGATCTTAGGCTCGTTGGATTCTTAATTCGATATAAACACGCCAAATTTGGAAGTCATTTGATCATCTAATCAGTGTTCTGAAATTTTTATGTATAGTTTTTGGGCTTAATTTGAGCTTATTTGGGCTCGATTTGACCCACTTCTAGTATTATTGAATTCATCTCACTTAATCTTTTAATTTGATTGTATACATACTTTAACTTAATATTCGTACTTGATTTATAAATTTTAAAGAGATATATCAGATATCATAGTCATTAAGAACTTTTTGAAGATAAGTAGAGGAAGATGTATTCTCCTTCAGCACAAGCTGAAAGTGTTTTCAATAGACTTATTAACTTGCTTTCTAACAGAAGATTTAAAATGACGAAATTTTGAAGTAGATTTAAATTTTTTAGTTTCATATGATACACCCAACTAAACCACCAAAACAAAATATAATAGTTATGTCCTCTCATAGGCAAAATTGAAGAATGACTCCATAAATCACTATAAATAAGTTTTGAAGGATGACAACTGGTTCGTATTGCAGTTTTAAAGGCCTGATAACTGTTAAGCACACCTTCAAGCCCATAGAGAGCAATGCCTATTCAGCTGAGAGTCAGCTATGGCGTCAGCTTTATTTGTTGTATAGATTAATGCATTTGTGATCTATGAATGACTTTTTTTGCTGTGTTTTAATGAGTATTTGTAAACATTTTAAGTTTCTGTGCTTTTACTGCATTATTTTGGTTCTATGATCTTGTTTTAGTCCATAAATTGATATTTTTTTAGAAGACAGGCGTAATCCAGATGTTGAGGATCATGGAACCAAACTTATTAATGTTGAGACATATAGACATCATTAACAAATTTGCCACGAAGAAACGCATTCAATGCATCCAAACAAAGAATTTTCCAATGAAATGTGGTCACCATAATAGGAAGGATGCGTATGGGTGGTGGAAACCATACTTAAACTGTAAGAAAAATTCAAATAATATTCAAAGCTTATAACCTTGACCTATAAATCGAGCTTTACAATGTGCCATCTGAATTATGTTTAGATTTATAAAGCCATTTACATCATCCCAATGTATTTTGTGATGATTATTGAGGTTCAAGAACTTGAGTTGCCCAGCTATGAGTTGATGAAACAGTGAAATAAGTGAGTGATGAACATAAATAGATTGTAGTGAAGATAAGAGTGAAATTTAAAGGCTTTTTTGTCCAAAAATAGAAAATAAAAGTTAAAAACTAAAGACCTGATAGTTGTTGGGGGCAGGGCTGTAAAAAAAAAAAAGCCTATTATTCTCAAACAACGTGTGTTTGACTCAATACCTAGCTTATGCTTGAATTATTTGTTAAGTAAATGAGCCAAATATAAATAAATTTTTAGCTCAATTTATAAATAAGTCGAATATGAACAATTATCTATTCGATCTTATTTGATATGATGTAATTCGAAATAAATAAATATTTAAAATAATTATTAAAATATTATATATAATGTATTTTATCATTAAATATTTATTATTTAATTTATATACATTTAAATAATTGAATTAGTTAACTTTTTCTTTAATTAAATAAGTTAAGGTATATTATAAGAAATGATAAGTAATTTAACATATAATAAAATTTATGTAAAGATAATTTTTTATTATATAAATGTGTATGTTATACAGCTTTTGTAATTTGATTTTTAATTACGTATCACATATATATATTTCAACTATTGTTGCATGCTAGAAAATCGATTCTGGTAGAATAAAAATTTGTTTAACTTTGTCGTGAATACAATGTTTGAGGAATTAATAAGAAAACTCAATTTTAAGTGGAAAAACTTGAAAAGAGAAAAAAATCAGCTAAAGAAAATCTTCCACTATGTATTTGAATAAAATTTCCCGATAACGGAATTACGTATATGAAGGGCTAACTGAAATGAATCGAATAACAACCGCTATATAGTCATGCGTTGGGTTTGCAGTGGTAGTAGATCTTGGGTGAACGGGGGTCGGCGGCAGCGATGAAGTGTCGGTGATGGCGATGTCGGCGATAACGGCGATGGTGGTCGGCGGTGGTCGGCGATGCGGCAATGATGACGACGACGATGGTTGAGCGGCGGTGGTGTGGTAAGATCGGTAGCGATCGGCGATGAGGATCGATGGTGGCGGTGGCAGCGGCGGTGGTTGGCGATAGCGGAGGGTGGCAATCATCGAGAATGACACGACTTGGAGGATTTTCAAGCTTTGGAGCTCACTCATTTCTGCTTGGCTCCCCTCGTGAAGAATGATGCTTATAGATTAGAAAGTGTTTTTATGCAAAATCCGAACCACTCCACTCCATCGGACGGCTCAAAATGATTCCTTCGATCATTTGATATATTTTAAGTATTTGAATGCTCAAATGAAGTCAAAATTATGAGATCTTGGGCTTGTTAGATCCGGCTCGTCAAGACGCTCGATTTGACTATAAACACTCTATGTTTAAGAGCTATTTAGTGATTTAACTGATATCTCAAAGTTTCTAATGATATTTTAAGTGATTGATCTCGATTAGTTTCAACTTACTTTTGACATCAAGATTCGTGCTCCGACTAGTAGTATTTTAAGTGGCATATCAGTTGCCCTCCTATTTTTGGATGACATTATCTCAATCATCCAAAATATATACATAAATACTTAAAATAACAAATCCTTAATAAAATTTGGATCCATTAACCATACATTTTGAGAGAATAAATCTTCATGGAGCACAAGACTATGATCGCAGGCGGTGCGGGCAGGGATAATGTACGCCGCAGCAAGGTTTTTTGGGTTATGGACTCATCCGGACATTTACGGGCATTTGTAGGGGCCCACAGGCATGCGGGCGGGCGCTGGTCTGCGCGTGCCCGCGGGCAAAAAAATGCTCTGATGAGAGTTTTTTTGTCCGTTTTCTGCGGTTTTCACCCATTTTTTGCAATTTTTTTTTGATTTTTTTACCTTTTTTTCCATATAGGGGGTCTATAAAAACCCCTAGGGCCAAGGGAGAAGGCACACTCCTCATATGCTATAGTGTTACTCTTCTTATTAAGAGAGGTTAGGCGTCAAGGCCCATAGTTCACTGACGAGGCTCAGTTTTCCTCGAAGAGGCGTGTCTCGGGCGGGTTGAAGGTGATCAAGGTCGGTAGTTCATACGACGAAGCTCTGATTTTTCCTCAAAAGAGGTGTCAACTATCCTCGTCGGACCGACCAAGTTCGGAGGCGATCAAGGCCCGTAGTTCCTATGGCGAGGCTCCGGTTTTCCCTCGAAAGAGCGTCCGGCCTCGTCGGACCGGTTGAGGTAATCAAGGCCCGTAGTTTATCTTGTGAGGCTCCGTTTTCCCTCGAAGAGGCATCAACTATCCTCGTCGGACCGGGTTGAGGTGATAAAGGATAGTTCATACGAGGCTTGATTTTCTCTCGAAAGAGCGTCAGGCTGCCGTCGGTTGAGGATGATCAGGCAGTATGGTGAGGCTCAGTTTTCCCGAAGAGGCAAACGTCCTCATCAAACCGGCCGGTTGGTGATCAATGCCCATAGTTCATACGACGAGGCTCCGATTTTCTCTCGAAAGAGGCGTCAACTGTCCTCGTCGGACCAACCGGGTTTGGAAGCGATCAAGGCCCGTAGTTCCTTCTTCTTCTTGTAGGAAATTGGATTTATTGAAACTCCAATGGATGGTTTAACAGTTGATAACTGCCAAGATGGTGGGGAAGCA
Source organism: Cymbidium sinense (assembly GCA_021442155.1). Lineage (NCBI taxonomy): Eukaryota > Viridiplantae > Streptophyta > Magnoliopsida > Asparagales > Orchidaceae > Cymbidium > Cymbidium sinense. Next base: position 266,663,531 of record CM038215.1, read on the forward strand.
TCAATTAGGAACCATCGTTTGAGCAACTTAGAAAGTCTAATAGATAATTTCAGAGTATCATTCTCCATGTTGTTATTTGATGCCATTAACTTGCATGGAAGGGGTAGAATTGAATCCGCTGAGGATTTTTGACTTATCCGAGGTGGTTAGTTTGAGTGTTACCCGATGACGTTAACCTGTATGGAAGAGGTTGAATCGAATCCGCCAAGGATTTTTGACCCATTTGAGGTTATTTTTTAAAGTGTTACTCGATGACGTTAACCTGTATGGAAGAGGTCGCATTGAATTCGCTAAGGATTTTTGACCCATCCGAGTTTATTTGGTAGAGTGTTACTTGATGACGTTAACCTATATGGAAGAGGTCGAATTGAATCTGCTGAGAATTTTGACCTATCCAAGGTTGTTTGTCAGAGTGTTACTTGATGACGTTAACCTGTATGAAAGGGGTCAAATTGAATCCGCTGAGGATTTTTGACCTATCCGAGATTGTTTATCAGAGTGTTACTCGATGACATTAACCTATATATGGAAAGGTCAATTGAATCCGAGGATTTTGACCTATTCAAGGTTGTTTGTCGAGTTACTCGATGGCGTTAACGATGGAAGAGGTCAAATTGAATCCCGATTTTGACTATCAAGGTTGTTTGTTAGAGTGTTACTCGATGAGGTTAACCTGTATGTAAGAGTTCCGATCAAACCCCCTTGGGATTGATCATATCTCGATTGAGACATAATGTGAGTTGTGCATTTCTTAAGTAAGAAGATTTGAAATGAAGAAGATCATTTATATGTGCAACAAGCTTGTAAGAAAAAGTCATAAACTCATTACTTTGATAATATTGGTGATACAATATAATCTTAAGATAACTTAATAAGAGGAATGAGATAAACTTTTATAGAGAGTTAACAAAAGACTAGGTGGAGAGGAAAAGAGATAAGGGTAAATTAAAAGGCGTAATATTTATGCACTAAGAATTACATATAACACTTTGAGACCCTCAATGTTTCAAGTTTTAGGGAAGATTTTTTCTCCGGATCTTTGATCATAGCTTCGGGTTGGTCATGATAATGAAAGCGAGTAAGTCTTTTATAGGCAAAGACCTCTAGGTACTTCTTTATCTCGAACATTAAAATTCGATCTTTGAAGGTCGAAAGGCGTGATTTAGCTTATAGGTAACATGATTGTCTTTATTGTTGAACTCTCTGAGACCACTCCAACCCCAATGGGGTTTGAAATTTCATCTTAATATGAGGTATCAGTGACGAAGATTGATTGGAGGGTTTTAGAAGAGCGTTGTATCTGAATTTGATTTGCCACTATGAATTGAATTGAGTGAGTGACTTGTTGAGGAAATTCTCTGAGAACAACAGGAAGGGTGATTGTCCCATCCACTCATAGGCTATCAAACTCATACAACCCCGGGTTGAAGTTTTTCCTTCACCAGACATATGCCAAGAAATGTGGAGTAAAATAAAACATCAACAAAACTCTCATTATCATTCAAAATTCTCTTAACAGCATAACAGGGGTCACCGATCCCCACACTAATGACAAGAGGTGATCCGGAACTTGGACTCCTTCCAAGTCTGAGTCATTAAAAGTGATGGGATGATTAATACAAGATTTTTTTAACTTTAGGTCTTCAAAGGTGGCGATGAAGACTTGATTTGAAAGTAGTGGCCCACTTGTAATAGTTTTAATTTCTCCAACTATTTGGCGACTATTGTATTATTTCGGTGATGATTGTCTCGGTTGCCCCCTAGTTGGAGCTATGTTTGCTTGAGTTGATTGGTTTTGCATAAATTGACGCATATATGCCTGTTGAATGAGCCTCTCAATCTCTTCTTTAAGTTGTTTACATACCTTTATAGTATGTCCATGACTTCGATGGAAGTGACAATATTACTCTTGATTTCCTGAATTTGGTTTTAGTGGATGTGGCCACTTAATAGTCTCTTCATCTCGAATGACCATCAAGACGTTAACACGAGATGTGTTTAGTGGTGTGTATTCCTTTTCCAATCGTAGTTCACGTTATTAATGTGGGGGCTGTGGAAGAAGATCATGACTACCTTGTTGCTTCTTTTGATGAGATTGTTGATCTGGGTTTCCTATAGCACTCTTATATTTTCACGATTGTTCAAATTATTTTCAGTGGGCATTAATACCCTCATCAACAGAAATTTGTGCTTTCACACGGTGAACAAGTCGGTGTATGGCGGTATCTCGCATTAGCAGTAGAAAGGTGCGGGAGGAGCCCTCAAGGAAAACTCTTAATTAGTAAAGGTCAACCCTATTTGGCGAGCTTCTGGAGAACCTTTGGAAGTACTCTTTAAGTGATTCACCTTCATTTTGGCGGATGCACGAGATGAGATGAATCTTTAATGATCTCAGTGCAGTGAACTACTCTACAAAAATCTTGGCGAGAAGTCAAAGGTATGGATGGATCCCCTTTGAAGGGAGTAGAACCAAGTGCGGGCCTGACCACTTATGGGGTGACTGGAAAAACTTGACAAAGCAGTGTGTGAGGAGCTCGTCGAATATGCATGATGGTTTTGTAATGATCGATGTGTTCATTTGGGTCAGCTGCCCCATCATAGAATCAATGTTAAGCTTGAAACCTACGAGATAGGATATTGAAGAATAGCTTCACTAAAGGTGAAGACTCCTCATAGCATGGTGAGGGAGGATAATTTTATCTTTAAGGTGAAATCTTGCATTAAGCATTATAATTCGACATTATAACGAGTGGATTCAACAGGATGAGAATGTGCCAAGCTACCAATAATAATTGGTGGATTAGCAGTTGGTTGAGCTGCAAGTGATGGATGAGTAGAACTTGTGTGTCGAGAAGATTCACGGAAGTGGAGGAACTTCAGATGGTGATAAGGCCCGATTAGTATTTTGACCTCCCATGGCTAACGATCGATCTTGGGGGAGAAGTGTTTACCGCGGTAGTGGTTGTCATGTTTCTCGTAAAAGTCAGATTATCTCATTTTGAAACTCTTCCATTCGGTGCACACGATATTCTAGAGAGATTCATGTTGCACCTTCACTGATAGGGTTATGCCTATCAGGGGGAAGTGAGGCAGAAGCTTGGCATCCTTGGTTCAAGGATTGGTTTCGAGAGTGATGGGAGTTGGAGCGGGAGGCTGTTGCGCATTTATGCCCATATCTGGTGTTCTGAGAATTATGATTGATGAATTTTCTTCCCACATATGGTGCCAAACTGTTGCGTACTAGAAAACCAATTGCGATAGAATAAAAATTTGTGCCTTAGCTTTATTCTAATCCACACACAGATGTTTGAGGAATTTATAATAAAACTCCAGAATTTTTACGTGAAAAAATCTCGAAAAGAGGGAAAAAATTACGGGGCTTAGCCCAGTAAAAATCTTTCACTATGTATATTTTTCAGAGTACAAAATTTCCCCGATAACGGGATTACAGAATTATATATAAGAAGGGCTGACAATGGGAATCGATCGGCAACTATATTAGTCACGTTCAGTTATACGATTCTTGGTGGTAGTGATGATGGTGAATATCGGTCATGAGATGATGGTCGTCGTGGTGATGACCGGCGATGATGATAATTGCGATAATGGCGATAATTATAGTGGCGTGGTTCAGTGGTTGGCGATGATGGCCGATGATGGTTTGGCAACGATGGTCAGCGGCGATGGTTGATGAAGCGAACAAGACAATAAGCGGTGGTGGCGGTGGCAACGGTGGTTGGCGGACAAGGAGTGGCGTCGAAAGTGGTTTGTGATATTTTGAGATTTTCAAGCTTTAGAGCTCTCTCCCTCTCTTTTGCTTGGCTCCCCTCATGTGAAGAATGAGGGCTATTTATAGATCGAGGAGTGACATTTCGTAAATACATGCAAAATTGAACCACTCCATGACACAAAATGATTCCTTTGATCATTTGATGTACTATTTAAATGCTTAAATGAAGTCGTAGATCTTGGGCTTGTTAGATCGGCTCATCGACGCCGATTTGGTATAAACACTCCATGTTTAAGAGCTATTTAGAGATTTAACGATATCCCAAAGTTTCCAATGATATTTTAAGTGATTAATCTCACTAGTTTCAACTTAGGATCAACTTGCTTTTGACATCAAGATTAGGTGCCATTAGTAGTGTTTTAAGTGTCATATCAACTATAAATTGTATTTGATACAATTAAGTAATGTATATTTTTTACTTATTAAAATAAATTTTGAGACAAACACAAATATTACGTTCCTGAGCTATTTAGTCAATTTTGAACAAAAAAATATATATATAAATGAGAAAAATAGATATTTAGCTCACTCAAGTTTTGCTCATTTACACCTCTAATTAGGGAAAACCTTTATAAGTGAATAGAAAATGATGTCTTTAGCTCACTCAAACTTGTTGAATACATATATTTTTTTTTGATAATATTAAACATTCTAAGTGTATTAAATTTTTTAGGATGAGTCTAAATAGTTGTGAGTTAACCAAATAAAACTAAATTGATAACAAACAACACTATAATTATACAATCTTGGCGAATAAGTGAACATAACAAATAAAAAAAAATAGCTACTACATACAAGTTAATAAAAAAAACACAACTATCATCGATATGCTGCGGTGGAATCGCATCGCTACCGTGTAATGGGATGGTGGTCGGCGTCACCAGATGATCTTGGCGGTCCTCCTCCTCATCCACACCTTTCCGGGTTGTTGCGAACATCCAAGTCAGTAACATATATCGGAGGAAGCTTGAGATGGCAATGAGTACGTAAGCGCATATGGCGTGTCATATGGAACGGTGGACCATATGTAGAGGGATCGGTACATGGGTTCATCGAGACCATATTGCATCCGATATGAATCGGTGGTTGTGTAAATGTATAGGTCTGTCCCACCATTGCGTATATGATGGACCCACATCCATCGACAATGCATCATGCTGTGATGTAGAAGTCGGAATGTTTATATCCTTGTATCGCTATCGAGATATGCATATTCGTCTCCACGCTACATAATGGTCGATGGATTTTGAAATTACGTGTCATAATCTCGAAATAACGCGAAATATATCCTCGATTATTGAGGATGTGCTCAGCAAGAAAATAAATTTATATCGAGTTTCATTATAACATAAAGGGAAATTTGTAATTCCACATAGACTTACCATAGATGATCTCCAGGAACGAGGGTAGTATGTGTGATTATCGGTGCCTTGATATAAAGTGAAAGATCGATACCTCATGTAATGGTTGATCGGCTCCCATCATCCTACGAATCCGGTCACAACCAACTCACGTCGCGCTCAGCATGCAATGTATGAGTGGTACTAGATCCAATCAGCGTCGGCCTTTCTCCGTCCATCAACGAGCGAGCGATGGATCTATCGGGTAAACAATCATCATGGGAGGCGTCATCGATCGGCGGTACCACTCTACCCTCTTCCAACAAATCGGGGTACTCAGCCATATCTCCTCTCCCGCAAATATATATCTGCGACGCATGCGGATCGATGTCCATATCCGATGACTGCATGTAGCATAAGTTATTTTGAAAATTTTAATCCCATGACGGTAAATAAGTAAAATGAATATTTAGCGTGCGACTCTCTGAAGTCCATCTCATCCACATATACTCGATGTTGGATGCTGGCATTTCTCAAAGAAATCCTTCATTTTAGTGACATCCAACGCTAAAACCATCGATGTCTGCAGGATAAAGAACACGTAAGATAGGTCTGCCAACATGAATGTGCTCCCATCCCATACCACGTAGTAAATGAATACATCTTGCTATGTTGGTGTGCTTGGTTGCCTCATGCAACTCTGTATAGATGCAAGTATAGGAAACGACAAAAAGGAATGAATATCCTCTAGTAATGGTAGATCTTTGCGGTGGACCTCTCGAGCACAAGTGTCGGGAAGAAGAAAGCGACCCAATGGCAAGCGTATGTATGCTCGATATGCATAATAAAGCTGGAGCTCGGTAGATCTAAGTATGAATCTCTATAAAATTTACCATAGCGTAATGGTAAGCGATGCGTGCATGAGCCTGACCCATCCGAAACTTTGATGTGATATGTAGATGGATCAGATCACGATACATAGTGTCTAGCTCTGGATGTGCTCCGATCAACTCGTCATAGTAGTCTGGCCACGTAGCCCACCATCTCCCTCAACCAACGACAATACTGCCAATAAGAGAAGGGCCATCTATGTCAACCGGATGATCGCACATCTGTAGTGTGATCATCTCGATCTAAGTGGAATGTATTATGCGAGCACTTTAATGATGTTAGTAAGTGATGAAGCTTAATGTCTACATCAGACATCAAAGTGACATCTCGCAAAGCACCCATGAATCTGGATAATTGTGAGCCATTCCTAAACATCGTAGTGTCGGCAGCCTCAAAAAAACTGCAATTAGAGCATGGAAGCATAGACTAAATAGTATAACAAATACATACATTGGCGCATAAATGACTTCAAAAAATAATGTACCGAATCAGGATGTGTTGCTCTATGTCTACCACATAACATAGCTATGCTAGGGTGCACCCCTGTCGGTGGTGGACCGTAGTCCTCAACAGTGTCCTCACGGTCTGCCTCCTCCTCTCCTATGGGGGCGGGGGGCTTCATCGGCGGACATCTTCACCTGGTACCATTGAAGCAAACAACATAGTCAGCATTTTAAAAAATATTACATTGCATTGTAATTCAGAATACTAGTAGCTCAGAGGACTAAAAGAAATACCTGCTGTAGAAAGACATACATAAAAATAGCAAGGCATAAAATAATTATAAAAATAACTGCTATTAATTAAGAGATTTTAGATTTAAATTTTCCCACATATGTATGCTAACTAACTAAAAAAATAGAACTAATAAACTAATAGCTAAACTAATTAATAACTAAAACTAACTAAACTAACTAATAAATAATTTGATTTATAATTTTATTTTGCACCATGTGTACTATGCTAAGCAAAGAAATAATTTTATTTTTGCTTGGTTGAAAGTAGACAATATGACATAAAAACATGGGACTACTACAAGTAGACAATATGACATAAAATACTAGTCAAAACAGATGAGACACAAGTACACAGTAGAACTACTACAACAATAGCATAAGTACATAACATGACATCAAACAACTAACTTAGAAAACATCACACTCTACGTGCGTGCAACTGAGGACACGTTGACCTATTATGCCCAATAGTCTTACAAATAGTACACGCCCTGGAACTTTTAGAAATGTTCTCATCCATTGTATTTTTAAATCTGATTGTCCTTGGCTTTCCAGACTTTCGCTTAATATTAGGTGAGTTATAATTTTCATAAGCGCCTTCCTGATGTGATCACGCTCCCCGTCGGTATTACATGGAACTCTCCTAGTGCTAATATAATTACGCAGATGGCAAGACATACACGCGTGGTTTAGGTGGCGATGGCTCAAAGCTGCAATCACGTGTGGACAAGGTAGGTGATAAGACTATGGTTGTTTGCACATACACTTGCAGTCATAGTTCTCAGAAACTTCTACTTTGTAGGTTCGACTGCTGACATCAAACACTTGATACTCAGACATGCTAATCCTAACATGTTCAGGTAATCTTCGTGCCTCACATTCATTAGCAATCAGTGTAACTTTAATGCGAGGGGAAAATAAGTTTTCTTATTGCCTTTCTAGAGCAGTAGTCGTTTCAAGACATTTCATGAAAAGGGAAACTATATTATAGTACACTACCGTAATCAGGGCTTGAATTGGTAAGCCACGTGCACGTTTAAGCACTCTGTTGAAGCACTCAGTTGCATTTGTCATCATAGTAACATACCTGTACCCGTTATCATGAGTTTGAGTCCACTGTTGAACATCCTTTGTAGCGGTCGTATGCCTCTGCTTAATATTCTTAATGTCGACATGTGCCTTTTAAAATTCGGATGTCATGTGTTTCCTACGTACATTTTCTTACACATGAAGTCTACATCACTATCGAGTTATCATCTCTTTTGAAGTTCTCCCTCAAATGGTGCGGCGATAATGCGACCCATGAGAAGATTTCTCGACGACAACAAGACATGTAATATGCGAGATGAGGCATAGATCACCCTAACACTAATGGGATCAAGTCTTGAAGAGTGCAAAGAAACCAAATCCAGGACTCTATGCACTCTGATTTAATAACTGCGAAGGCTAGTGGAAACAACCCATTATTTGCGTCGATCCTAACAACATTAAGTAGAGTGCCTCTGTACTTACCCAGGAGAAAAGTCCCATCAAGACACAGAACCAGGCGACAATACTGCCAACCTCGTATTGACGGCTCAAACGACCAGAATAGTCATTGGAATCTATTCGATTCCGTGGATGTACTTATGAGCAGGGCATAGATGTGCAACAACGACCATAAATTTTCCCAATGATCTATAAGATTCCTCCCAAGCCAAAAATAGCCTTAACTACTTTTTCATGTTCATCCAAGCCTTCATATAAGACACTCTTATATTGAACTTTGACTCTATACGACTATGATCTCCACGGGCTTCAGATCCAAGCGATGCTTGCAGTGGATGAAATAACTTATAAATTGTGATGTGTGCATTGCATGTCGGCATTAAGAATTGATGACTACGGTATGAGGAGAGCTCTTGAACCAATTCTCCAAGTACCACCCAACCTCTTAAGCGGCGGGGCATGTAAACGCCACAAACATGATCTAACGGTCGAATGGCGGGTGCATAACACGAGTAAATTTGATTGGCTTGCATATATGACATATTCACATTGTTTATAATGTTACTTGACAATTGCTTCTAATCATGAAAGCACATACCTTCCACTAATTCATCTGGGATGCAATTCTCCTCTTCAAAGGTTGAATCATCTGATGAGCCATCAAATGCAAGGTCTTCATCTCATTCTCTGGTGGTTTGAGCACTACACATGTAATCATTATTATGTATCAAATGCTCCTCAGTATGACTCATTCTCATTGAGTAATCGACAATCAAATATCTGACCATATGGATACTACGCTTAAATCCTCGCGAGTCAATATAATTGTCGTCATCCTCATCACTACTATCTCCACTAGGCATAGTTTCATATTCAACATTTACATCAGATGGTGGGTTCGCATCATTACCTTTAGGGTCACCTGGGTCACCCATATGAGCAGAGCTTGTGCTAGTAAAATAATCATTTTCTCTTGTTGCAGCCTCATACATTTCCCCTTGAGTACTTATCTGAGGAGGTGGTGTGATGTAATCAGTGGTGATTCCACCCTCTTTGACGGTGACTATGTTGCTAACCTCTATCTCCACATGGAGTTCCTCAAATTCGACATACACCCATAATAGGTTCTGCATTAATAATAGCCTCACAAACTTCATCATCGTTGTGTGTATTGCAATAAATCTAGTTCCAATAGAAAAATGACCCACTAGATTAATAGAGAATTTTGATGGATCTAGCTTGCGACCTCATAACTCTTTTACGTAATTCCTCAAATTTAATCCGTGAAATTTGGATGATTTCTCCCCAATATATGTTGGAATGAACTCATCACTTACTCAGTTCACCATCATAATAAAGAACAATACATCGGATCGAACTCATCACTAGCTAGTAATAGCGGAACACCGGTATGCTTTCATTACGCACAAAAAATCTTGCATTAATATATGACAAGATATACTTACGCATTCAAGCAATCACTCTAATATTTGATAACAAATAAAATCCAACTCTGCAATGTGACAAATAAAATTCAAATCGTAATGTGACTAATTTATGCAATGTCTTATAAAAAATCATTCTCTTTTGCATTTATCGGATCGATATCTCAACCATGTTGTAGCGGTATTTTATAACAAGCACCTCCTTTGCCAAAAAAAAACATCACACGAAAATATTGACAAAACAGATCAAGCAGTTAACTTTTTTAACGAACATGAATCACCACATATGCGTCAAATACAATTAAAGATCTTCATAACACCAAATTAAACTACACGTACATACTTAATCAATCAAAAAAAAAAATTGCTCAAAAATTGAAGTTTTCCTAAAAAAAATTGCGCACAAAATGAGATCCATCACAAATTTCCTATGAATATCATAATAATTAGCTTAAAACCAAATAAACTCATACAACATATACATTTTTTTTTGTTTAGGTTAGAAATACCTAAATCGTGAAAATAATCCTTCCAAGCTCCTTCTTCCACGACGACTTTCGGTGGCGTGAGCCCTAGGCGTGAAGCTCCGGCGGCACGAGCGGTGATCGGTGAAGCGACGGATCGGGAGATCTGAGAAACACACGACGTAGCTCTCGGGTTTTGGCCTAAATTAGGGATGAGCGGTTACGGTCGGCCCGGTCATCTGGTGACCTACTTTAATTTTTTTATACTGCTTAATTACCTAATTAAATTATTAATCATGTTTAATTTGAAAATTTCACCCTGCGAAGACCAACCTCAACTGTTCTATAGAATGATAAATGATCCATCGTAATAATTATAAAACTATTTATTTATTATAAATCATTAAATTTAGGTATCTCAATAAGAAAAACCTTTATTAGTATTTATTATAATTTTAAATTTTGGTATCGTATTGATATTTAAACAGTTGTAGAAGCACATAAAAACTTCATTTTTATTTAATTAATCATGATTCTAACACTATTATGCTTATGAAAACACAATAAAAAGGAGAAAAATAAAAAATATGCTAAAAATTATTAATAATTTGAATATATTACAATAAAATAATATTTATGTTTAATAATTATTAAACATATATATTACTATTATCAATTTGAGGAAAATTTTAAATGTAATAATCCTAAAAATTAAAATATTGATCGCAAGACCAATTGTGCTCCAGAATGTGAAACGATGAAAATCTCTCCTTGCGGCCTTTCATGAGGATGCAAAATGCATTGAAGGCTAAGCTTCATCAGTCATTTGTTGAGCTTCATCGAGTCTCTCTCCCATGACGATACAGCTTAGGTACCGGATCAAGCTGTTGTTTCATGGAGGCTAAGATGAAAGTTGTTATATCCAGTACACAAGTCCTCGCGTGAACCGGCTTTCTTAAGAAGGAGTTGATCAGAGGTGAAAGAAGAAGAGAGGATGCGGATGCGACCAAATTCAGCTTTGGAGGAGTAGACGTAGAAGACGAGTTTTAGTAGCATGCCATGCGTACAAACAAAGGGTTTGAGTGTTCTTCGATGGAGAGACGTGATCCTTGAAGTGGGCGCATTCGTGTATATATGGTGGCGTTCGTAGGGGTAATGGTAGAAGGAAACGGTGAAGCGGCTGCGATTGATATGGTTGTAGGCGTAACAAGTCGGTCGGGAAGGAGTTAGGTCTGGTGGAGGATATGCAGGTGATGGCGTCCAGGATAGTGATGTCAGGAAGTGAAGTGGTGAGAATCGGTGGTGATGGCGGCGTCGATCTTGTGACTGTGCTTTGGGAAAGTTGCATGGGAGGAGAAAATATTTGAGTCGGACATAGTTTTCAGTTCAATTTGCTTGTCTAATATAAAAAAAGACATTTTTCACTTAACCTTTTTGACGGTACGGCCCGTTTACGTTACCGAAATCCCATCAAGTGGGAGGAGAAAATATTACGCTCGTTGTTCCAAATTCTTCAGCACAGAATAGTTTAGGGATTTCTTTTTTGCACAAATTTTTCACCTCGCTCTCTCCCGTGCATCCAACCTTCCCTCATAGATTTGCTAAATCTTGGGCATTAAAAATTGAGGTATTATATGTGACTGCATGAGACATTTCTTCTGCATTCTTGAACTTTAATGAATTTAGGATTTTTTCTGTTGTTCTCACCGTCGAATAGGAGAACATTTGGACCATTTGAGTTCTTTAAAGAAAAGTAGCATATTTTACTGGTATTTGCAGATGTTTTGTATGTGTACTCTCTGTACTCCCATAGTTATTTTAAAATTTTGAATCTTTTTATATTTAGTATATCCCATTGTAGGATGTTTGATGCTGTTTCATGAAGAATTTGATCAAATTTGGGGCCTGTTTGGATATAATATGTTCAGTTGATGACATTATAATTTATTTGTAGGTTGCTTGATGGTTGTTTGCTTCAGTTTTGTATATGTACTCTCTCTCAGAGTACAACCCATTTTATTTTTATTTTTAAGATTTCGACCTTTGTTTGGATATAATATGTTCTGTACATGACAATATAAGTAGATTGAATGGTTATTGGTTTATTTTTATGGCTGTTTTGCATGTATACTCTTTGTACTTTCTTGAGAGTACATCCCATTTTCTCATTTTCCCCTATTTTTAAACCATATTGATTGAGAATATGTTTATTAGATTCTATTAGAAGCAATTTGGAGGCTGATTGGTTGATTTTGGGATCAGATTTGTATGTGTACTCTCTATACTCTCATGAGAGTACTTAGCATTTTATCATTTTTTTTTCAATTTCTTTGGCCTGTTTGGAGAGAATATATTTATTAGATTCTATTATAAGCAATTTGGAGGCTGATTGGTTGATTTTTAGTGGAGATTTGCATCTGTACTCTCTGTACTCTCATGAGAGTACAGAGCATTTTCATTTTTTTGTCTAGTATTTTTGGCCTATTTGGAGAGAATATGTTTATTAGATTCCATTAGAAGTAATTTGGAGGTTGATTGGTTTATTTTTAGTGGATATTTGCCTCTGTACTCTCTATACTCTCATGAGAGTACATATCATTTTCTCATTTTTTTTCCAATTTTTTTGGTCTATTTGGAGAGAATATGTTTATTAGATTTCATTAGAAGTAATTTGGAGGCTAATTGGTTGATTTTAGGGTCAGATTTACATGTGTACTCTCTATACTCTCATAGAGTACAATGCATTTTATTATTTTTTTCCAATTTCTTTGGCTTGTATGGAGAGAATATGTTTATTATATTTCATTAGAAGCAATTTGGAGGCTGATTAGTTAATTTTTAGTAGAGATTTATATCTATACTCTCTATACTCTCATGAGAGTACAGAGCATTTTCACATTTGTGTCCAATATTTTTGGCTTATTTGGAGAGAATATGTTTATTGGATTCCATTAGAAGTAATTTGGAGGCTGATTGGTTGGTTTTTAGTGGAAATTTGCATCTATACTCTCTGTACTCTAATGAGAGTACATATCATTTTCTCATTTTTTTCCAATTTTTTTGGCCTATTTGGAGAGAATATGTTTATTAGATTTCATTAGAAGTAATTTAGTGGATGATTGGTTTATTTTAGGATCAGATTTGCATGTGTACTCTCTATACTCTCATGACAGTACATAATATTTTCTCATTTTTTTTTAATTTTTTTGGCATGTTTAGAGAGAATATATTTATTAGATTCTAATAAAAATAATTTGGAGGCTGATTGATTGATTTTGAGGACAAATTTTCATGTGTACTCTCTATACTCTTATGAGAGTACAGACTACTTTCTCATTTATTTCTAGATTTTTTGGTTTGTTTAGAGAGAATGTTTATTACATTCCATTAGAAGCAATTGGGAGGCTGATTGGTTGATTTTGGAAGCAAATTAGCATGTGTACTCTTTATACTTTCATGAGAGTATAGAGCACATACACATTTGTTTCCAGTATTTTTGGCATATTTGGAGAGAATATATTTATTAAATTCTACTAGAAGCAATTTGGAGGCTGATTAGTTGATTTTGGGGGTAGATTTGCATGTGTACTCTTTGTACTCTCATGAGAGTACATATAATTTTCTCATTTATTTCTAAATTTTTTGGTCTGTTTGGAGAGAATATGTTTATTACATTCTATTAGAAGTAATTGGGAGGCTGATTGGTTAGTTTTAGAGGTAGATTGTCATTTGTACTCTCTATACTCTCATGAGAGTATGAAGTATTTACACATTTTTTCTAATATTTTTGGCCTGTTTGGAGAGAATATGTTTATTAGATTCCATTAGAAGTAATTTGAAGGCTGATTCGTTAGTTTTGGGGCAGATTTGCATGTGTTCTCTCTATACTCTCTTGAGTGCATACCATTTTCACATTTTTTTCAAGAGTTTTTGGCCTGCTTGGAGAAAATATGTTCTTACATAGTGATTGAAGCAATTTGGAGGCTGATGGGTGGGTTTTTTTTGAGCAGTTTGTTATGTGTACTCTCATGAGAGTACATAGTTTTGTCTTAATTTCTTTTAGCTATTACTCACTGGTTTAAGTGGCTGCTCTGCTTGTGTACTCTCTAGGCCTCCATTGTGCTGATAATGTTCTCATTAATTGAATTTTTATTTTGAAGTTTAACATGTCTGGGAAAAGGATAACTTCCAGATGTAGGCCTACCACCATTAGAGCGGTGTTCGATAATATTTCAACACACTTTATTGACGAAGTTATTGACATTTTAAGGAGGCTTCATTTGCATCAATTTATTAGGCACATGGAAATCGACAAGACTCGGTTGCCATCACTTCAATCTGTCTGTCTTTGGGATATAGAAGCAAGCATTCTTTTTGGGTGACCAATGCATTCCTTTCACCCCAATGAAGTTGCATTAATTGTAGGGATGAGCAGAGGAAGGTCATATGGCGAAATCCCCAGTCGAGTTCTAGTGGACTTTAAGAATAATAAACTTGAGAATTTGGATAAACTCCTTGGTGGCACAATTTGTACATTTTTTGCTTTCAAATCTTTTTTATATATCCAACTTCTGAGTGGCGTCAGGGTGATTACCTATCTTGGCGGCATAGAACAAATTTCTTGAGTACAATTGAGGAGCCATTTGGGCCTTTCTAGTTCATAATTTGATAGTATTACATCAAAGATTCGGACATAGAAGGCACCTAGGTACATGAGTGGCTTCGTCACTCTTCTAATGATGCATTCTACACCTTCAAGTATGTATTATTTGATGCATTGAAGTTAACTTGTATAAATATTCATTGCAGATATGGGCGGCAGAGCACATATGCATCATAAGGCCGCCCTTTCCTTCTGCAAAGCCACACATGTTACGATGGCCAAAAATAATGTTTGTAGATGACTCCTTCACTAGTTTGGGAGGACACCGGGTGAGACAAAATAATTTCACTTTATTTATATTATAATGTATTTATTCATATTGTAAAGCATCATATTTTTTTATCGATGTAGCACATGTCTGTCTTTCATTTGAGGACATATCAGAAGAGGAGACCTAGCTCCTTGAGACATTTCTCCTACCTTACAGACAACCCATGTCGAGCCCGATAGTAGTCCCATTCCAAGTCCAATGAGTGCAGCCCCCACTATATCTCTATATGTCTCTTCTCGATATTCCCCTTCCAATGTATCTAGCGCCTACTTAGTACCCATTGAAAGCTTTCTTGAAGAGGGATACTTGCGTTTGAGACCAGGAGAGAGTATCATCTTTGAAGCATCAATAAGAGAATTAATGGAATTGATTTGAGGGTAGCTCCTATTGAGGCTACGGTTACTGGGTAGGGTCCTAACATCCCTAGCATGGGGGAAGCTCTTGTGGAGGCGACCATAAGGGAATCTATTGAGGAACCTATCACAGGGGAAACACCTATGGAGGCTACCATAGGAGCTTCCCCTGTGGAGGCTATCACAGGGGAGGCTCTTGTGGAGGCTACTAGAGGGGATTCCCCATGGAGACTTCCACTGGGGAAGCCCCTGTGGAGGCTTCCACTAGGGAAACCCCTGTGGAGGCCACTTCTGGGGGGAAGCTCTGTGGAGCCTCCACTACATGTGAAGATCTTTGCGACCTTCACTCGACGTGAGCATGGTGTGAAGGCAGATGAGGAAGAGGAAAGCTATCTTCCCCTTCACATAAACATACATGAAGTCATGGGAATAACTCCTGTGGTTTCCTCCACACACGATGAGCAATCGGCAGAAGAGGTATTACTTAACTTATTTTTTTAATTTAACCTAATATTAGCTGATTTCACTAATTTTTTTTTTGAAGGTTAGCAAATATTCTCCAATATCAGTGGCTGAACCACCGACTATTATCATGCTGGTTGAGGAGCATCAGGAGGAGTTATGCATTATCTTAACAGATTGAGCCTTAATTTACAGTGAATCTAGCTCTTCATCACTAACTTTCATCATCACAAATTTTTTTGTAGCCAGCTGAGGCACATAATATTGTGGACTTTTCACCAAGAGATGTCTTGCCCAAGCCAATGCTGCAGCTCGTTGCCACCTCATGCTCCTTATTCAAGGAGAAGTAAGTCATTTTTCATTGAACTCCTTCTGTATACATAAAATCACATGTTCATTTAATTAGGTTCACATTCACATATTTCTCACATGCAAGGGTGATAACATATTTGTGGCTGGGAATATCATCATTGCACGAGGCCAGAATGATGAGTTACTGACATATCCATATATATCAGATGCACACGTTGATGCCTTTTCCTTTTTACTAGCCGAGAAGTACTTGCTATGTCCTGGGCTATATGTCCCATATTTGTATGTTTCATGCCTACACTGGGTAAGTTACTCCACATAACTTTGGGTAATGTGATCCATTCCTATTTTAGATAGTTTGAAGCCCCAAATCATAAATTTTTTCTTCACTTTTTGCAGAGTTTATGCTAAATATGGCCTACAAAAGGAAAGCAAAATATTTATCCAGCATGTCTCTGCAGAAAGTGTATGAAGGGCTGAGCTACTCTTACTTCCAGTTATAAATAATCAGCACCGGACACTCCTGGTCGGGCATACTAAGCAAGGGCTTGGTATTTTTATGATTCATTGCCAAACCCGACTCATAAGGTCATTCTTCCTGAGATTGTAAGAATTGTTCTCATTTTGGTTTTCCTTAAGTGCATATTTTGTGCCTACTTATTGACTATATTTTTTTTTACTATTTAGTTCAAATTACTTGTCGAAGATGCTGGCTAGTCTTTCGAGAGCGATTCCATAAAATGGCCAATCAAAATGATGAGTGAGCTACCAGTCTAAGAAAATAGTGTCGAGTGCGAGATGTTTATCTATAAATACATAGAGGCAACAATCAACAAACTTCCGATTGCTGGCGGACCACAGTGTTAGAAGATGAATACTTTGGGGGTTCATATGCTATCTTCTGTTTGGGTATGAAAAAACTGATTTGAAAAATCTACAATTGAAGTTTGATATGCTGAAAATCAATTGCTTTAGAAATGTTTCTGTGTGTTATGTTTGTGGATGCCATTAAAAGCTACTATTTCTGCTTTTAAATGCTTTCTGGAGATAACATGTCTAGTAGATGCCATGTTTAGTAGATAACATTTGTGGAGCTTTAGGACCCCTTTTTCAGCTATTTCTTCAGCCTCTTTAACTTGTTTGGATATAATATATTCAATGGACGACCTTATAAGCCATTTATAGGTTGCTTGATGCTTGTTGGTTTGGATTTGTATGTGTACTCTCTATACTCTCATGAGAGTCACCTCATTTTCTCATTTGTTTTCACTTTATTTGGACTGTTTAGAGAGCATATGTTTAATAGATTCCATTATAGGTAGTTGGGAGCCTGAATATTAGCTTTCTTGAGCAGTTTGTAGGTGTACTCTGTACTCTCCTGAGAGTACACGCTATTTCCTCAATTTATTTTACCTTTTTGTGGTCTGTTTGGAGAAAAAAAGTTTATGACATACCATTTGAAGCAATTTAGAAGCTGTTGGTTACTTTTTAGTGTTATTTTTTGCATCTGTGCTCTCAATACTCTCATGAGAGTATATACCAAACTCATATTTTTTTCCAATTTTTTGGAATGTTTGGAAAGAAATTATTTACAAGATTCCATTACAAGTTGATTGGAGCCTGAAATTTAGCATTTTTGAGCTATTTTATAGGTGTGCTCTATGTATTCTCCTGAGAGTATAGACTATTTACTCAATTTTTTTCACTTATTCTGGCTTGTTTGTAGAGAATATGTTTACTACAAATAATTTGCAATTTGGAGGCTTTTGGTTACTTTTTTGAGCTATTTTGCATCTGTACTCTCATGAGAGTACAAACTAATTTCACATTTTTTTTAGTTTTTTGGGCTGTTTGGAAAGAATATATTTAGTAGATTCCATTACAAGTTAATTGGGGCTTGAATATTAGCTTTTTTGAGCTGTTTTGCAAGTGTACTCTCTGTACTCTCTTGAGAGTACATACTATTTACTCAATTTTTTCACTTATTCTGGCCTGTTTGGAGAGAATATGTTTACTACAAATCATTTGAAGCAATTTGGAGGCTGATGGATTGGTTTTTTTGTGCTGTTTTGCATCTGTACTCTCATGAGAGTACGTACCAATTTTCACATTTTTTTCTAATTTTTTTGGCCTGTTTGGAAAGAATATATTTATTACATTCCATTAGAGGTTGATTGGAGCCTGAATATTAGCCTTTTTGAGCAATTTTGTAGGTGTACTCTATACTTTCATGAGAGTACACTATTTCCCAATTTTTTACCTTTTGGCCTTGGAGAGAATATGTTTATTATATTTGAGGTAATTTGGAGGCTGATGTGTTGCTTTTTTTATGCTATTTTATATCTATGCTCTCTATACTCTCATAAGAGTATAGATCAAATTCACAAATTTTTCCAATTTTTTAGGTTTGTTTAGAAAGAAATTATTTACAAGATTCCATTACAAGTTGATTTGAGCCTGAATATTAGCCTTTTTGAGCTATTTTGGAGGTGTACTCTCTGTGGTCTCTTGAGAGTATAGATTATTTACTCAAATTTTTTCACTTATTCTGGCTTGTTTGGAGAGAATATGTTTACTACAAATCGTTTGAAGCAATTTGGAGGCTTTTGGGTTACTTTTTTGAGCTATTTTGCATATACTCTTTGTACTATCATGAGAGTACATACTAAATTCACATTTTTTTTCCAAGTTTTTTGGAATGTTTGGAAAGAAATTATTTACAAGATTCCATTGCAGGTTGATTGGAGCATGAAATTTAGCTTTTTTGAGCTATTTTGCAGGTGTACTCTTTGTACTCTCCTGAGAGTACAGACTAATTTCTAAATTTGTTTTTACTTATCCTGACCTGCTTGGATAGCATATGTTTACTACAAACCATTTGAAGCAATTTGGAGGCTGTTGGGTTTTCTTTTCATATTTTTTTTTGCATTTGTACTCTCTACACTCTCATGAGAGTATAGACCAAATTCACATTTTTTTCCAATTTTTTTGGAATGTTTGGAAAGAAATTATTTACAAGATTCTATTGCAGGTTGATTGGAGCTTGAATATTAGCCTTTTTGAGCTATTTTGCAGGTATACTCTCTGTACTCTCCTGAGAGTACAGACTATTTTCTCAATTTTTTTTCACTTATTTTGGCTTGTTTGGAGAGAATATGTTTACTACAAACCATTTGAGAGAATTTGGAGGCTGTTGGGTTCTTTTTTGTGTCTGTCTCTCTGTACTCTCATGTACATACCAATTCACATTTTTTTCCAGGTTTTGGTCTATTTAGAAAGAAATTATTTACAAGATTCCATTACAGGTTGATTGGAGCTTGAATATTAGCCTTTTTGAGCTATTTTGTAGGTGTACTCTCTGTACTCTCCTGAGAGTACATACTATTTTCTCAATTTATTTCATTTATTATAGTATATTTGGATAGAATATGTTTACTACAAACCATTTGAAGCAATTTGGATGCTGTTGGGTTGCTTTTTTGAGCTATTTTGCATCTATACTCTCTGTACTCTCATGAGAGTACAAACCAATTTCACATTTTTTTTTAATTTTTTTGGCCTGTTTGGAAAGAATATATTAGTAGATTCCATTACAGGTTGATTGGGGCCTGAATATTAGCATTTTTGAGCAGTTTTGCAAGTGTACTCTCTATACTCTCCTGAGATTATAGACTATTTATGCAATTTTTTTCACTTATTCTGGCTTGTTTGGAGAGAATATATTTATTACAAATCATTTGAAGCAATTTTGAGGCTTTTGGGTTACTTTTTTGAGTTGTTTTATATTTGTACTCTCTGTACTCTCATGAGAGTACAGACCAATTCATATTTTTTCTAATTTTTTGGCCTATTTGGAAGAATATGTTTACATTCCATTCTGAGTTGATTGGAATAATATTAGCCTTTTGTATTTTTTTGTAGGTGTACTCTCTGTACTCTCCTGAGAGTATAGATTACTGTGATTGCAATCAAATATATCAACGTTATAGCCTATTATGTTATGACCATCATGACAATAATTTAATTTATTATTTATAATCAATACTAATAACTAATATGATTTTACAATAGCTAAAAAATATCAAATAAATATAATAAAAATTCTAAATAATCAACAAAATGATTGAAATCATTCAAAATAATTTTTTGAAAGTGAATTCATCAAACATGATATGAAGCTCAAAATTACATTTTTTTTAAATTATTATTTTGACAAATTAAGATAAAAGGTTTATTAAGGTAAAATTATTAGAAATGTGCTTAATAATTTTGAATAAATAATGGGCACACAATAAGAATTTACTAAAAAAAAATCCTTATGGTAGGTTAAACAGTCATTCGATTAACTATAATTATCTTGAATTGCTCTAATTTTATGGCTTAGTGCATGTTAGGGATTACTTTTATTTTACTTTTATTTATTATTTTTATGTTATTTTTACAAATATTTTAATCTAATAAGTTTTAAAAAATATTTTTATTTTTTGTTTTTAAAAATAAAAAATATTATTTATACAAATATTCGAAATAAATTTTAGATATTTTGATTGGTTTTGAAATAATTATAATTATCAAATATATTTTATTTTGAATCAAAATATAAATAAAATAAAAGATAAAAAAGTTTAAAATAAAAATAATTCCAAATGACCTTTTAGGATATTCAAAATATTGCTTTATTCGTTTCACCCTAAATAAGGTTACATAGCACCTAACAAAATGGTCACAATATTATTCTTCATTCTTACCAACAAATAATAGTTTTCTTGCTTATAAAGTGTATTTATTGATATAAATAACTTTTTTTTAATCTTTGGCTTAGTTTTACTTTTCTTAAATTGTATATTTTGCATAATTGGTTTGATAAGCGGCTATTTCTATCTGACGATGTCGGTTCAATCTTAACCAAGATTGACTTGAATATTGTTAATTCAAATCAAACCTATTTATTAAATCATTTGAACACCTCAACCATAATTTGAGAATCAACCACATCAAGAGTTACATGATTTATTTTAATTTTTTTTTTAATTTTGTACATCGACGATCATGTAGCAAAACATATAACCTAAATCTATAAATAAAGGATCAAAGATCGATACGAAGTTACACAATTCAATATACTCTCTCTCTCTCTCTCTCTCTCCCTCTCTGAAAATTGTTTAATGTGAGTTCAATGATAGCCTGGATTCAACATCATCACTTACATAATTAAGCCTTCATCATCATCTACCTAAAAATTGAAACAAAGGAATTACAAATTACCCATTTATTGAGTATGTGTAAGAATGAAGAACTAACATATTTTATTTTCATCGACATACATTGTTATAAACGAAAATATTAGACATATAGCATAAAAATGAAATTTAAAACATAATGATTTCAGATATTTGAAGAACAATTTTCATGAAAGAAACACCCAAATTGGTCGAAATAATGCTTTCATCTCACTATTCAGTAGTTGGAACACATTATACAGCCTCCATAGAGAAATAAACAAGCATAAAAAATGAGCCGAATAATGTTAGGACCCTCAAGACACTGCACTTTGCACACTTGATGTCGAGTATCAAGTATTCAAAATGTACAGATAATCAAATTGGAGGAAAGATTAAAAAAAATTGCCTCATGTAATCGATGATTCATACAACTAGTTCTTTTTTTCCCTCATCAACACTAAGCGATAACAGTAATCCGTGACATCAATGGACTGTAAATCAAGACAAAAATAAACCAAAAGTAAATAAATAAATGTTGAGGAAGAAACAAGAAAAAAATGCATAGAATAGAAGGAAATTGCTCATTAATCAATTTATTTAACATGATTTTCATCTTCCTTGCCTCACAAATTAATGAACGTTAACTATAATAATGCAAAATAATAGAAAAAAATCATTACTCAAAATCATTACAAAATGATACTTGATTATATCAAACCTGACTCATTAATAAACCATTATTCTCATTCTCACACATAATGCTATAAAATGAAAGTAGAAAGGAGAAACACAACATATTTACATGGAACAAATCGGTTCAGGAAGCACAAGCAGGAGTTTAAAATCTACAGAAAGTATTGTTACAAAGCGACAATAATGTCTTCTAACTTCTTCATTTTGGCATCATCATTATTACATCTACTTATTACTCTAAATTAACCTTCATCAAGCACACAAGCTAATAGAGTAATAGGGTAATGACCACCCTGTCTATGGGCATTTAAGTGATTTAGCTCCTCTCTATGCTATCTTGTAGCTGCTCGCACAACATCTCCAAACTAATTTAGATCATTTAATTTTGATCAGTTTCAAAAGCTTAATGATTATCTAGAACACACAACTGAATGATATCATGTATTAAAATATTTTCCTGTAATGATATCCATCATCACAATTGTACCCTTGGTGATTGATTATTGAGCTTGAGTTAAATTCTTAGAATAGAACATCATTTTAGTTAATGATATGTAAAAGCATGACTGATGAGTTTTCCATGCATACCTCTGAAAAGCAATATGGCATAACCGATAATGGTATTGCAAGGGGTGACTCTACATGTTCTCCACCCCTTTCAGATTGTTCTTTGGTCTCTATATCAACAAAAATAGGATGGTTTAAAGTTTAAAAGAAATATTTAAATACTATAACTTCAGATGCAAATAGAAAATTACTCTTGGCTTTCTTGGTTCTCTCCAAATTTCCCTTAATCCTTGCATTTAAAACACCCTTTGGCCGCTGCTTTATGAATCCTTTAATACGTCATTTGCTTTATGTGCTATGGTCGACTTCTTCTTCTTAAATTTGTCAGAGGTGAATTACATAATATAGAGTCGACATTATCAAATAGTTTTTTTAAGGATCCAAGCATATACTCCTCAGCTATCTTATTACCCTGTGTCATGGTGCTTATTTGATATGCATATTGACTTATGTGATTCTAAAAAATAATGCGAGTTTCATTTCCATCATTGCCTTGCACATCTTTTAAGTTCTTGTTAGCACTGTCAAAGTCGATATCTCTATTTACTCTTGTTGACCATCGCATGAGAAGATATTTATCCGGAATGCACGCAATATCTTCATGACTAAGAATTCAGATGCAGTAGGCACAAAGCAATCCCATCATTTCAAATTTTTTTTATAACTACAAGTTATATTTAGACATGTATTATCGAAATGGATAGTCCATATTTTCAAAGAATATTTATTCTCTAAGTATCTCACCAAATACTACATGAGAATGTCATCTAACACAGTTGCTGCTAATCCTCCAACTCCATGCAAAAATTCTTCCTCAAATATTGTATAAAGCTTTATTGTGTAAAATATGGTGGCTTATTTCAGAATTGGACTGGTTTTAACAATATGAATAATTGCTGACTGGCTGCACTTGAAATCTGCATCATGTTCATTCTGACGCCATATGTCCATAACCTTCTCCAATCCCAAGAAATAATTTGTGATTGAACTTGTTGGCTTAGAGATTCCATGACATATATTATTCGTGGACTCACTATATTGCGTTGACAAGATTTTCATATAGAATGAGTCTTTGTAGAATGTGGTGGATCACTTGCATCCAATTTTATAAAGCTCATACAACCAATCATGATCGTCCAAATTGCCCTCATCTAGTATAGTAGACCAAGCTTGCTCAAACTCTTCCTGTGAGTCACACTTGCTTATGCATATATAAAATAGATTTTGCACTATCTTATTACTATTAAAGCAATGTACCTTTGAGCTTTCTTCAAAATTTGCCATTGGCAGAACCTATGACTAGTATGCGATAATACAATTTTGATTGCCCTCGTCATTGCCTGATCTTTATTAGTGAATATTATTATAGGATGCCTGTCACTCATTAACCGGAGAAAGGTTTTGAATAGCCATGTGAATGACTCAATTGTCTCTTATGATAGAAAGACTACTCCAAATAAGACATTTTGTCAGTGATGATTCACTCCAACAAAAGGGGCACAAATAATATTATATTTATTGAGTCGATAGCTTGTATCAAAAATTATGAAAATCCCAAAATAATCATATTCTATTCTTGACATGCCATTGCTCCAAAAAAAACTAACCAAACAACGACTCATCAACTTGGACATCCCATCCATCCTCAAACTTGTCTTTCTTGAACGTTGTATTAATGCATTACTATCACCATTTGCAATCCTTGATCTTCTCTCTTTTTGGATGAAATTGAAAGCATCTCTTTTTGTGAAGCCAATATTCTTCACGCCATCAACTTCCTCACTTAGATAGCTAAACACATTAGTTGTTCTAATTCGGCCTCTATCATTGTCTTCAACATAGCTGCCTTCTCATCGTTGATGCCTCTATATGATCTAAGAAGATGTAGGTCACCCGGCTTTGCCAATGAATGATTATGACTTTCTATATATTTTTTAACCTTCCAATTCCCATCTAAATCAATAAAAAATCTAATCATGGATGAACAACCACTCCTTGTGTCTATTTTCTAGAATTTAACTATGCAGTTTAGATTGACAGCTTTCTTCCATCCTGCTTTTGCACATAAAAAATCCTTGATTTCAATTTCTTTAGTTTGGCCAATAACTAGTATGATCTTTCTAACACTTGAACCAATTTGATGTGCATAATCACGATCTGCATAGCCTCCATTTCATTGTGAATGCAGGAGTTTTCTCATATTTGGGTCATTAGACATCATTGCTTCATCATCACACTATTCATTTATCGCATTCACCTATGCAAACACAAATATGTCACATGCAAAGCTAAAAAATGAAAAAAAATGGGGTACTCTCATGAGAGTACTGAGAAAATACAAATCTTCCTCCAAAATTGACCAATCACCAAATTGATTCTATTGGAATCTATTAAAATATTCTCTCCAGACCAAAAAAATTGAAAAAAAAGAAAATGGGGTGTACTCTCATGAGAGTACAAATGTAAAATACAAAACTAATCAGTTAAGCCTAAATTGCTTCTAATGAATGTAATAAACATATTCTATCAAACAAATTGGAAAAAAAAAAAAATGAGTGTACTCTCATGATACAATAGAGTACACACATCTATCCTCCAAAATTGACCAATTAGCCTCCAAATTACTTCTAATGAAATCTATAAACATATTCTCTCCAACGGTCAAAAATGAAAAAAAATCTGTACTCTCATGAGAGTCTGAGGTACCTATACAAATCTTCACAACTAACCAATCAACCTTCAAATTGCTTCTAATAGAATCTATTAAACATATTCTCTCCAAATAGGCAAAAAAACTGGAAAAAAAAAATGAAAAGATAGAGTTTATTCTCATGAGAGTATAGATGCAAAACACCCATAAAAATAACCAATTAGCTTTCGAATTACTTCTAATGAAATTTATTAAACATATTCTCTCTAAAGAGGACAAAAGAGCTAAAAAAAATTGAGAAAATGCTCTGTACTCTCATGAGAGTACAGAGAGTACACATACAAATCTACCTTCAAAATTGACCAATCAACCTATAAATTACTTCTAATAGAATCTATTAAACATATTCTCTCCAAACAGGTCAAAAAAATTGGAAAAAAATGAGAAAATATGGTGTACTCTCATGAGAGTACAGAAAGTACACATGCAAATCTGCATCCAAAACTAACTAATCAGCCTCCAAATTACTTCAAATGAAATCTATTAAACATATTCTCTCCAAACATGCCAAAAAAAAAGAAAATGGGTGTACTCTCATGAGGAATGAGAGATCCACATATAAATCTGCCTCCAAAACTAGCCAATCAACCTCCAAATTGCTTCTAATAGAATCTATTAAACATATTCTCTCCAAACAGACTAAAAAAACTAAAAAAAAAAGAGAAAATAGGGTGTACTCTCATGAGTACAAAATCTGAATACAAAATACCTCTAAAAATAACCAATTAGCCTCTAAATTACTTCTAATAGAATCTATTAAACATATTCTCTCCAAACAGACCAAAAGAGCTAAAAAAGTTTGAGAAAATGCTCTGTACTATCATGAGAGTACAGAGAGTACACATAAAAATCAGCCTCCAAACTAACCAATCAGCCTCCAAATTGCTTCTAATGAAATCTATTAAACATATTTTCTCCAAACAGGCTAAAAAATTGGAAAAAAAAATGAGAAAGTTGGGTGTACTCTCATGAGAGTACAAAGAGTATACATGCAAATCTGCCCCCAAAATCAACCAATCAGCCTCCAAATTTCTTCTAATGGAATCTACTAAACATATTGTCTTCAAACAAAACACGAAAAAGAAAAAAAAAAATGGGGTGTACTCTCATGAAAGTATAGAGAGTACACATGCAAATCTGCATCCAAAACCAATCAATCAACCTCCAAATTACTTCTAATGGAATCTATTAAACATATTCTCTCCAAACAGACCAAAAAAATTAGAAAAATGATAAAATGGAGTGTACTCTCATGAGAGTACAAAGAGTACAGATACAAAACACTCTTAAAAAATAACTAGTCAACCTCCAAATTACTTCTAATAGTATCTATTAAACATATTCTTTCCAAACAGGCCAAAAGAGCTAAAAAATATGAAAAAAATGCTCTGTACTCTCATGAGAGTACAGAGAATATACATACAAATCTTCCTCCAAAACTGACCAATCAGCCTCCAACTTACTTTTAATAAAATCTATTAAACATATTGCCTCCAACTTACTTTTAATAGAATCTATTAAACATATTCTCTCTAAACAGGCCAAAAAAACTGGAAAAAAAAAAGAGAAAGTAGGGTGTACTCTCAGGAGAGTACAAATAGTATACATGCAAATATGCCCTCAAAACCAACTAATCAACCTCCAAATTGCTTCTAATAGAATCTATTAAACATATTTTCTCCAAACATGCCAAAAAACCTAAAAAAAAGGAGAAAATAATATGTACTCTCAAGAGAGTATAGAAAGTACACATATAAATCTGCCCTCAAAACCAACCAATGAGTCTCCAAATAGCTTGTAATGCCATTTAGTAAACATATTATATCCAAACATGGTCAAAAATCTAAAAATAGGTAAAATAGTAGTACTCTCATGAGATCTGAGAGAATCAATGTAAAAGTTCTAAAATAAACAAAGTCCTCTTGCAAAGAACTCTACAATGTAGAAATATACATTAAATAAAAAATTTCAAAGAATATCACTAATAAACCCAAAAAAAGTATACATATAAAATGATTCAAAAAATTTATCGATGTATTTTTATTTAATACATCATCCGCTAAATTGGTCGTAATATCATCAAGGCCATAACTTCTAAATTCATTCTCCATCTTCACGGTTCTTCCCGAAAAATGAAATGAGATTTTTTGTTTCTCTCTGAGCTCGATTTGTCCGAACAAAAACATATTATGCCATATATATATATATATAAATTTTTCTCGCTCATTCGAACGTCGTTTCTCCCGCTGTTTGAACGGGATGGGCCATGCCGGGCCCAGGGTAACGTTAAACGGCGTCGTTAAGCACCATCAAGTTACAACACCATTAAGTAAAAAAATGCCTTTTTTATATTAGACATCTATTGAGTCATATAAAGTTACGACTCGCACGTAATATTTTCTCGCTGGGAGGAGATATAGTAGATAAACAAGGTGGCTGAAGACTGGAGGATGATTCCCTGGATACTTTCAAGGATGTCGACTGCTGGATTTCTGCTTTTTAAGGTAGCAAATCACAGGGTAATAAAGAGCCTATAATTTCAGAGAAAATATTATATGGAGTCCGCATGCTTTAGGGACTCCAATAACTAACACTGTCAATATAAAAAAATGTGTTTTTTCACTTAAGAGCATTATTACTTGACGGCGCTTAATGATGTCATTTATGTTACCCCGGGCCCGGCCTGACCCATCCTGTTCAAACAGTGGGAGGAGAAAATATTATGCGAGTCGTTCTATATTCTTCATAAAATAGTTTAGGGATTTCGTTTTGCACATAAATGTTTCTCAGCTCAGCTCCCTCTCTCTCCCGACGTGTGCCCGACCTTCCCTCATAGATTTGCTAAATCTTGGGCATTAAAAAATTATGTATTATAGGCAACTGCATGAGGTATTTCTTCATGCATTCTTAAACTTTAATGAATTTAAGGTTTTCTCTGTTGTTCTCACCGTCGAATAGGAGAACATTTGGAACATTTTAGTTCTTTAAAGGAAAGGAGCATGTTTTACTGGTATTTGTAGATATTTTTCATGTATACTCTCAGACTCTCATGACACACCATTATTTTCAAAATTTGACTGTATTATGTTTAGTATATCCCATTGTAGGATGTTTGGTGCTGTTTCATGAAGAATTTGATGAAATCTGAGGCCTTTTTGGATATAATATGTTCAGTCGATGGCATTATAATTTGTTTATAGGTTGTTGATGGCTGTTTGCTTCAGTTTTTATTGACCTCCACATATGTGTCATAAATCAAGACAAGCCCACAAGTCAAATTCGACGGACTTTGAAGCGACAGTGCACAAATCGGGGTTCGAAAGGCACTGAATGTCGCTGAAAATGGTCGAAATGACCTCCAATTGATGAACAGACTTTGCTGATGTGTTCAGAACATCAAAATTGATCAAAATATAAATATTACATGATCTAAAGAGAAATCGATTAAGCACTCAAACTATTAATGTGTAGACACGCATATCGAAGTCAAGAGCTACGATGATGACCAAATGATCTCCGTTCATGAAATTAATCACATTATTAGGTGTAAATATTAAAATCTATCAAATGAGATTATCCACAATCAATTCGGACGAGTCTGTGCAAATATCAAGCGATTTGAAGTCACAGAACGCAAATCTAGGCTGAAACACTTTGGACATCACCGAAATCACCTTAAATGACCTTCGATTGATGAACGGACTTTCCATCACGTTCAAAACATTAAAATTGGTCAGGATATAAATATTGCATGACTTGATGAGCAACCGATCAAGCAGTCATCAACGCCTACACGTATATATCGGAGACCGAGAATTAAACAAGCCGTCATAAAATTGATCACACCATTGGGTTTGAAATCCGAAATCTATCAAATAAGACTGCTCACTCTGATGAGTGCATGAAAATCGGCGAAAATGACACGCGTATTTTGAAATTGACTCAATTTGGTACCGACTAAACCAAAACCGACCTCCGTGAAACGATTGCGCCGTTGCATTGCATTATCGTAATTACCTTAAATTTATATATATATATATATATATATATATATATATATATATATATATATTGATTATGTATATTTCCGGCATGAAATTCACATTAAATTAAATTATTAAATTTAAAATTTATTAAAAATTCTCGCTCGTCATTCAAAGCCAATGTTTTGCTGCGTGTCCTCCCCATTTGAATGGGGAAAATATTCGGAGTCCGACGTAGTTTTCGTGGACTCAATCGGATGACGAGCGGATAGATAAACGACGCCAAAAAATGACGCCGTAAGCGAAGCGTTATTTTCCTCGAAGGCCTACCGACCGGCGAATATTTACCAAATATGGGAACAAAATATGTTCGTTCGATTTCGTATAGGCTGTGGTTTTCGAAGAGAATTTCGAGCTCGCTGTTACACCTCCGTCATCAGGGTCGGCTCAAATTTCAAACCGAGGTATTCGGTTACAAGGTATTTTCACATCGAACTTGAAAGATTTTAGGGTTTTCTCGTCTTTGTCCATTACAATCCATTAGACGGTTTCTAGGTTTATTTATGGCATCCCTTTGATTTTATATGGCTACTTTTGTTGATTTTGTCAGTCCTCTCAGACTGATCTCGTACTCCGACGACGATATTTTTGTTAATTGTTTGGTTATTGAGACAATATTCGCTTTTCGGAAGTAGATTAGGTTGTTTGGAAGCTAATTTTGATCTTTGTATATGTACTCTCAACCCCTATACCCTCTATACTTTCTTGAGATTTTCCATTTTTCACCCATTTTGTCCCGTTTGAGGGCATACTATGGCTAGAACTGCTTATGAATAATTGGGAAGGTGTGTTTTGCTTTTGGATGTGTTCTGTGGAGAAAA
Organism: Cymbidium sinense; assembly: GCA_021442155.1. Classification (NCBI taxonomy): domain Eukaryota; kingdom Viridiplantae; phylum Streptophyta; class Magnoliopsida; order Asparagales; family Orchidaceae; genus Cymbidium; species Cymbidium sinense. The sequence continues at coordinate 266,693,803 of CM038215.1, forward strand.
TGAATCTGTACTCTCAGATCCCTCACTGCACTGACTGCACTCTATATACTTTCTAGAGATTTTGCATTTTTTTCAATCCATTTTGTCCCGTTTAGAGGGTATACTATGGCTAGAATCCATTATGAATAATTGGGAAGGTGTGTTTTGCCAATTTGGATGTGTGGAAAATGAATATGTACCCTCAGATCCGTACTTTACCTCCTGCACCTCTGTACCCATACTTTCTTGAGATTTTGCATTTTTTTCAGTCCATTTTGTCCCGTTTGGAGGGCATACTATGGCTAGAATCCATTATGAATAATTGTGTAGGTGTATTTTGCTGGTTTGGATGTGTTCTATGGAGAAAATGAATCTGTACCCTCTGTATCCCTGTACCTCTGTACCTCTGTACCCTCTATACTTTCTTGAGATTTTGCATTTTTTTCAGTCCATTTTGTCCCATTTGGAGGGCATACTATGGCTAGAATCTGTTATGAATAATTGGAAAAGTGTGTTTTGCCGGTTTGGATGTGTTTTGTGGAGAAAATGAATGCATTACCTCTCATCCCTGTACCTCCTGCACTGCACTCCTCAGCACTCTATACTTTCTTGAGATTTTGCATTTTTGCCCATTTTGTCTTTTGAGGGCATACTATGGCTAACATGAATAATAGGTGTGTTTTGCGGTTTGGATGCGTGGAGAAATGAATCACTCAGATCTCTGTATCTCTCAGACTGCATCTCCCTCTCTATACTTTCTTGAGATTTTACATTTTGCCCATTTTGTCCCGCTTGGAGGGCATACTATGGCTAGAATTGCTATGAATAAAGAAGGTGTGTTTTGCGTTGGATGTGTGGAGAAAATGAATGCACTCTCAGTATCCCTATACTGCACTGTACCTCTATACTTTCTTGAGATTTTGCATTTTTTTCAGTCCATTTTGTCCCGTTTGGAGGGCATACTATGGCTAGAATCCATTTTGAATAATTGGGAAGGTGTGTTTTGCCGGTTTGGATGTGTTCTGTGGAGAAATGAATCGGTACCTCAGATCCTCCTCTGCCTACTCCCCTCTATACTTTCTTAAGATTTTGCATTTTTTCACCCATTTTGTCTGTTTGGAGGGCATACTATGGCTAGAATCCATTATGAATAATTGGGAAGGTGTGTTTTGCCTTGGATGTATTCTCGTGGAGAAAATGAATGTACCTGCACCCTCTGTACTCCTGCACTATACTTTCTTGAGATTTTGCATTTTTTTCAGTCCATTTGTCCGCTTTGAGGGCATACTATGGCTAGAATGCTATGAATAATTATGTAGGTGTGTTTTGGGTTTGAATGTGTTCTGGAGAAAATGAATTTGTACCTCTGCACTACCTCTGTACCCTCCTACTCTATACTTGAGATTTTACATTTTTTGCCCATTTTATCCCGCTTGAAGGCATATTATGGCTATTATGAATAATTGGGAAGGTGTGTTTTGCTGATGTGCGTGGAGAAAATGAATCAGACACTCTTGCATCTGCATCTGCACTTCCGCACTCTATACTTTCTTGAGATTTTGTATTTTTCACCATTTTGTCCCGTTTGAGGGCATACTATGGCTAGAATCCATTATGAATAATTTAGAAGGTGTGTTTTGCTTTGGATGTGGAAGAAAATGAATTGCTCATCCCTGCATCTCCTGCATCTCTATACTTTCTTGAGATTTTGCATATTTTTCACCCATTTTGTCCCGTTTGGAGGGCATAGGCTAGAATCGTTATAATAAGGTGTGTTTGCTTGATGTGTTCTGAAGAAAATGAATTGCACTCACCTGCACTGCACCTTTGTATCTGCACTCATACTTTCTTGAGATTTTGCATTTTTTCGCCTATTTTGTCCCATTTGGAGGGCATACTATGGCTAGAATGCTATGAATAATTGTAGGTGTGTTTTGCCGCTTTGGATGTGTTCGTGGAGAAAATGAATTGCATCCCTCAGATCAGCGTACTGCACTCTATATTGAGATTTTGCATTTTTTTCAATCCATTTTGTCCCGCTTTGAGGGCATACTATGGCTAGAATTCATGAATAATTGGGATGGTGTGTTTGTTGGATGTGTTCGTGGAGAAAATGAATCACTCTCAGACTGCATTGCACTTCATACCTCTATACCTACTACCGCCATTGAGATGATTTTGGGTCGCTTGTCACTGTTATTGAGACAATGTTTTCTACTTTTCTCTAGACAGAGGTTGTTTGGAAGCTAATTTTGATGCTTGTTTGCAAATGTACTCTGATTTTTCGTACATCTGCTCTGTACCCTGTACCTTTATACTGCACTCTGTACTCCCCGATATTAAGGTGCTTGCAATCCATTATGCTGTTAATATTCTGATTACCTTGACTTTATTTCGAAGTTCAGCATGTTTGCAAAAAGGATAATGTCAAGATGCAGGCCGAGTGCCATCAGAACATTATTTGATAATATTCCAGCTCGCTTCACTAGTGAAGTGACTGAAATATTGAAGCGGCTTCACCAACCAATTGCCGACGGATGCGAGACTGCCATAACCTCTATCCTATCTTGGACGATACAACAACCTTTTTTGGGTGGGCGGCATTTCTTTCACCGGATGAAGTAGTGAGCGGATGCCAGGGAGAGAAAGTTTTATAAATCCCCATTGTCACAAAGATAGTTCATTGATTATAAGAATAAGCTCGAGCAATCGGATATTCGTTCTGTGGCACGCTTGGATTGTACATACATTTTCTTATTTCAAATTTGTTTTTTGTATATCACAACTACAGAGTAGCTTCTAATTTAATTGCCTATGCCGATAATATTGACAAATTTGCTGAATATAATTGGGCTGAAGCCATTTGGGCCTTCTTAGTGTCACAATTCAATGGCATTACATCAAAGATACACACACAGGCGCCTGGCTACATGATTTCTCCTTATGGTATGTTCCTCCATTATGTTTTACTTGATGTGAGCAAGTTAACTTGTACAAATATTTCTTGTAGATCGGCTACTGAGCACATTATTAGATTAGCCATTTCCATCTACGACATATGTTGCGTTGGCCTAAAATAAAGTTTGCAGACATTGCCTTCGACGGTTTGAAAGGAGACCAGGTAATACACAGTAGTTATGTTCATTCATTTGCGAATGCATTTACCTATGTTGTTTGCCATCATATCTTTGGCTTAACACAGTCCGCACACTTGGGGACTTATCAAGAGAGACCGCTCTTGAATCATCCTCTCCTCCCCATGAAACTTCCTAGAGCTCGACATCACCCCATCCGCAGCCATTTGTTCTATTGATTCCCATATATCTCTCCCGGATATTCCCCAACCGGTTTGCTTGCCCTCGCTACTACCCCCCAATCAAGGATCGCAATAGATAGGTTATTTGCAAGTTTGAGGGAAGGGAAGTTGTGGCATCCTTCCATGCAAAGACGGTAGAGGCATGGATGCAGTTCTGCTATTGAGGCCGCAGAAGAGTGCTTCCATCCCAGTGGTGGAAGTTCTCTATGGAGGAGACCAGGGTATCTTCTGAGGTCATTGGGGCTTACTTCTCCTTTGGAGGCTACCACCACACCATGGGAGACCTCTATAGGAAGCCCCTCCTAGAGTCTTATGCCAGAAGCTCAAAGTTGGCGGGAGGCTCCCAGAGCACACTTGTTGGCACCATTGGCGTAGCGCCTGGGTGAAGGCACAGATGAGGTGTCTCGTCTCCCTTCACGCTCACCACCAAAGGCTGCTAAGATCTTTCCGATTTGCCCTCCACCCGCCTCGTGGCCGTATTATGTTAATTTCATGAATAATGTGATACAATAGATGACCAGTTGTTCAGTTTCACCCTTCAATTCAGTCGGTGACGAGCCGATTTCCGATGAGCCATCAAAGGCAGAAGTGGAGGAGCACCACCGGTAATGCAGAATTTCTCGATTCTCGAGCTTTAGATTAATGGATATAGCTTCTTAACAATTATTTTCACTAAATAATTATATTACGGCCAGATCATGCACTTCCCATCCGAGATGGCATGCCTCGCCGATGCTCCACCTCATAGATCGCGGTGCTCGATTCCGTGACAAGTAAGTCACCCGATCTTGCTCCTTTTCATAGATTCAAATGTCATATCATTCTAACTACTTCTATTAATTTCTCGCTCAATAAATTATAAAACAAGCTTCTAATGCGGGAGATACAGTACTCACAGTTGGAAATATTGTTATTTCGTGAGACGAAATGATAATCGAGATCGTCGGCACATACGATGCTCGCATATCGTTAGAGAAGTACTTCCCCGTGATTGTATGTCCCATTCTTATACATTTCTTGCTTACATTGGGTGAGTTACTCCTCCAAATTTAGTGGTTCTGCAATTCATTCATGATATCTATGTGTGTCTGCTGTGACTTATAGATGTTATCTTGCATCCTGCGAATTATGCGATATGGCTTAAAAGAAAGCAAGATGTATATCCAAAGATGTCACCGCAGTGCATCCGTGGTACCGCTTTTATTCCCGTTATCCATAATCGACTAGACACTTCTTGTCGAAAATATCAAGCATGTGGTCATTTTATGACTCATTGCCAAAATCGACATAAAGCCATTCTCAGGAGATGGTATCTCTTCTTGGTTCTCACGGGATCTAATTAATACCTTGCCCATCTTCCCGTGTAGATCAAATTCCTGGCTCAGGATATTGGACATTATTTCGACAAAGAACCCAGAAATGGCTTAAAAGTGGCGGGTTGCCGCCCGTCCCAACAAGGTCGCGGCATGTTCATTTGCAAATACATGGAGGCACTATGAAGCCCACAAATCGGACTCAAACGACGGGACAAAAGATGAATGAGAAATCTTTGTTTATGCGATTTTTGCTTGGCCTCAAAAAACAGATAAATCAAATTTGGATGCTTGAGTTGTTCTATGTACAGCACATTCTATTTAGATAAGTTGATTTCATTCTGTTATTTCAGTGGATTGATTTGTTCTATTAATTTAGTTTTTATGTGCTGCTGCTCCTGCAGATATGGGAGGCATGGTTGAATTGTCCCAAATCTATACGCATTTTTTAGGATCTCAGTTTTGTCAAGGGGAGCTCGATTGGGTGCATATTCATTATGTTATTTTAGATTTCCTCTCTACATGTGGTTTGAGAGGCAAGAATTATCCAAAGTTGGCCTTTCAGTATACTGCTCTTATTTAATTCCTCTATACCTTCGCACATACCTGTACTCAGAACCTCTATACCTTCTGCACCATACCATCACCTCACATGCCTCCGAATGAATCTACACGCACCTTAAATCGCAGCTTTGTGAAATGAGAAGGATGACCGGTTTACTGCTTGTTTCCATAAATTCAATAAATTAATTTATAATTGTTAAACTTAAAATCAACTTATTAGGTGATGATAAATTTTATTATTAGCAAGGTCTCAGAAATGTTTTATATATCATTAGGTGATGATAAATTTTATTGAAGCGCTTAACCGAGAATTAGCTTTAAAAGACAAAAATGAACATAATGTTGACGTTATTAAAATAAATAAATTATTAAATTATCAATCTCTAAAATGAGAGAACTTTCTCATTAGCTTATACTATCATTTCAATGTAAGCTAATGTTAACTTTGAGAATTTGAATAGATATTGGCTATTTGTATTAATCAAATTAGTATTTTTTAGTGTAGCATTTTAGTAGTACAAGTCAAAATTTTTTTAAATTTATCTGATCATGTTGAATTTTTATTATTATAAGCTATTTATTAAGCATCTAAGCATCTTAATAATTTTGTTATCAGACAACATAAAATTATCAAATTTATCTTATGTAGATACTCGATCTATCCATAGAAATATAATAATTAAAAATTATATAATACTTTCATCAAAATTTTCAAGAGATCTCATGTGAACTGAAATTAAATTTGACTATATATTTAATAAAATCAAAAATTGATGATTCTAAATTTATTCTTAAAACTTTTAATTGAAGATATGCAGTCAGATTTTTATTTAATTGGATTTATTTTTTTAATTACATACCAATATTTATTTCAAAATTTTAAAATTTTAAGTAACTTTTGGTTAATTTTTCACCTAAAATAACCATTTGTGTTTTGGAAGCTAATATTTTTTTCCATGATTCCTACTATGTGTGCATAAATGCTTATTGTGTTAGTTTTACAGTTATCAAGGGCAAAAGTCTGTCATTTTTGACTTACAAGGTAGAGTTGCAAGATATTCAAGATGTTAATTAAACAAGAAAATTCTTAATGAGACATGGCAAAATTTCAAAGAGGATTCAAATTGTAGTGCTTTTTATTGGTTGAAGGTTTCAAGACTTTACTAAAGTTATGAAATGAAAAAAAAAACAAGCATTATGACTAAAACGAGAAAAATGAAATTAAAAAATGCCTTCTTGGATAATATCATGCATCAAAATGCCGTCTTGTAATAATATCCATCATCGCCTTAGTGTACCCTTCAAAGATATTGGTTGATTGATGAGGTTGAATCAATTCGTGGTACAACATCGTAGTAATGGTACAACATCTTAGTAATGGATGAATGTTTGGGCCAATGTGAAATATTCTAGGCTTACTGCGAAAAGCAGGGCATAATGATGGAGTCGAACCGCGACGATCCCGCTCTATAGACTCGGACTTCACTTTGGTTTCTAAGACAAGAAAATAATGAATTAAATATTTACAGAACCTATAAGTAATAGCAACTGAGGCAAGTGGGTAAAGTACTTGTGGATTTTTTGGATTTCTCCCAATAAGCCTTGAGCCTTGAGTTGGAAACACCCTTTGGACGCTTGATTGGATCCTTCAAACCGTCCTTATCCTTACGATGATGTGGTCGCCTTCTTCCTCTTAACCGATCTATCAAAGCTGGAGAATTCCCACTTATTATGGAGTCCACTTCATCGAGTCGCTAAGAGATGCAAGCATGTAATCCTGAATCTTATTACCCGTGCTGGAGCTAATTTGATATGCATATCGACTTATATGGTTCCTGAAAATAATGCCAGTTCCATCTCTATTTTCCACATGTACTAACCTTCTGTATGAACCATCGATGTAGATGTCCCTCTTTCTCGGTAGACCACCGCATGAGGAGGTACTTATCCGAATGCACAAGACATCATCGCGCTAAGAACTCTAATGCAGGTGCACAAAGTATGCCCATCATTTCAAAGGCAACTACAAGAAATATCTACATAGACACATCAAAGTGGACAATGTTTTGGATGCATTCTTCTTCTCTAAGTTCCTCACCAAGTACTCCATGTATCATATCCATTAATAGAATGATAATCCCCAACTCCATGGTAAATTCTTCTTGAACATAGAGTAAAGCTTCCTCAGATAAAGCACTTGCTTAAGAATTGGACTACTCCTAACAAGGAACAATTGTCGTGGATACACTTGAAGTCTTCATCATGTTCATTTCGTGCCATGTTTCCATCACCTTCTCCAATCCCAAGAAACAATCGTCAATGAACTTGTTGGTTTCGAAATACCATGACACATGCTATTTGTGGCCTCACTACGCTGAGTTGACAAGATGCCCATACAAAATTTATCTTTGTTGAATGGTGGACCATTTAATTTTGTAAAGTTAGATAGCCAAGCATGATCATGCAAATTGCCCTCCTCTAGCATGCATGCGGACAAGCATCCTCAAACTCATCCTCTTGTCACATTTGCTTATGCATGCATAGAATAGCTCTTGAACTCTCTTGTTACTACTAAAGCAATGGACCTTGAGGGGCTTTTGAGATATGCCATTGGCACAACCTATGACGCTATGCGTAGTACATTCTCGATAGCTCGCCATATGATCTTGATCAAGAATATCGATAGGATGCCACCCATCAACCAAGAAATGTGAATAACCATGTGAATGACTCGATGGTCTCTTCCCACAAAAAGGCTACTGAATAAGACGTTTTGCCAATGATGATTCACTCCAACGAGCGCAGACATAAGATTATATTTATTGAGATAGCTAGTATCAAAATTATCACATCCCCAAAATAATCAAATTCAACCCTAGACATACCATTGCTCCAAAAAACTCACCAAGCAATCGACGATCAACTCAACATATGCAAACATCTCGCCATTGTCTTTCCTTGAACAAATAGAGCATTATCTATCACCACTTGCAACTGCGACCTTCGCTTCTTCGGATGAAATTGAAAGCATCTCTTTGTGAATCAATATTCTACCCCACCAACTTCCTCGCTAGATAATAACGCTGCACTAATGCCCTCGTTTCATCTTCAATCGATGCCTTCTCACCGAACGATCTTTGCGATCTGAGAAGATGTAGATCACCAGTCTTTGCCAATGAATGATTATGGCTCTCTATATATTTTTAACCCACCCCTCCAAATCCACACGTAATTGAATCATCGCGGACAACCACCGACGCTTTTCTAGAATTTTGTTATATGGTTTGATTGATGCCCGACTGCCGCTTAAGAAAATCTTTCGATTTCAATTTCTTAGAGTTTGGCCAATAACTTGTATGATCTTTTCTAACACTGAAGCTAGTTTGATGTGCATAATCACAAGATGGTATAAGCTTTCTTATATGCACAACAGATATCCCAAATTTGGGTCATTAGATAAAATAACTTCATCATCGCATTGCTCATTCACCACATTCATCTAAAACATGTCCAGACGGTTCACGATAATAGAGAGAGCATAAAGGGAGAAAAAGAGTACGAACACAAAAAAATACACAAAAATCATTACCAAATTGCAACCATTAAATTTTAATTACCATGATGAACAATACAGAAAATGAACCTAACCCGGACAAAATCATGCAGAGGGCAGAGAGGGAGGTACAGAGGTGAGAGTAATACAGAAGATAGATTCATGGAGGGTACAGTGCATACTGAGGGTATGAGGTACGAGGTACAGAGAAAGCAGGTATAATGGGGTATAGAGGTATAAGCCGATCTAGAGGGTACATATAGAGATAGAGGGTATGAGGGGGTATAGAGGTATAGAGATACAAAGGTAGAGTGCAGAGGTACAGAGGTATGGTATGCAGATGCAGAGTACAGAAATCTCTAAAATTAATGACCCACATGCTTGATTGAGATTTTTACCATGATTTGAACAACTGTGCTGAAGTGAAACAAACAAAAAAAATCGTCTCGAAAGACAGAGAGTACATATGTAAATAAGCACTAAAAAATTAATCAAACAAACCACCAATTTCCAAGGATTACAATATGTTTTCTCCAAGACAAAAAATGATGAAAAATAAATATGAAGGTCGACATGAGAGTACCTGGCAAAGCAGTTCACACATGTAAAGTCTCCGGAGAACTCCAAACAATGAAATCTAACTTAAATAAATAAATTACAAACTATCGCTGTCATTTTATATATACAACTCCTTAAAAAGATTATCGATCCATTTTTATTTACGACATCATCAGCTATTTCCTCAACGCCTCCATTTCCAGATTCATTCATCTTCTTCATAGCTCTTTCATAATGCTCTCAGCTTAGTCTGCAAATAAAAAAATACAGGCACTGCCCCAAATGAAGATATTTTAAATTTCTCCTGCACATATACTCATTCCCAGCTTTGGTCGTCGGACGCTAAACCGCGAAAATAGCGTTTCTTACGCTTTTACGGCATTTTTTAATTATCTGTTACACCGTCGTCATGCCGGAAAGTAAGCGGACCGGACGTAATATTTTCCCGTTTGAACGAGCCCGCTCCACCAACCGTTCCATTCTTCTTTGAGGGTTATTTTCTCCCCTTCAAATAGAACGGCAAGAGGCGCCGTTCCTCGGCTTCTTCTGTTTCCAAAATCGCAAGGAAGGAACCCGAAACTACTCCCGCTCTCGGTGACTCCAAAACCGCAAGCAGGCGGCAAAGCTTCGAATTCTCTCAACCGCAAGCAAGAAACTGACGAAGCCCTCATTCTCATCTTCCCGCTTCTCACTCTCGTGCATGACTCTCTCTCTTCGCCCTCGGCTCCGTCTCCCTTAACCATAAGGAGCGACCGCATGCAAAAAAAAGAAAAAAAAAAGAAAAGAAAAAAAAAGGAGTTACGTAACACTCTCCTCTCCACTCTCTCTATCACTCTCATGGCCGGAGACGCCGTAACCCAAAATCCCGTCCACTATGTTACCGAAACCTTCGATGAAGAAGAAGCCAAGTCGCTACTGTAGCTCGGCCGGGAAGGCATCGACAGGAGTTCTTGAGATTTGCGGATTTGTTATATCCGCTAAAAGCCAGGTTATACTGAATCGAGGAATTAAGGCAAAGCGATGTACCTTTCATCTGGATTTATTTGCTACCAAACAGTCCCTACATGGCCGTCACCGTCGCCGGAGTGCCTAGGATCTTGTACAGTCGATTTGCCATCTACAAGCGCTACTCCCCATCGAACTGCTGCTGCTTGCGTGGATAAGAAGAGGAGGAGTTCTTCATTAAGAAGACCTCGGTAAGGTTCACCGTTGCATTTTAGCCTGGACCCATCATCACTTTCTTCTACTGTCTTTTGATAATACAAACAAGTTTTCTCTGATGACAATTCAGGATATGATGGCAGGTTACTTAAAAATAAATTTATCTTAACTACCCTCCTCTTAAGGTTGCTTCTCTTAGTAAATTTGATGATGCCGCTCCATCAAGAAAGATGACCGAGCTCATGCTTTGATGGACTTTATGCGAGCAGTAGTTTAAAAGATCATGGACGGAATGGACCAGATGTGAAGCGAAGCAGTGAAGGTGTTCTTGCCTAGTAACTGGAAGGGCTCAACCAAATTTAAGGGGAATTCTGAAACGCAGGCACTATCTCCTGAACAGTATGGGCATAACTTGCATCAGTCATCTGGATCTTCTTGCACCTCAGTTGAGAGCAAGTTGAAAAAGATGAAGTTCAAGGTTGGAGGGGCCACTCACACAATTCCTGCAAAATCCAACATTGATGCTGGAAACATTGGATCTTCGTTAATAAAGTATTCACGCTCTTCTGATGCCTCTAGACATCGATCAAAGATCATCTCTCAGAATAATTCTGATGCTAATTATTCTCCACGAGAAAAATTGGTGGATATGTGCACATATATGTATTTGATTTAATACATGTTTGAAGATCTCGTCGTGCTCCGCAGGGCGTGACAAGATAAAAATCTGCGTATCGAACCACTTATGCCGAGAGCATCCGAGAAGCAAAACACCGATGCAACCCCTACATTGATGACGGGAGCTAAAATTTCACAAATCGGAATTAGAAAAAAAAAAAAATGAGTTTTAGGAGTGCTAAGTAGGGATACCTGCAGCTAATTCTATTTTAAATTAAAAGTGTCAAATAAGAAAAAAGGGGGGAGCCTTTAAAGCAAATTTTGGGAAGAATATAATATTTATTTAATACCTAAGTGAAATTTGGGAGAGACTAATATTAAGCTCACAAACTCTAATAGCTATTCTTTATAGCTTAAATTAAAGCGGTAAAGTGAGTTTCTTTTTCTTGCAAATTTCTCAAAATTACGCAAGCTTTAATTGGAATTGAGGGGGGACTAATGCTAAACACATAAAAAATTTGCAATAAACTCAAGATCTAAAGATGAATATAAATTAGGTTTAATAACTCTTATATCAATATGGAGGTGGTTATCATGCTAGCTAATAAGCATAAGTGGGGCTAAAGCACTAAGCATCGAAATCGACATAATTTATCAAAGTGATGTAAATTGAACATAATCAAATTAGGAGAATTGTGAAAGCTTAAACAAGTAAACTAAGTGCCAATAGTGTGTTAAACTATAATTTAAATCAAAATGCCTTCTTCACCACCGGATCTGGAACTCTTTATACAAGCAGATAGAAGGTGATATTAAATCCAAATATATACAAATCATAAGGCTTATTTTAATCAAAATCAAAGAATTTCATTCTATGATTTCAAAATCAACGAAATCACTAATTAAAGAAATTATCTAATGAACTCAGCATGTGCTGGACATGAGATTTCAAGTGCAAATTTTAATGTTCTGCTGCAGCAAATTGGAATATATTAAATATTAATAAATCTAATAAGATATTAGATCAATTTACAATGCCTTCTTTGTCACTAGATCTATAACTCTTTGTATAAGCAGATAGAAGGCGATACTAAAACCAAAATCTACAAAAATCATGGAGCTTTTCTTCAATACAAAATTAAGGAATTTCATTCTAATTATGATTTTTAAAATTAATAAAATCACTAATTAGGTGAAATTATCTAAGCTATAAATATCTGCATGTGCTCGGACATAAAGATTTCAAGTGAGAATTTTAATGTTAAAAGGCACGCAGCTAAGTTGGAATTAAATGAAAAATCTGAAATCAATCTCATAATTCAAACATAAAATTACCTAAATTCTTAAATACACTCGCATGTGCCTCGACACTATGCTAAATGCTGAAATTCAAGTATCTGAGGATGCTGCGCGGGTTGCTTCTCGGTTTAGCCTTAGGACCGGGTCCAGGTTAACAAAACTTAAAAACCTATAATAAGAGCTTCAAATCAGTGAAGTATTTGAGAAATTGATTCTGTTAGGTGACGGTAGATCTAATCCTCTGTTAGCAGCTAAACAGAATTCATAAGATCTAAAGCTTTTCGACATATTCAAACCAATCAATTTTTCTAATCAAATAGATTCAAATCAAATATTAATCTAAAAAATGGCTTAAATGAAACTCTATCATTAAAAGCTCAAATCAAACTCAATCTATTCACTTTCCATAATTGTTTGTCAGGGGTGACAAACTAAGAAAACTCTAGCTCACAAAGGAATCAATGTCAAATCAAGTATTCTGCTATGTTCACTCTTAATCTCTAAAGTGCGTATCTCAATTGCGTTAAGAAGTAGGCTCCACAGATGAAACAATTATGAGCATATCCGATCGGTTTGGCTTCGACTCCATTATATTACGATCAAAATTTATGTTCTAATGGCTTCCCTTTGAGTTGTGAATCATGTATACTTGATCAAACAACCCTTGGGTGGACTTAAGATTATCTCCTTAGACAAATACCACCCCAAGTCTATAAGAATTTCTTGGACGACGTAACCCATGTGTTGCTCATGAGGATCCTTCTATCAGGTTGGGTTGAGTACCTCCTCTAACTAAGTAGACTAAGGACCGCGACTTCCCGGGATGACAAAACCATAGGATCCATATCGAGCACGTCATCATTCCCCCAACCATTCGGTTTAATCTGAAATGATAAATTTCATGAACTAAATTCTAAAACTCTACATGTTGCTACTATGCTATGCGTTTATCAATGACTCCCTTAATCAAAAAATTCTCTCACTTATTCAGAGGATAATTATAGCTTGCATGTGGTGTTTATGTGGTGTGGGACACCATAGATACTTATTGAAGTGATCAACATTAAGGAATGATGTACTATCTCGAAAGATAGAAATCATCACCCTATAATGGACCTAATCACCTAATAAGGACTCCTAAGCATGATGGGTCTTCGAATATACCAGAGATCTTTCCCTACTTTACATGGAAAAGTAAAGTAGGGTTTATTTTAAGCCGGGTTCATTAAGTTCCCTATGGAGGCAAGCCCCCATAGTTAATTACATCCTAAGAAATGAGAATTTCTTAAGAATACTCTCGATTAAAGTAGATAATTAGAGTCTCCAAAGATTTCAAGGTTAAGACTATCAAAGGATTGGCTATTTTAGAAAATCAAATTGGATAGATCAAGGAGAAGACTTATTTTTGGAATCCAAAGAGAGAAAGTAGGAAAATACTCATGATACTAGAAGCCTAGTGAGCATTCCAATCTACCCTATAATTGGGCTTTATATTTTGAAATTTGAAGAGAGTTAATTATTTGAGTTGACATTTTATTAGATTGCTGGCTTATAAATTCCATAACATAAGATTGTGGAAATGCCTAAGAGGTGAGGATTTATTGTAGCCCAAAGGAAACAGCTACCTCAGATTCCTAAACTAAGGAGCCTTGGTACAAAACAAAGGCACAACCTAAATCTAAGGCGAAAAAGGGTATATGGTTTTCATCCACAAGAGAGAATAAACCACCCGACTGCTGGACTTATTACCGCCTGGAGTGGCAGCCAGCTAACTCCTCCTACGCTTTAAATCCATGTAGGCAAGTCTTATGCTTTGCAAGATGGGGTTGTTGTTCATTTAGAAAGGAAACTAAGTCCTTAGACTCACTCCCTAAGAGACTAGAGCATGAGTGGTATGAATCCATGACTTAATCTAATGCAAATTTTATCAAATTTATTTGATTCTTTTGGACTTTTATTTTGACAATGTGGGATTTTGTATGCCTAAATGCATGAGAATTTGATTATAGGCCAAATCAAGAGAGAAAGGGGTGTCTTCCACCAAAGGCTCTCATAGGTTAAGCCTTGATTCTCTGGCAAAGATGGAAGCTCCCTCTTAACAAGAGTGAAAGAACATGATATGCATGATATTATACATTCATCCATCCAGCTAAGGGGTTACTAAAAATTTTATTATCTTGATTTAATCCCTAGGCTTTTATGTGAGGTTATGAGTTGTTTTAGAATTTTAGTTATGAGTTATTAATTGGGGTAGAAAAATTAATTTTATCCTAAGAGCCTACCGCATCCAGGCCACACATTCAAGCATCAATCATAAAGAAACTATGAAAAGCATGTTATTCTAATGCGTAATTTAAACACAACATCAAACAATTTTATAGACTACCGTAAAAGAATAAAAGGCTCTGGTCCTACTGCAGACACCCGAAAAGAGAAAGAAAAGAGAAATGAAGCTCTACCCTTATACAACCCGACAAAAAAATAATATATATACTATGGGGGTCTTCTTTTCTTCATTTCTTCATTTCTTCATTTCTTCATTTCTTTCTTTTGATTTGATTTACTCCAAAGGCATCACTGGCACCCTGTGGGACTAAGTTTCCACCGCTCATCCTAATCCCCATAGCACTAACCCTAATTTCTAATGCAAAATTACATCAAAATAAAAGTAAATCTAGCTACACCGCAAAACAAATGTTACTAAACATACCATACAATCCAAGAGATATATGAATAATGGACTTAGCACCCACACATGGGTAACCAAGTCCACTGTCTAACATGGGTTACACTTTGGGGCTAAGCAACCCGTATAGAAAAGCATGTATATATTTTTTATTATTACGCCCTTTTAAGTATAACCCTGTAAAATATGATTAGTTAATAACTACTAACATCCACTAAACATACACCCTAACATCCGCCTAAAACATTACATCACAAAACAAACACAACATCATACATACAACGCCTAACTTAGCACTAAAGTGACTTAAGTATTCTAAATGTGTGTGCAAGGCTTGTGTAGAGACTTTACTAGGCTTAGCTTAAGTTCCAATTTGAAGTTTGAATTTAAATTTTACCTTTGGGTGATTTCAATCTAAATGATTTAATGATTTGCTTTTCATTTTTATTTCAATTTTATTGGTTTAAATGATATTTAGGTTCTCAAGAATGAAGAGTAGGATGAATTCCATCAGAGGAGACTCACCTATTCTACATCCTAATTCTAAGGAATCTAACTAAGGTCCTTATGTATCTTGATTAGCCCATTTGAACTTGTGTAATTCCTTCAATTTAGAATTTAGAATTTGAGTTTATTTAAGTATTTGATTAATTGATTTTTTTATTAGATATTTTAGTTTAATTGCATCTTGATAATTCAATATCCTTTTAAATATTTAATTCTTTTCTTTGATCATGGTTATGTGATTTAACTTTATGTTTATTTAATTCGATTGTGGTTCATTTATTTGTAGTTTGATTGGATTAGATTAATTGAGATTATATTTTTGATTCTAATTGGGTTTAATTCTTTTGTAATTGGGATCATATTTTTAATCACATCCATTTGTCATGTTCATCTAAGTTTGGTTTGCATTTTGATTTCATATATTGGATAGTTAATTAGTTCATTTTATTTAAGTAGGTTGAATGAGATTTGATTTGATTCTATATTAAATTGATGAGAATCTTTCTTGATTTAATTTGATTCAATTTGATTTTCTTAGCTTTATTGGTCTTATGGATTTGCTTAGGTTCAATGTGATTATGTGATTTGTTTAATTAATAAGTGTATTTATGTTAATTATAAAGGTTTGTTTCTTTTTTTTTTATATTTGTTTGACAAATGATGCAATTGATGACTTAATGGTTTTGGTTTGATTTATGTTTTGATTAGTATTTAATTGTGTTTTGATTAATTAAGTTTAATGTAATTAATTGATAAACTTAATTAGTTTGTTTAAGAGGTATGATTAAATTAAATAAAGATTTGTTTAACTTTTGATTTAATTTCATGTTTATTTGAGTTAATGATGTAGAATTAATGATTGAAGTTTAAATTAGGGTTTGATTATCATTTAATTATATTTTTATGTTTGATTAAGCTTAAGTTTAATGTGATTAATTTATTTATTTAATTTATTTAATAAATGTGATTAAATTAATTAGTAGATTAGTTAAGTATTTAATTTTATTTAACTTTAATGTGATTTATAAAGTTAAACTTGGTTTATTAAGATAATGGATTAATTTATTAAGTTTGCATTAATTAGATGTTTGATTAATTAAATTTGATTGGGTTAATTAAAATTATTAGATTAATTAAAGGTTTGTTTAATTAGAGATTAATGACTTAATGATTTTGGTTTAATTTAAGTTTTGATTAGTGTTTACTTGCATCTTAATTATGTTTAATTAAGTTTAGGTTTCATATGATTAATTTAATTAACTTATTAATTTATTAAAGGGTATGATTATTTAATTATGGGTTTGATTTAAGCTTAATTTTTTAAATGTCACTTATTTAAATTAATTTGATTAATTAAAATGGTGGGTTAATTCATTAAATTTTTATTAATTAAATGTTACTAATTAAGTTTGATTAAAATTAGATTAATTAAAGTTTATTTTAATTAAGATTAATGAATTAATAATTTAGGTTTAATTTATGTTTAATGTTTAGCATCTTATATGTTTGATTAAGTTTAGGTTTAATATGATTAACTTAATTAGTTTATTCAAGGGTGATTATTAAGTTTAATTATGGGTTTGATTTAAGCTTAATTTTAGAGTTAACTTTAATGTGACTTAAATTAATTTGATTAATTAAGATGATGGATTAATTTATTGAATTTTCATTAATTAAATGTTTGACTAATTGAGTTTGATTATTTATGATTAGGGTTTTACTTGATTTGATTTGTTATGTTTGTTTTATTTCATTAACATGATCAATTTAGTTATTAGGTTGAAATATTTAATGATTATTTAATTATCTCATTCCAAATGGATGTGATTTAATCATAGGTTAATTAAGTTTACTTTAATTTTATTTAGTTTAATTATTAGTATCAAATTATTAAAGTTTTCTAAGTTTGTTGGATTTTGAGTTTGATTTAAGATTTAATCATTTAATTGAGTTTTATTAACTTAAATAGATTTAATCATATTTAATTTAATCTCCTTAAAGATGATATTTTCTGATTTAAAGTTTGATTAATGGTTTAATGAATTTTATTCAATTTCTGATCATTTTATTATTATTATTATTATTATTTTATTTTTTTATTTATATTTATTTTTTTATTTTTTTTTTAATTATTTTAAACTCTAATCTTAAGTGTTTATTTGGGTTTTTAAGATTGAAGATAGAATCATTTTTTTTAAGAGTCTTAGATGTCGATTAAAGTGATTTAGGTTATCTTGAAGATTTTGTAAATTTCTGAATTTTTTTAATTTATTTTATCAAAATTGATAATCTGAATTTAAAATTTTAATATCTACCAATACAAAAGTGATTTTAACTTTAAATTTTTTACTGTATATGTGTTATAACATTAAGTTCAATATCTAAAATTTCAACTTAATATAACCTATATTTTTGGCTTAATTAATGAAATATGGTTTTCACTAAAACTTAAATTACGCTCATAATACTACGTAAATTTTGAGTATTTTGGATTTGTTGGATTCCTCTCGGATAGACAAATCCAACGAGCCCTTGTTTATAATTTTTGGTTAAGTATTTTATTTTTGATGAATTTTTGAAGTTTCAGATGATTTAAATTATTATTATTATTATTATTTATTTATTATTATTTTTTTTTTTTTGCGGTTTGGGAAGAAGCGACCGCGCTTTCTCTGTCCGTGAGTCGGGATCTCGTCAACGCGATCGAGGCGGGATCGCGCGATCGGCGTCGATCGTCCGTCCGGCGCGAAAATCGACGGTCCGGATCATTTCGTGCTCCGGCTCGGAAGCGGCTCGAAGCTCGGATCACGCGATCGAAGTCCGATCACCGTCGGTCCAGTTTAGATAATCGCGATCGCGAGCGGTCGCGATCCGTCGCGTGATCGATCTGCGGGATCGGACGTAGTAGGTGACAGTGTTTGTATTTTGGAAAAAAAAGTTTAAGCCAAAACTTGAATGGACCGTTTTTGGGTCAAATTCTATTTCCTGGGATGATTTAAAATAAAAGTCTGGATTTTCTAAAAAATTCCTAGAATCCAGAAATTTAATACAAAATATGCAAAATCCTAAGGACTACGGTTTTGAAAGTTACCTCACGGGGATGATTTGGTGGCGGTGAAGATCAGGAGCTTCTATGTGTGAGGAAGCAAAGTAAACTTTTTACTTGCTTCTCTTGAGCGCCTCCTTCTCCGATGTTTACATGCTGGGAAGAGCAAATCATGATTTTAGCTTAATATGGCTAAGCAGTGGGGAATGGGTTACTTTTGGCTTTGGAGAGCTTTGGGGAGTGATGATGGGAGCAAGAGCTCAAGTCTCATTTCCCTCTCCTTTTATAATGGATAAAATAAAGTTTGAATCATTTTGGCTCCAAATTGAATGCCATCTTGTTGGGGTGGTTAGGGATAGGTCTAGATTGATTGAGGACTTTGGATTTTTTCCAAAGTCCTCTCTACACATGATGAAATTTGTTTAATTGGAATATTGGTGCCATGTGATGAGGGGTTAAGTGCATGTGATGGGGAATTAAATGAGGTTAGGTGGAATCCTATGTGGGGTTGGTTCATGAGGATTTAAAATGGGTTGGGTTTATTTTGGGCTGATCCCAAATGAGTTTGGGTCGGATTTGATCAGCCCCTAATGGGTTTTGGCTTGGTTTCAAGGGATTTGGCCCAATTTAGGTCATATGGGTCATTTTGGGCCAAATTGATTTGACCAAAATTGTCCAAATTAACTTGGTTTATGGGTTGATTCATGTTTAATTAACTCATTGAAGATGAATGTCTTTGGTTTGAATTAATTTGGATTTAATTTTGATTTAGGCCAAATTGACCCTTTAAACAATTTGGGCTAAGTTGGGTCAAGTTGGGATTGGGCTCAATTGATCAAATTGAGTTCAATTATTGCTTTGGTCAAGTTCAATAATCAATTTAGAATGATTGAGCCATTGGTAATCAATTTGGGTTAGATCATGATTTGGCTTTGGTTCTTTAGGCCAATTTGGGTCAATTTGGATCAAATGGCCAATTGGGCTTGGTTTGGCCCAATTGGTTGCAATTGATCATCTAGTGATCAAAATCATGGTGGAAGATTTTGGTGAGCTTGGTTCAATCCAATTTGGGTTGGATTAGAAGTTGGCTCAAATGGTCCTTTAGGTCACTTTAGGTCAGTACCTAAGTGGTCAATTGGTTTAGTTTTGATTTGATTTGATAATTATAGGTTTCATTTACATTTGGGTAAATAATTGAATAAATGATTGATTCAAGAAAATTCGTTGGTTTTGACTTAATGGATAGAATTTGGCTAAGTCCAAAGAATTGGCTTAAAGGGTTTAAATTGAGTTTGGATTTGATTTTCAATATGGTTTTGGTCATTTGAATTTGAATTTTATTTATATTTGTGAATATAAATGAAGGAATAATTCATTTATGAAGAGATCAATTGAGTTTGATTTGATTTAAGGAAATATTTGGCTAAGCTTATGAATATGGTTCATATGGCTTAGGAAGGGGTTTTAGGATTTGAATTTGATTTTGGGTTTCAATCATTTGGAGTCAAATTTTGAAATTAGATTTAGAATTTGAATTTGAATTTGAGATTTGATTTGAGAATTGAGTCTGGTTTAATTTGAGAAAGTGTATCTAGATTAGATTTGGGCTATGGGATAGGTAATTTCCTTAAACCACAAGGCATAGCCTAATCTTATGATTAACACTTCTAAGTCTCTGGCTTAGGTTAGGTGTTCATCTAATCACTATATGTGTCTTATGACTAAGAAAATCTTAGTGTCTAGAAGAGTCCTAAGTCTAAGAAGATGTTAAGCTCACTCCAAAAGTGAGGTCAAAAGGACCCCAATAGGTGTGGTGTAGCGGCAAGGCACACATTGTGAGCGTTAGAAAGATCAACAACATTTAGAAGGTTGCAACAAACAACATAAGTGATCTATACTAGACACGAAGGTAGATAGAATCACGATCTTAGTGCAATGCACTCTCTTTATGCCAAGGGCATAAGAGCAGAAAGAATCCAGTGATTGAGTACATGAACCTTCCTCAGGGAATTCAAGTTATCTCGGGGATATAGATATGAGCTTGATTTTGAATATAATTTGTTTGGGTGTGTATCCACTGGGGATAAGAATTTAATTATATATATATTTTTTTTGATTTATTTGATCAGACTCCACTAGGGAGGCTGGTTTAATTATTATGGCTCCACGGAGAAGGGTTCTAGATTGAGGGCATATCCAGGATGTACACTCGGTGAAATTTGTTTGATTTAGACTAAGTTCCACGGGAGGCCAATTTGATTTCGCCTCTTTGGAGAAACTTGGTTGTTGATATGTTTAATTTGACTCCACGGAGGTTGGTTTCAAATTTATTTTGTTATGGACCTTGGTGTGATGGACTATCTTAAGAAGGGGCCAGGGCCTTTGTCAGATTTATAAGTCTAAAGGGATAGTCCATAAGGTAGGACTATCCAACCTAAGGTTGCCTTTTGGTGTGCTAGCTATGCGTAGTAGACTTACATCTTCCAAAGCAAGAAAAGTCGTTGGGCGATCTATTGGACGAGCAACACGAACCCTTGAGTGAGCACACCAGGGTCTTACCAACTCAAGTAGTCGATGATTAATTTGATTTGATTTGATTTACTTTAATTTTGTGTGTTATATTGTGGACCTGTTGGCTTGCGATGGACCCGAGGAGGAGCTATGTCGACTTTGATCTCGTTTACAAGTCCAAAGGGGTTCTACTACCACAAAGTAGGACTATCGACTAAGGGTTGCCTTTTGTGCGATTGTGTCTAGGAAGAAAGCGTGGCAGACATCTTCAAAGTAGAGATCAAGTTGGGGTGATCTGATGGCACAAATCAATCCGACTAGGACTATTTGAGTGAATGCCAGGACTCATATCGACTCAAGAATAGTCAATTACTTTAATTTTAGATGGACCTGTTGGTTTGCGATGAATCTACTAAGAAGGAGCTAATATCGACTAGACCTATCTTAGATTTACAAATCCAAAGGGATAGTCTATTAGGTAGAACTAACCAACCTAAGGGGTGCCTTTTGGTTTGATGGTCAAGTTTGGAAGAAAGCGGACTCACATCTTCTAAACAAGAATCCAGGGGTGATCGTTGCTTAGCAACAAATTAGACCCATTTTGCGTCGGTTTTAGCGATCGTCTTTGGAAAGAATGCGTAATAGACTTATATCTTTCAAAGCAAAGGCGAGGGGTAACTCATTGGTGGCACAACAAGTTGAACCCGACTAAGGCGTCTAGAGTGAAATCGAGGGATTTATCTCACTCAGTAGTCGAGCAATTCCTATAGGGAGTTTTCGCGACCGCCTAAGATAGGATGCTTGGGAAAGGGCCCTTTGGGGCTTGAATTCTAATCCACAAGCAAATATTTTGTTTGTTTGTTTAATTTGTTTTATCATGGACCACATTAGTTTAGGGATCAAAGCGAGAAGGAGCTTATATCGACTAGACACTCTCAGTTCTTGAACCAAGGAGAATCTGGCATCCTGAACAAATTCTCCAACCACAGGGGTGGCTACCGGGAAAGGGGTCAATCCAAAAGTAACACAGGTAGTGTCTAAATGGGGTCTCAAGGGCGTGATCCAAATAGAATGCCCAGGGAAGGGCCACAATGGGGCTTCAATCCAACACCGAAAATGACATGGCTAGTCATATATCACATAGGTATTGGTGGCCAACTCATGGAGAAAGCGGGGACTTACATCTTCCAAGAGTGGTGTACCCAGTGAGTCCATAGCGAACATCAACCAACTATGGTGCCCATCGGTTTACAATCGGTCTAGAAAGAAAGGCTTACATCTCTCTAAGCGGGCCGGCTGGGATGATAGTCTCTTCTCGAGTGCCATCCTAGGCGACCTGAGTGAATGCCAGGATCGACTCAAACATAGTCAAGAGGAAAGGCCTCTAGGGGACTTACCTAAACCTCAAATATATTTGACTGGTTAGGTCATGATGATTAGTTCAAGAAGAAAGCAGGACTCACATCTTCTCAAACATGATCAATCATGAGGTAGCTTCTTGCTAGCGTGAAGACTCTGAAACTAACAAGGCTCATCGGTTTGCAATGGGATTAGGAAGAAAGCAGGGACTTACATCCTCCAACAAATGACCACTGGGGTGATCGGTTGCTTTGGACAACAAATCAAACCCGACCTAGAGCGACTAATGAGTGAGTGCCACAGGGGCTTGCTCCCACATCAAAGTAGCAGAAAAAAGATATGTGTATTTGTGTTTGATATGAAGGAATAGGTTGCCGGGACTCTTACACACTAAACCTCGGAAACTCGACTGGTTAGAGTATGGTGGCTAGTTCGAAGAAAGTGTTGGGACTCACATCTTCTTAAATAAAAGTGAGGTAGTTCACTAGCAGGCGGTGAAGCCTACCAAACTAACAAGCTCATTGGTTTGCAATGGTCAAATTAGGAAGCGGGACTTACATCCTCCAAATGACCACTGGGGTGATCGGTTGCTTTGGACAACAAATCCCGACCTAGAGCGTAATGAGTAGTGCCAGGGCTTGCTCCCACTTTAAAGTAGCAGAGAAAGATATGTATGTTTTTGTGTTTGATATGAAGGAATAGGATGACCTTTGGGGACCCTAAATATATCATGATGAATTCACAAGCAAAAGATATTTCTAACACAGAGGAAATAAAATTTGAGATGAAAGAGATTTTATTGATAATTATTTTCAAACAAGATTTATGGATAATATTTCTTTAAGTAGAGCCCATTGATTGGAAGCATCAGCTGCTCTCCTTTATGAGTTGGTAAGACCCTCCTTGGTAGGCCTTCTCTATGGCAGGGCCTTCCCAAGTGGGTTCAAACTTTCCTCCTATCTTTGAGAACAATTGGTCTCCTTAGAACTAAAACAAGCTCTCTACTTGAAAAGCTCTAGGACGGACCAACTTGTTGAGCTTGAATCATCTTGGCTTTATATAACTTCGAGGTTTTGGCATGCGCTGTAGTCTCTCCTCCAAACCCTTGAGCTCTTCCAAGTAACTTAGCATTACGTTACATTTGTGATTTTGCTACCACCTATCCTTAGTGATGGGAGTTAGACTTCTAATGGTAGAACGGCTTCGGACCCATACACTAAGGAGAAAGGGGTAGATTGAGTTGGAGTTCTATATGTGATACGGTAGGCCCATAAATCTTCAACCAACTATTCATGCCATCATCGTTTGTTGTCATCTAGTGTCTTCTTCAGTATTTGAATGAGGGTTTTGTTGAAGGCTTCTGCTAACCCATTTGCTCTTGGATAGTAGATGGTAGAATATCTCCAATCTATGTTGTGTCTTCGAGCAAAGCTATTGATTTTAGTGCTCTTGAATGCAGTACCATTATCGGATATAATTCATTGAGGCACCCCGAACCTATATACGATATGGTTCTAAAAAGCGGAGCACATGTTGGCTGTGACCTCTCTAAGTGGGATTGCCTCGCATTTGGAAAAATAGTTGATGCGGTAGAATGAGATGACCCTTGGAAGAAGGAGGATTATCGGACCCACAATGTCAACACTCGAATGGCCACCAATAGCGTGGATGTGGTTGTAGAATGTGATGTAGGACACACCGTACGACATTGATGGCATCTCAGCTACATCCATCGATGCAGTGATCATCGAAGGCCGGTAGTATCTAGTCTCTTGATCTTGGCTTTCATCTTGGACAGATTGATGTGCCCACATAACCACGAGTGTACCTGGTCAATTCTACGGGCTTCATGTTTGTCGGACAACGTAACCACATATGATCGAAAGACTTGCAAGTGCTACAAGAGTATAGGAAAGGGCTCTACACTTCACGGTATGCGGTGATTTCTCTTGAGGTAGTTTGCCTACATTTAAATAATCTATGAATGGTTGCCTCAATCGGCTCCTCATCCCTAAGTAATGGCAACCCTTCAAGAGAATCTCTCAATGAGTTGACATCAATAAGGGACAAGACTTGTCTATTTTGGACCCTTATTGGAATGAACTCATCTTTCGGACATGCCAACTCTTTGGCAAGCTTGGCTAATGCATGTATTGCGTTCTCCTCGAGGAATCTTATAGATGGTAACCTCACGGGATTTGGGCCAACAACTCCATAGTGTACTTATGGTAATGATGGAGCTTAGGCTTTAGAACTTTATAGGACCCAGATTTGGTTGATGACTAGCGAGAATCTCAAAGATGTTGATACTACATGCATAGTGTAATGACTAACTCAGGGCCGTGAGCCTCATATTGGCTTCATTATTTGGTGCATGGATTGGATAGATGATGAGAATCTCATCACATATGCAGGTTAGGAGAACTATTCCTACCCCCTTCCACAGGATAATAAATTGTGGTTCTTCTCCTCTTTGAGAGGAAGCGCACCATCAAAGTACATCTCAGTCGAGCACTAGTACCCCTAAGTTCATGATTTGTTCATCGGAGATCATCATTAAGCGGAGAATGAGTGGATGTCTTTGCTAAGAAATCCATAAGTGCTTGTCCTTTTATGCGCGGAGAATGCGAATGTTATCAATCAAGACAAAATCATGGACCAACACAACCGTCGGATAAGGTATGTCATGAGATATTGTAGTGGATTGACTCTAGAGATCAAGTTCACCTTATGAAAGCATGTAATCGTAACTTTTGGGATGCAAAGATTCTAGGCTTTTCAATAGGTGGATAGTTTGCCTCTGAGGGATTAGAGCGGATAATAGAGAGTTCTCCTTCCCATTTGGTTTGCAACAAAGCGAGGAGTCATCTAGTATATAATATAGCGACTTGCGGGATATAGGGGGTTTGGAGGTGTCATCGATATTGCTTGATATCTTGAAAGCATCTTGCACTTATCATCCCATTTGAACTTGGCATCTTTTTTGATAAGTCGAGAATGGTTGGCATCTTCATAAGTTGGAAATAAAGCGTCTTAGATAGTAGCCCTTGGAGACTGAGTTGTGTTAGGCTTTTAGGGGGTGGCATTTCTAATATCGCTTTGATCTTTTCTGGATCGATTTCAATTCCTCGGTGTCGGACAACAAACCCAAGAAATTTTCCTGAAGCTACTCCGAATGCACACTTCAGGGGGTTCATTTTGAGGTTGTATTGTCTTAGTTCAAAACTACTCTCAAGTCAAAGAGATGGTCTTCCTTTTCTTTACTTTTGAGATCATAGCATTCAACTTGATGATGAATAAGTTCATCGAAGATTCAGTCATGGCGGTATGTGGCACCGGCATTTTAAGGCCGAAAGGCATGACCTTATAACAATATATTCGTCGGGTTGAAGCGGTTTTCTTTCATCCTCGGGGCCATCTTAATTTGGTTGTAGGATGACCCATCCATCCATGAGATGAAGCAATGTCCACCATTAATTACGGTATAGGAAGTGGGAATTCATCCTTAGGACATGCCTTATTTAGATCCATCACTATGCAATTTGGCCATTCTTTTTCTTAAGCGGCCAACCAGTAGGATATTTTTCTTCCCTAATAAAGCCCGATCATTTCGGTTTCTTGATTTGAAGTGACACATTGTTCAATATCTAATCGTCTAGGAGCATGTTTGATAGGGTTAGCATTAGGTTCTATTGCTAGTTTATGGGGTGTATGTCGGAGATAAGAGCATCTCTTCATAACTCCATGCAAGCAATCCTTAAACTCAATCAATAGATTCACTAAATCATTGGTTTCTTTTTCATTCAATAGAGAACGATATATGTTGGTTGGATCTTGATTCCAGGTTGATTTCTTTGAGCTCATCGATAGTTGATGATCTCCTCTTGAACTCTGGCGGTGCATCTTTGACTTCAAAGTCATTTGGATCATCGAAGTTTCTAAGCACACCTCCTCATATGAGTTAGCATGATTTGAAAAGAACTATCGATTCCAAATGATTGGTGATGACTAGCGGTAATCATCATCATCAATTTGGACCCACATCCAATCTAGTCCCGATTGTGAATGCGCATTTGTTGTCCCATAACCTTTCAAAGTAATCGACTGTTTAGACCAAGCATGTGGAATTAATCCTTTCTTTGCTAAATTAAGAACACAAGCGAATACCAATCAAAAGGTAATTCTATTAAATCTTTATATGAATCATCCTCAAGTTCTACATCTTGACTTGAGGATGATGCTCCAAGAAAGAACGCACTTTTACATTTGTGGAAGACTTAGGGGTTCCTTAACTACCAAACCCTCAACTTTTTTGAGAAAAGTGGGGTTAGAGCTAAAGTTCCCAATTGATGCTTCCTTTGTTTCACATATAGACTTGGATACACTTATGCTTTGCTTAGCACGGTCTTCATCATTTGTCCAGCTCAACTCACTTGCATGGGGATGTCTGCGGAAGTGCTAGTTGGTGTACTAATCATATATGACTCATCATCGAACTAGATTCTAAGTCTATATAGATAGTAGGTGTAGTCATGGTAGCGGACATAACTCTATTGGATGGCCAATAAGGAGGTCTTCCATCTAGGCATGTCTCACGGATCTACCTCTTCTCTGGTGGAGGTCAGTCATCCTACCCATATGTTGAATGGAGTAACACTGTGGGTGGAATCTAATGTTAGGCTCTACTTTCTCCTCAAGTCTATTTCTCTCCCTTTTATTTTCTTTCTCATTTTCTTTTTTCTTTTCTTTTTTTCTTTTCTTTTCTTTTTCTTTTCCTTTTCCTTTTCTTTTATTTTTGAACTTTCACCAAGTTCGAGAATAGACTTGTTGATTTTGAGGGAGATAGTAGGTTGCATCTTATATATTCCTCATGAGCGTGAATGGCTTAAGATCTCCTTTGATCTGATTCAATCCCACCTCTCATGAACTTCATGCCGATGATGTAGAGAGGATGGAACCACATTCCCAGCATTGAAAGATGTATGCAGTCATAATATACTTGGCGGTAGTCTTCCAATCATCCACTTCTAAGCAATACTATAGAGCTAAAACCCTCTCGCCTTGTTCATTGAATCCTCTCAACATCATCCTCTCTTTTGAAAGTTTGGAGATGTCAATCTTTAAGTAGCGAGGGTTTTAGACTCATAATATTCAGATGCACCACAGTCAAAGAACTCGGATATCAGTATCTTCCAACATCCTAATGTAAAGAGGCGGTTGTGCTTGGTGGTTCCTAGAAGCAAGTCTTCATTCGAATGTAACTCTAGAGTGTCTTACACTCAAGCCTCCTCTTTGATAGCGGTCGGTGCTAAGCATATCTCAGGATCGAGGAGGCCTTGATTAGAGATTCCTCATCTCTTTGGATAAGATGAGGCGTCATATACTTAACTTAGGCGGCTTTCTAAGATGTCTAGGACATTGTAGTCAACCTTGGCATCCTCCACAAGCATATCCATGGGTGGAGCATCTTGTGGAGAGGTTATCACTCTTTAGAACCAATGATTTGCTTACCCTTATCACGAGGTGCCACCACAGGAGGTAGAACTTTGCCACTGAAGGTTAACTTGTGACCTCTTGGAATGATGAATTTGTAGGAAGTTCTACCTTCTCATCGTGTACTACAACTTCTCCTATGGGATCATCGAGTCAGATGACTCCAAATCAATCTCAATGGGTGAACCCGAATGATTTAGGAATGGAAAATCCATTTCTAAATCAAAGGTGGAATGATCAGAACTAAAGTCATCATTATTTTGTAAACTTGAAGAGTTTTCAAGAGGAATAAAATCTAGAGTATCAAAAGTGGACAAGATAGAAGTGAAAGCTTTCTTCATTGATTTCTTAGATGGAGGTACATGATAGAAATCTAATAAAGTAAGTGGAGGAAGGGGTATAGTGCCCTTGTCCGCTGATACAATGCTCCTATTGGCAGAAGAGGATCTAGTGGAGGAAGAAGTAGTAGGCAACAATGGATGGAGTCTTTGGGGACGGTGGTTGTGCTACTATGCTATCAGGCAAGTAAGGTAGGCTGCTGTTGCTGCTGGGCTGACACCTTCTTCAAGTTGTCTTTGGCAACTTGCAAACCTTCCTTGGTGTTGGAGGTTTGAGTTACTTGCACAAAGAAAGTTTCTTGATCTTAGAGACCACTTTTTTGAGGTTCGGGATAAGGCAATATCTCAACCTTCTTTTTTTCTTAAGAGGATCGTAAGTATCCCCAAGAATTACTCTGATAGAACTAGAGGGTTGTTCTAACAAGTATTCCTTGGGGATGACAATAGCTCCTGACTTGTAGCGTCAAGCCAGTCCTTAAAGGTGACACAATCCTCCAAGACATGACTGACCATACGGTGGTAGGGGAAATAGTTAGGATCATCACTCTTTGCACCACCTCTTGGGCTCAGTGCGAAAGTCGTTTCTTTAAGAGATTCTTAAAGATCTTCTAACTACCTCCCTCTTGAATGAATATGGTTTATTCAATTTATCGATAAGAGTAGGTGGGTAATACTAGCGGTGGATATGAGTACCGTTGCTGAGTATATTGTGGCGAGGCGGTGGCGGGGTGGTGGTGATATCTTGGCGAGGTGGTGGTAGAGGTGGCAATGGAGGCTTTGCATGAGGTCTCTCATCTTGAGCTGGTACTTCCCTCATCTACTACCCAGCTTCTTCTCGAATACTTTCTGTAGCTTGGGCTTGAATGATTAGTCTTGAAAAGGTAATTGATTGGCTTCCCCTTGTAGGCTAGTCACCTTGTTGATTAACTTCTCAAAGGTTTTGATCGTACATCCCTTGAGCATGAAGGCAACCGGACCATGAATATTCTTGAGAAGAATTTCTATAGCATCTTTCATTGATTCCATTTCATACTCGGGTTTACCACAGAATATAATCAACAAGGGACTCATTTGGATTTTGTTGGGCCCTGAGGTCACCCTGATTACCCTTCTTTGGGCTCCAGAACCTCTTGATGAAGAGGTGCTCCAACTCGGCAAAGTCTTCTTGAACCATTGGGTAGTTGATACCAATCAAATGCAATGCACGTCAAACTCTGAAGAGGCGGAATAGTGCATCCTTGCCACGACATTGCCATCATAAATATGTGCTATGTCTTTAGGGGTTCCCACTGCCATCAAAAATTTTGAAGGAAGGAGGCACAAAACCCTTAGGATATTGGACACAATCAAATTCCTGGTAGGG
The DNA here is from genome assembly GCA_021442155.1 of Cymbidium sinense. Classification (NCBI taxonomy): domain Eukaryota; kingdom Viridiplantae; phylum Streptophyta; class Magnoliopsida; order Asparagales; family Orchidaceae; genus Cymbidium; species Cymbidium sinense. Next base: position 266,723,467 of record CM038215.1, read on the forward strand.
GCCTTTGGAGCAGAGATGAGCCACCTGGGCTTGTGCCAGCATCCTTCACTTTGCTCCACTGCTTGATATCTTTTCTTGCATGGAGGTCTGTCCACCACCTTCTATGCATCGCCACTATCACAGTCAGAGATGTACTCTTGGGGCGATCAACATGCAACAACCGGGGTGACCTAAGAGTAGGCATCTTGATGGAGCTTGGCCTTGAAGTGCTAAGGCGCGCTAATAAATCTTCAACTCTTCTCCATCTTCTAATATGCTCATCTCTGCCTCAGCTGTGAAGGTGTTGGGTTGAATGAGCTATCTTCTTCCTCAACTACAACACCCTCATGTTGATCCCAGAAGGAACCCCAGTGTCAACCATATGGACTTACTTTGAGTCCTCCAAGAGATCATCCCCATGGATCAAAAGCGACCCTAGCATCCTCTTCATGGGCGGTCATCCCCATGAGTTCCCTCTTCTCGAAGAAATCGGCGATCTCGAAGAAGCGTCAGTTGTCGAGGATAAATACCTTTCTTGGCCGGGTGGAGGTATACTCACGGCGAAATACATCGAGCATTTCTTGCCGTCTACTATCTCTAGAGGGTGCTCCTGATAGGTATATGTTGATCATTTGTGAAACCGATGTGGAAGGATCTACTGTCATGGATACTACATCTATATCCTCCATCCCTTCCCTGATCCGTAGGTGGAGGCTGAGCTGCTGTGGCGTGGTGACTTCGACCACGGCACCTTGGGTCGCCATTCCTTCTTCTCAGTTGGGGAGGTCGAATAGGAGTGCTACCTTACCTCACCGGGTGGAGTAGATGGAGTGGGATCCTTGGGCGTAGGGATCACCAATGGTCTTGGTCTTTCCCCAGGGGGGCACGGATCTTGGTGAATGGGGATGAGTTGGATGGTGGCGATGGTGAGTGGGTGAGTGGGGGTAGGAGGCACCGCCTACTCTGACTACTCCTGTAGCCTTGGGATGATCTCGAGCGATGATCGACACGGTAGGGCGATCGGAAATCCATAGGCGGAGCCGCTGAACAAACCTCACATTCCTCTCCTACTTGCTTGGGCCTCCTCTCTCCTATCAAATTTACTCTCTGGGATAAGCGTCCTGGATCAAAAGCGGACTCTACGGCGTCGTAGGCTAACTGGCGTAAAGGCATGAGGCGGCATGCTTCCAGCTCCCAGCCGGTGTGAAAATATCTTTGGTGGAGGTAGTGCGACAATCCTCTGTAGTCCTCCTCTCCATCGAGGGCGAAAGGGGGAAACCTACTACCACTCAAATGTGGAGAGGTCTCATAGGGAGATCCCTCCTTAGCCACATGGGAAGCGACATCCATCTCTCTCTCTGCCCTCTTGTGATGTCGCTTGATCTTGTGGTTCTTGTTACGGCGCTGTGAATGTGTAGGTATGTCAAAGCGAGAGCTAGCACCCACCTCGAATGTGGAGGAGACTATTTCAGAAAGAAAGACAGTCTTCCCTTTTGGGAATCCAAGGAGGGTAGTAGGCTGTAGGAGTGGCCGACCCAGTGGAGCGGCCGCAGAAGCTGTGGCGGGCGAGAAGGTGGCCTTCCTCTTTAGTGGAGGAAACTTCAGAATGGATGGCAATGAGTGGGTGCGTCGCCCGCCCTCCTCACTTGTTTGTGGTGAGGCGCCCCTGAAATCCTCACTCCCTCAAAACCACGGCCAAAGTAGATGACCTCGGTGGATGGTAGAGACTAGCATGATCCAAGGCTAGGTTTAGGCAGTGGGGAAGGAAAACCGAGCTTGTTGGGAGCCATAGATCTTGGGAGGGAAAACAATTGATTGCAGAAATCGCATTGAAAGCGTAGAGTGGACACTTGCCTTGATATTCACCTTCAATCATTGATTTCAAGATTTGATTTTGAATTTGAACCCACACTAAACAATCTTAAGGATGTTAAGTGGGGTTCATCAAAATTAGAGATTTTGGATATTGAGGAGAGTCTTTGCCATTTGATTTGATTTAGAACCCATACTCCATTTAGGTATGTTGGGTGGGGTTCTAAAATTTGAGAGAGATTTTCTTGAATATATTTGTGTTTTGTGCATCTTGTTTGAAAATATTGATAGTTTGAAAGACCTCTATGAAATTTGGGTATGCTAAGAAGAGGTTGTGTGTGTTTGAAATATTTTTGCTTGTGAAGATTTGATTGTGTGATATTTTGATTTGAAAATGGGGCTTCTTTCTTAACAAATTTGGTATGTTAAGTAGAGGCCACATGTGTGATTTGTGTTTGGTGATGAGGCTTTCACTTAACAAATTTGGTATGTTAAGTGAAAGTTAAATGTGCATGAGATAAATTTGCTTTTCTTTGAAGATGGGAGTCATACTTAACAAGATTGATATGTTAAGTGAAAGCCCCAAATTTGTTTGAGATATGTTGGTTTTGAGAATGAGACTCTATCACAAATTTGGTATGTTAAGTTCAAGTGTGATTTATCATGAAAAAATTGGATCCTTACTTAATAAATTCGGTATGTTAAAATAGGGATCAAATTTGCATTGAAAAGAGACCCTCACTCAACAAATTTGGTATGTTGAGTGAAAGTCAAAGGTGATTGTGATTTTGAAAATGAAACTCTCCATTTGTTGGTATGTTAAGTGAAAGTCAAATGATGTTATTTTGAAGATGAAACTCTCACTTAACAAATTTGGTATGTTAAGTGAAAGTCAAATGTGTTTTATTTATTTTTTTTATATTGAAAGAAAATGAACTTATTTATACTTAAGTTTGTTAAAGAGTTCATTTTGTACTTATGATTTTCAAAAATGGAGTTCTCATTCGATATACTTGGGCATGTCAAATGAGTTCCCAATGTGTTTTGAAGTTCAAGACTTTAGCATGAAGGAATTCTATCAGACAAAATGCAAATAGAATTCAATTTTCTCTACCTTCTCCAAGGAAGGGAACTCCCATTTGACAAATTTGGTTATGTCAGGTGGGGTTCAAATATGTCTTGACTTCTCTTTTGTGTGTGTATGGTTTATTGCTTTTCAAAAGGAAACTTCAACTCTAGCACATGTGAAGTATCTAAGTGGAGTTTCAATTTTTTTTTTTTAGTGTGGTTTTATTTGAAAATAGAATCTCCATCCAACGAATTTGAGTGTGTGGGGGGGATATATCCATTTCAAAGAAAATGTGCTTTTGAAAATTAAAATTGTTGATTTTGATTTTTTTTTTTTTTTTTTTTTTAAAGAACCTCCTTGTAACAATCATCAGTTTGTTAAAGCGAGGTTTGGTTATATGTGTTTTGTGAAAATTTCTTATAAACTTGTGTACGATCCCTTATTATGTGGATTTTGAAAAGTGCTTTTGGAAAGACATGTTAATTTTGTAGAAGAGTTTTATTCTCTTATTGTTCATGGGATGAACCTTGCCTCACCATCGAATGGTGAGAGATTTTTAATTTTGGTCATCTCCTCTGTTTGATTAATTTTAATTTTCACCTATTGGGGAACGATGATTTTAAGACTACAGGTGAGGTCCTAAAACTAAAGGATGTTGGCGCTTTGCTTAAGGATGAAATAAGCTAAGCTGAAAGAATGATAGGACTATATAAAATATAAGTCCACTATCGATGCTTGGAGACAATAATTGTCTACTAAAGATGGAGAGAGGAACTATCCCAGTAGTGCGAGAAAAATCTGTGATTGTTTTTTTGGGGTGTGGGACACCATAGATCTTAGGGGTACTTATTGAAGTGATCAGTGACATTAAGGAATGATGTACTATCTCAAAGATAGAAATCACCACCCTATAATGGACTAATCACTGTAAGGACTCTGAGGCATGATAGTCTTTTGAATATACGAGATCTTTCCCCACTTTACATGGAAAAGTAGTAAGTAGGGTTTATTTTAAGCGGGTTCATTAAGTTCCCTATGGAGGCCCCATAGTTAATTACATCAGAAATGAGAATTTCTTAAGAATACTCGATTAAAGTAGATAATTAGTCTCCAAAGATTTCAAGGTTAAGACTATCAAAGGATTGGCTATTTTAGAAAATCAAATGGGATAGATCAAGGAGAAGACTTATTTTGGAATCCAAGAGAAAGTAGGAAATACTCATGATATCTTGGAAGCCTAGTGAGCATTCCAATCTACCTATAGTTGGGCTTTATATTTTGAAATTGAAGAGAGTTAATTATTTGAGTTGACATTTTATTAGATTCTTGGGGCTTATAATTCCTAACATAAGATTGTGGAAATGCTAAGAGGTGAGGATTTATGCTTGTAGCCCAAAGCGACTAGATTCTAAACTAAGGAGCTTGGTACAAAACAAAGGCACAACCTAAATCTAAGGCAAATGGGTATATGGTTTCTCCAGAGAATAAAACCCACATTTGGACTTATTACAGAGGGTGGCGACTAACTCCTCCTGCTTTAAATCCATGTAGGCAAGTCTTATGCTTTCAAGATGGCTAGGATTGTTCATTTAGAAAACTAAGTCCTTAGACTCACTCCTAAGAGACTAGAGCATGAGTGGTATGAATCCATGACTTAATCTAATGCAAATTTTATCAAATTTATTTGATTCTTTTGGACTTTATTTTGACACAGGTATGGGATTTTGTATGCCTAAATGCATGAGAATTTGATTATGGGCCAAATCAAGAGAAAGGGGTGTCTTCCACCAAAGGCTCTCATAGGTTAAGCCTTGATTCTCGGCAAGATGGAAGCTCCCTCTTAACAAGAGTGAAAAGAACATGATGATATTATACATTCATCCATCCAAAGGGGTTACTAAAATTTTATTATCTTGATTTAATCTAGGCTTTTATGTGAGGTTATGAGTTGTTTTAAAATTTTAGTTATGAGTTGTTAATTGGGGTAGAAAAATTAATTTTATCTAAGAGCCTACAGCATCCGGGCCACACATTCGCATCAATCATAAAGAAACTATGAAAAGCATGTTATTTCTAATGATCTAAACACAACATCAAACAATTTTATAGACTACCAGTAAAAGAATAAAAGGCACGTCGTTAATTACACCGAAAAGAAAAGAAAAGATGGGTAGCTCTACCTTATACAACCGGATTACAAAAATAATATATATATCTTATGGGGTCTTCTTTTCTTCATTTCTTCATTTCTTCATTTCTTTCTTTCTTTTGATTTGATTTACTCAAAGGCATCCAGGGCAGGGGTAAGCCTTCTGCTTGCTCATCTAATCCCCATAGCACTAATCTAATTCTAATGCAAAATTACATCAAAATAGGAAAAGTAAATCTAGCTACCAAAACAAATGTTAGCTACACATATATCCAAAGTTATATGAATAATTTGGACTTAGCACACACATGGGTAACCAAGTCCACTCTAACATGGGTTACACTTAAAAGCAGCATAAAAGCATTATATATTTTTTTTAGCTGACCCCTTTAAGCATAACCCTCTGCAGAAAATATGATTAGGCTAATAACGGCCTAACATCCAGTCTACAAAACATACACCCTAACATCCAGTCTAAAACATTACATCACAAAACAAAACACAACATCATACATACAACGCCCTAACTTAGCACTAGAAGTAGTGACTTAGTATTCTAATGTGTGTGCTTAAGGCTTGTGTAGCAAGACTTTATTGCTTCTTTAGTTTAAGTTCCAATTTGAAGTTTGAATTTAAATTTTACCTTTGGGTGATTTCAATCTAAATGATTTAATGATTTGCTTTTCATTTTTTATTTCAGTTTTATTTGGTTGGAATGATATTTAGGTTCTCAAGAATGAAGAGTAGGATGAATTCCATCGTAGGACTATTCTACATCCTAATTCTAAGGAATCTAACTAAAGTCCTTAAGTATCTTGATTAGCCATTTGAATGTAATTCATTTGATTTAGAATTTAGAATTTGAGTTTATTTAAGTATTTGATTAATTGATTTTTTTTATTGTTTTTGGTTTAATTGCATCTTGATAATTCAATATCCTTTTAAATATTTAATTCTTTTCTTTGATCATGGTTATGTGATTTAACTTTATGTTTATTTGATTGTGGTTTGTTTTGTAGTTTGATTGGATTAGATTTTGAGATTATATTTTTGATTCTTGGGTTTAATTCTTTGTTGTGGGATCATATTTTTAATCACATCCATTTGTCATGTTCATCAAGTTTGGTTTGCATTTTGATTTCATATATTGGATAGTTAATTAGTTCATTTTATTTAAGTAGGTTGAATGAGATTTGATTTGATTCTATATTAAATTGATGAGAATCTTTCTTGATTTAACTTAATTTGATTCAATTTGATTTTCTTAGCTTTATTGGTCTTATGGTTTGCTTAGGTTCAATGTGATTATGTGATTTGTTTAATTAATAAGTGTATTTATGTTAATTATAAAGGTTTGTTTAATTTTTTTTTTTTTCATATTTGTTTAGACAAATGATGTAATTTGACTTAATGGTTTTGGTTTTTTATGTTTTGATTAGTATTTAATTGTGTTTTGATTAATTAAGTTTAATGTAATTAATTGATTAACTTAATTAGTTTGTTTAAGAGGTATGATTAAATTAAATAAAGATTTGTTTAACTTTTAATTTAATTTCATGTTTATTTGAGTTAATGATGTAATTGATGAATGATTGAAGTTTAAATTAGGGTTTGATTATCATTTAATTATATTTTTATGTTTGATTAAGCTTAAGTTTAATATGATTAATGTAATTTATTTATTTAATTTATTTAATAAATGTGATTAAATTAATTAGTAGATTTGTATTTAATTTTTAATTAACTTTAATCGATTTATAAAGTTAAATTTGGTTTATTAAGATAATGGATTAATTTATTAAGTTTGCATTAATTAGATGTTTGATTAATTAAATTTGATTAATGGGTTAATTAAAATTATTAGATTAAAGGTTTGTTTAGAGATTAATGACTTAATGATTTTGGTTTAATTTAAGTTTTGATTAGTGTTTGCATCTTAATTATGTTTAATTAAGTTTAGGTTTCATATGATTAATTTAATTAACTTAATTAATTTATTTAAGGGTATGATTATTTATGGGTTTGATTTAAGCTTAATTTTAGCTTTAATGTCACTTATTTAAATTAATTTGATTAATTAAAAAATTAATTCATTAAATTTTTATTAATTAAATGTTGACTAATTAAGTTTGATTAAGGGTAATTAGATTGATTAAAGTTTATTTTAATTAAAGATTGATGTAATTTAGGTTTAATTTATGTTTTAATGTTTAATTGCATCTTAATTATGTTTGATTAAGTTTAGGTTTAATATGATTAACTTAATTAGTTTATTCGAGGGGTGTGATTATTAAATTTAATTATGGGTTTGATTTAAGCTTAATTTTAGAGTTAACTTTAATGTGACTTACTTAAATTAATTTGATTAATTAAGATGATGGATTAATTTATTGAATTTTCATTAATTAAATGTTTGACTAATTGAGTTTGATTATTTATGATTAGGGTTTTACTTGATTTGATTTGTTATGTTTGTTTTATTTCATTAACATGATCAATTTAGTTATTAGGTTGAAATATTTAATGATTATTTAATTATCTCATTCCAAATGGATGTGATTTAATCATAGGTTAATTAAGTTTACTTTAATTTTATTTAGTTTAATTGATTAGTATCAAATTATTAAAGTTTTCTAAGTTTGTTGGATTTTGAGTTTGATTTAAGATTTAATCATTTAATTGAGTTTTATTAACTTAAATAGATTTAATCATATTTAATTTAATCTCCTTAAAGATGATATTTTTTGATTTAAAGTTTGATTAATGGTTTAATGAATTTTATTCAATTTCTGATCATTTTATTATTATTATTATTATTATTATTTTTTATTTTTTTTTTTTTTTATTTAATATTTGGGTTTTTTTTTTTAGATTATATTTTAATTAACTTTTAGTTATTTAAACTCTAATCTTAAGTGTTTATTTGGGTTTTTTAAGATTGAAGATAGAATCATTTTTTTTAAGAGTCTTAGATGTCGATTAAAGTGATTTAGGTTATCTTGAAGATTTTTGTAAATTTCTGAATTTGTATTTAATTTATTTTATCAAAATTGATAATCTGAATTTAAAATTTTAATATCTACCAATACAAAGTGATTTTAACTTTAAATTTTTACTGTATGTATGTTATAACATTAAGTTCAATATCTAAAATTTCAACTTAATATAACCTATATTTTTGGCTTAATTAATAAAATATGATTTTCACTAAAACTTAAATTACGCTCAGAATACTACATAACTTTTGAATATTTTAGGTTTGTTGGATTCCTCTCGGATAGACAAATCCAACGAGCCCTTGTTTATAATTTTTGGTTAAGTATTTTATTTTTTATGAATTTTTGAAGTTTCAGATGATTTAAATTATTATTATTATTATTATTTATTTTTTTATTTTTTTTTTTTATACGCGCGGTTTGGGCGGGAAAGACAGCGACCCGCGCCTTTCTCTGGACCGTCCGATCACAGATCGGATGGTCTAGATCAGATCGCGATCCAGAGGCCAGGATCGCGCGATCGGCGATCTGAGCCGTCCGATCGCGCAAACCACGCATCGGACGGTCCAGATCATTTCCGGTGCTCCGAAGCTCGGAAGCTGGCTCCGGCTCGGATCGCGATCACAGCCGTCCGATCGCGCAAACCGCGCAATCGGACGGTTTAGATCGCATCGCGCGCGATCTGAAGGCGGATCGCGCGATCCACGCGCGAGCCGTCCGATCCCACGGGATCGGACGCTATGCGCCGGCGGTGAACAGTGTTTCAGGGTATTTTGGAAAAATGAAAGTTTGCAAAACTTGTCCAAATGGATTTTGTCGGTCACAAAAAAATTCTATTTCTATTTGGGATGATTTAAAATAAAAGTGCTTTGGATTTTCTAAATTCCTAGAATCACGGAAATTTAATACAAATATGCAAAATCTAAAGGCCGACTACGGTTTGGCGAAAGTTACCTCACGGGGATGATTTCGGTGGCGGTGAAGAGATCAGGGAGCTATGTGTGTGAGGAAGCTTAAGTAAACTTTAGCCTTGCTTCTTGAGCGCCTCCTCCGATGTTTTCGCCTGGAAGAGCAAATCCTTTTATGATTTGAGCTTAATGGCTAAGCAGTGGGGGATGGGTTACTTTTGGCTTTGGAGAGATTTGGGGGGCTGAGTGATGATGGGAGCAAGAGAGCTCAAGTCTCATTTCCCTCTCCTTTTATAATGGATGAAAATAAAAAAATTTTTGAATTATTTTGGCTCCAAATTGAATGCCATCTTGTTGGGGTGGTTAGGGCTAGATCTAGATTGATTGAGGACTTTGGATTTTTGCTTTAAGTCCTCTCTTGCTCCACATGATGAAATTTGTTTAATTGGAATATTGGTGCCATGTGATGAGGGTTAAGTGCATGTGATGGGGGAATTAAATGGGGTTGGGTGGAATCTATGTGGGGTTGGTTCATGAGGGATTTAAAATGGGTTAGGTTTGTTTTGGGCTGATCCCAAATGAGTTTGGGTCGGATCTGATCAGCCTCTAATGGGTTTTGGCTTGGTTTCAAGGGATTTAGCCCAATTTAGGTCATATGGGTCATTTTGGGCCAAATTGACCCATTTGACCAAAATTGTCCAAATTAACTTGGTTATGGGTTGATTCATGTTCAATTAACTAATTGAAGATGAATGTGGTCTTTGGTTTGAATTAATTTGGATTTAATTTTGATTTAGGCCAAATTGACCCTTTAAGCCAATTTGGGCTAAGTTGGGTCAAGTTGGTGATTGGGCTCAATTGATCAAATTGAGTTCAATTATTGCTTTGGTCAAGTTCAATAATCAATTTAGAATGAGATTGAGCCATTGGTGCAATCAATTTGGGTTAGATCATGATTTGGCCGATTTGGTTCTTTAGGCCAATTTGGGTCAATTTGGATCAAATGGCCAATTGGGCTTGGTTTGGCCCAATTGGTTGCAATTGATCATCCTATGATCAAAATCATGGTGGAAGATTTTGGTGAGCTTGGTTTCAATTTGGGTTGGATTAGAAGTTGGCTCAAATGAGTCCTTTAGGTCACTTTAGGTCAAGTGCACCTAAGTCAATTTGGTTTAGTTTTGATTTGATTTGATAATTATAGGTTTCATTTTACATTTGGGTAAATAATTGAATAAATGATTGATTCAAGAGAAAATTCGTTGGTTTTGACTTAATGGATAGAATTTGGCTAAGTCCAAAGAATTGGCTTAAAGGGTTTAAATTGAGTTTGGATTTGATTTTCAATATGGTTTTGGTCATTTGAATTTGAATTTTATTTATATTTGTGAATATAAATGAAGGAATAATTCATTTATGAAGAGATCAATTGAGTTTGATTTGATTTAAGGAAATATTTGGCTAAGCTTATGAATATGGTTCATATGGCTTAGGAAGTTTGATTTGAATTTGATTTTGGGTTTCAATCATTTGGAGTCAAATTTTGAAATTAGATTTAGAATTTGAATTTGGATTTGAGGTTTGATTTGAGAATTGAGTCGGATTTAATTTGAGAAAGTGTATCTAGATTAGATTTGGGGCTATGGGATAGGTAATTTCCTTAAACCTAAGGCATAGCTAATCTTATGATTAACACTTCTAAGTCTCTGAGCTTAGGTTAGGTGTTCATCTAATCACTATATGTGTCTTATGACTAAGAAAATCTTAGTGTCTAGAAGAGTCCTAAGTCTAAGAAGATGTTAAGAGCTCACTCCAAAAGTGAGGTCAACAATCCAGCATAAAACTTGTTCAAAAACCATGACATGAAACCTTAAATACATTAACTGCTATATACATAAATAAAAATTCATTGGTATGCATGTAATAAAGTAACAACTAATAAAATGTACACAGATAAAATAACTACTAAAAATTAGAAAATAACTAATAAAAATTCACTATGCCATAATCAAAATTAGCGTGTACATGACTCTGTAGTTTGTAATGAAACAGAAAGATAAAATGTAGTCAGAGTCAAACCCTACCAGGTGAGACAAGCGCCTTCCTCCTTGCAGTGGAATAGCACCACTCTGGTGTGTCCACGCCGCGATGGGCGATCCGCAGATGATAATGCAAGATCCTCGGCATTGTAGACATATCATCACGTGATTGGAATATAGGTGGTAGTCATATGGCGGTTGATATGTAGAAGGTCACGGATTGCATAGAAGGACCTAGATCGACATCATAGAAGGACTTGGATCTGAGTAGATGGTCGCTCTGTCATCGTGCGACACCCTGTAGGCACCGATCTATAATGTGTCACCAATATGTACCGTCATCAATTAATATCATCTCATTAATCGACACATTGTAAGTGGTGATCATCCAGTATGGTGAAATATGTCGTTCTTGTGATATGGTCCGCTTCACAAAACATAGAATGTAAAATTATCACTTACAAAATATTGAATATTTGATATCATAACTTACATAAAGACTCCGGTGCTCTAGTGTAGTAAGTGGTGAGGATCTGGTGACGGTAAATACAAAGAAGCCCCGATCGAACCGGTAGCGTATCGATAGCTCTTCACGTCCACCTCATCTAGGCCTCGACGAGAAATCCCTCTCTCCCAGAAAACAGCGTGTGTGGTGTTAATCAATCGACGCTCACTTTACCAGACCATTTTTGAAACTAGGGTCAGATCTACTCGGGAATAAGTAACGGCGACATCTGTAAATATCACTCAACCTCTTCCTGATAAGAGGACTCGTTTAACCATGTGAGCCATAGAGCATATATTTGATAGATGTCGTGATCTCTTTATCGACTCCCAAATCACCTACACAATAAAATAATGTTAAAACATAATCATCATTCTGATCATTTAGACTAAAGTGTTATCGAGATCCAACTGTGTGTTTGCCGCAGCCATCTAGCTCATTTTCATTCCAACATTATTTATTGGTTGGCGAACATACTTCTCATTCCACAAAAAATAGTTTAAAGATATATATATAATTTGAAAGTATAGTTAACAACACATACCTCAAACCAACAAACAAGAGGATATGGCACTGTAAAGTCGACTACCCACATGAATATGCTCCCAAGCCCAAATCAGGTGTCAATACCATGTTGGCCTGGTAATCATTTCGTGCGGCTCTATATAGATGAGCCAAAACGCTCCATAGACATCATGCTAAAGAATCATCCTCCGAAGTGGTAAATCAGTAGGTGGACCTCGAAGTATCGGCAGAAGCGTGCATAAATATAAGCGCGTGTCGGAAGAACTCCTCGTGCTCGGTGATGACTCACAGAAAGTCCACCTAAGCCACCGGTGGCATGCGTTATGCGATGTCCATCCCGAATGGGCGATATCGGGTGATGGATCATGATACATCGCGGTAATGGGTGTCATCCTAACAAATCGCGATGTCGCCATGTGTCCCATCTCTTCTCCTCAATCACAATCGGACCTATGATAGGTGGCCCATCAATCAAAGTCCTAGAATCGCCATGTCACGGAGCATCATCATCTCACTGGCGAGGTGGAAGGTATAATGCGGAGACCATCTCTCTCAACCAAAGCGGTAAGCGATGATCCCGGTAGGATAGCGTGACTCATGCAGCCACACTAGCGCCTCGATGAATCTTGTGCATGTAATGGGCCACTCCTTCAGCATAAGCAAGTGTGATGTGGCCTCAAGAATGGTGCTCTGAAAAAAAAAATCTAAGTATCCTGTCTGAAATAAAAGGTAAGCGGTAACATTCGCAAAAAAATTCACTTACGATGCTCGGTGGCGGCTGCGCTCATGTAGAAATACTAGGATGAACCAGAAGGTGCCCGCTCCAATGGTGGGCGGCCTCCCCTACTCGACCGGCGTCTAAGGTGCTCTCGCCATCGAATAAAAAGTAGAAGATTATGGTTTACAATCAAGCATCGCAAATTATGAAATAACGGATCAGCTAAATAAAAGTAGAAGATTAGTTTTGATTTTGTGACCAATTTTCCATCAATATAATAACCCATTGATATGATGGATTCCAATCTTCAAGCTACAAATTTCTAAGAGCTCATAAATAATCATATGAGATGGCAAAAATCATGTATAGAATTTTGATAAGGTTATAGTTTCACTAAATAACAACCATTCATAATATTTCATAATAAATACAAATAAAAGAAAAGAATAAAAATAGGCAAACCATACACATCGAAATACATGTGGCAAACCCTCATGTGTCAATGGCTAAAGATGCAATAATAAAGAAATTGAGAGAAATAACAAGGTTATGTGATAGATGGAGTGGAATTAGTAGAGCAATGAAGTGGGGAAAAAACAATTGGAAACAAAAATGTGTAGAAATAACAGTTAGGGATTAATAAGAGGTAGAAAACATGGCATAAGCATTTTATTAGAACATGTTGAGAATGGAGACAAGATCAAAGAGATTCACTAAAGAAGTAAATACAAGCACAAAATCAACACACAAAGTTATGTGGAAAACCCCAGGATGGGAAAAAACTATGGGTGCAAGGAGGAAAACTTCACTATATAAATACAAGGAGGAGAGACACTCATATGACTTACAGAGTGTAATCACTCACAATCTGAGCACTCACAGAGTATCTTACTTGAATTTCTTGGATACTTTAAAGTGACCCTGATGACCCCTATTTATAGTAATAAAATTCTTTCCCAAAATTCTCTGAATGTGCTTAAAGTTCCTTCAAAAATCTATAAAATATACGTGCTTCTAGAATCATCCAGTTCTTGAACATATGAGTAGCTTATAGAATCCTCCAAATAGTTTTTGAACATTCTAGAAGCTTCCATAGGTTGAATTCAAGTCACACTTTAACAGAACATGTGAAATGTTAGCCTTTTGAAATTCCTTCCATTAACTACTAAAATGAGGATTCAACTTTTTTTTCAAAATGATGCAATTTTAAAGAAATCCATTTTTTTTCTAATTTTTTATGCATTGATCATCGATTGAAGAAATGACAAAAAAATGATAGAAATAAAAGAATAGGATAAAGAAGAATGGAGCGATGAAACGGTGCTCAAGATCGATGATAGCAATAAAAAATACCTAGAAGAAGTGTGCAAGCAATCTGAGCGGTCGGATCTACGGTCGAAGTTCAAGAGGGCGAGGACCGTGCTGTGGCGTCGGAGTTTGGTCGAGTTCTGGCGGAGCGGAGTTTTGGGGAGGAATCGAGCGAGGAGATAAATCGGCCAATCGACCCTAATGATATGTCGAGCGGTCGCCCATTAGGCGGCGGCTATCTGAATCGTCGCTCCGTGGTGGCGGCATCAGGAAGCAGTAGCCCAAAGTGGGCGGCCATCGCGTGGCATGGCCGCGCACGTGAAAGCGGCATTAACCACTATAGGCGTATACCTATTCTTAAAATTTTTTTTATTAATACTTAATTAGCTAATTCACATTTTAACCGTACTCAATTTAAAAAAAATTGCCATAATCTCTTGGCGTGATTAAAGACCTCTCCATGCTCATCAGGGCGTGACAAGATGAAATCTGATTGCGATATGCAAACATCGCTTATTCATCGAGTGCAAGTAAGCCAAAACCATCGATGTCTCCCCAGAAAATCGTAGTGCATATATATTTGCTTTTATGCAGGTGATTGAAGGCCTCGTCATGCTCATCCGGGCATGACGAGATGAAATCTGGTTGTGGTGTATGAGATACCGCTATACTTTCGTACAGTAAGCCAAAATCGTTAGATGTGACACCCCTATGCCGAAATGCTGTCAAAATTTGGACTATTTGTATATATATATTTTTTCTTTTATGCAGGCGATTGAAGTCCTCGTTATGCTCATCGTGAACGAGATTGAACGAGAGGTGCTTCAAAACACCGGTTCATCGAGCGTGTGGGTAGGTCAAAATGACTCGATACTGGATGATCTTGAGGCGTAAATTTTGTCTAAATTCTAGACTTAAAAAAAGAGCGGGGGAATGAATATATATTGCATTTGTCTTCTTTCAGGTTTGAAGGCCTCGTTGTGCTCAATAGGGTGTGACGAGATAAAATAGGTGGTGTGTGAATAGGTGCAAAATACCCCGATCGACCTTTACAGGATGAGTAGGAGGCAAAAATTTTGTCTAATTTCCAGACTTAGAAAAAAAAGTAGAATGAATATATATTTCATTGAATGTCTTCTTTCAGGTCTACCTTGTCACCTCAATGGGGCATGAGATGAAACAGTGTGTGCAAGACACCATTCATTTAATAAGGCGTACCGAGTAAGCCAAAATATCCCCGATGTAGCCCCCTACACGGGGATGACATCGGGAGGCTGTTGAAATTTTGTCAAATCTTTTGACTTAGAAAAAAGGGGAGGGTAACATGAGCTGACTTAAGAAAGCTAAATAAGAAAACCTGTAATTGTAAACTAGAAGTGGCAAACAAAAAAGGGGAAAGTCTTTAAAGCAAATTTTGGAAAGAATGGGCAGCATTTAAAATGCAAGTACAACAATTTGAGTAGGTATTAAACTCACAAATGTTAATAAATATCTCAAATTGATTACGTGTGATAATAAGATCTAATCCTCTATTAGAAGCTAAACATAGTTGAATCTAAAGCTCTTAAATATATTCTAATTAATCAAATTTTAAGTAGCAATCGCTTAAATAAATCAATCTCATAATTTCCTAATTTCTTAAATACACTCATGGGCGACATTATCTTTGAATGCTTAAATTCAAGTGTATCTTTGCGGGTTGCTTTAGTCTTAGGATTGGGTCGGGTTAACAAGCTTAAAACTTATAATAAGAGTTTCAAATCAGTAAAATATCTGAGAAACTGATTATGTCAGGTGACAGTAGATATAATCCTCTGTTAGCAGCAAAATATAGTTGACAAGATCTAAAGCTCTTAAATATATTCTAATTAATCAATTGCTCAAATCAAATTGACTCAAATTAAAAATCAAATATCAAATAATAGCTTAAATGAAAGTATATCATTAAAACTTAAGTTCTCAATCATCCACCTTTCTTTTGTGGGGTGAAAAATTAGAAACTCTAGCTCACAAAGAAGTCAATGTCAAATCAAGTATTCTGTTATGTTCACTCTCAATCAATCTCATGCTAGTAAGGATGTGGCTCGTGTCCTCTAAGTGCTTGGCCAATAGGCTCCACAGATGAAGCAGTTACAACCAGAGTCCTCTTATCGGGTGGTTTGGTCAATCAGGCTCCATTATATTATGATCATGACCGTAGCCCGTATGCTCCCCAATAGCTCTGTTCTTTGAGTTGTGAATCATAGGGTATACTTAATATGGCAAATAGCCCTCTGTCAGCTAAGGTAGACTTAAGATTGTCTCTTTAGATAAATAACTAAGCTATAAACACCCGCATGTGCTCCGACACTATGCTGAATGCTTAAATTCAAATATTTGAGGATGCTGTGCGGGTTGCTTCTCGGTTTAGTCTTTAGGATTGTGCCCGGGTTAACAAAACCTAAAAAACCTATAATAAAAGTTTAAAATCAGTGAAATATCTAAGAAACTGATTCTATCAAGTGATAGTAGATCAAATCCTTAATTAGCAGCTAAGTAGAGTTTACAAAATCTAAAGCTCTTAAATATATTTAAATTAATCAATTTTTTAAATCAATTTTAAAATAGCAATTTGAAACCAATCTCATAACTCAGAAATAAAAACTGCCTAAATTCTTAAATATACCCGCATGTGCCCCAACACTATGCTGAATGCCTAAATTCAAGTGTCTAAGGATGTTGTACGGGTTGTTTCTCGGTTTAGTCGTAAGACTGGTTCCGGGTTAACAAAAATTAAAAACCTATAATAAGAGTTTCAAATCAGTGAAATATCTGAGAAACTGATTCTGTCATGTGACAGTAGATCTAATCCTCTGTTAGTAGCTAAATAGAGTTGATCTAAAACTCTTAAACATATTCTAATTAATCAATTTTTAAATAATCAAATGCTTAAATTAAATTTTATCATAAAATAAACTTAAATTAAGAACAATCCATCCACCTTATTGTTTGTGGGGTGATAAACTAAGAAAACTTAGCTCACAAAGAGCCAATATCAAATCAAGTGTTATGCTATATTCACTCTCAATCAATCTCTTACTTAGGGGCGTGGCGTGTCCTCGACCTTGGCGATGGTTTTCTGAAGCAGTTATGATCAGAGTCCTGTAATCGGGTGGTTTGGCCAATCAGGCTCTATTATACTACGATTATGACCATAGCCCATATGCTCCCCAATGGCTCTGCACTTTGAGTTATGAATCATAGGGTATACTTGATATCCTAAGGTGGGTAGACTTAAGATTATCTCTTTAGATAAATAATTAAGCTATAAACACCAGCATGTGCCCCGATACTATGCTGAATGCGTAAATTCAAGTGTCTGAGGATGCTGCGTGGGTTGCTTCCTGGTTTAGTCTTAGGACTGTGCCCAGGTTAACAAAACCTAAAAAATCTATAATAAGAGTTTTAAATCAGTGAAATATCTAAAAAATTGATTCTATCATGTGATAGTAGATCTAATCCTCTGTTAGTAGCTAAATAGAGTTGACATGATCTAAAACTCTTAAACATATTCTAATTAATCAATTTTTAAATAGAAATGTGAAAATACTTAAATGAAATTTTATCATAAAAAAAAACTTAAATCAAGCACAATCCATCCACCTTGTGCTTGTTTATGGAGTGATAAGAACACTTTAGCTCACAAAATTGATGTCAAATCAAGTGTTATGCTATGTTCACTATCAATCAATCTCTTGCTAGTAAGGATGTGACGTGTCCTCTGACTATGTGGCTTGGCCAATAGGCTCCACAGATGAAGCAGTTACGACCAGAGTCCTCTGATTGGGTGGTTTGGCCAGTCAGGCTCCATTATACTACGATTACGACCGTAGCCCGTATGCTCCCCAATGGCTCTGCCCTTTGAGTTGTGAATCATAGGGTATACTTGATATGATAAGTAGCCCTCTGTCAACTAAGGTAGACTTAAGATTATCTCCTTAGATAAATAATTAAGCTATAAACACCCGCATGAACCCGTATCAATGCTTAAATTCAAGTGTCTAGGATCTTTGCGGGTTGCTTTAATTTAGTCTTAGGCGTGCGGATTAACAAAACCTAAAAAACATATAATAAGAGTTTCAAAGCAGTGAAATATCTAAGAAATCGATTCTATTAAGTGATTGTAGATCTAATCCTCAGTCAGCATCTAAGCAGAGTTGACAGAATCTAAAGCTCTTAAACATATTCAAATTAATCAATTTTTTTAAATCAATTTCAAAATAATAATTTAAAACTAATCTCATAACTTAGAAATAAAAATTGCATAAATTCTTAAATATACTCGCATGTGATATCTTTGAACTAAATTCAAGAGTCGAGGGATCTTTGCCGGGTTGTTTCCCAATTTAGTCTTAAGGCTGGGTAACAAAACCTAAAACCTATAATAAGAGTTTCAAATCAGTGAAATATCTGAGAAATTGATTCTATCATGTGATAGTAGATCTAATCCTCTATTAGTAGCTAAATAGAGTTGACATGATCTAAAACTCTTAAACATATTCTAATTAATCAATTTTTAAATAACAATATGAAAATGCTTAAATGAAATTTTGTCATAAAAAAAACTTAAATCAAGCACAATCCATCCACCTTCCGCAACTATTTATCGGGGGTGATAAATTAAGAAAACTCTAGCTCACAAAGGAGTCAATGTCAAATCAAGTGTTATGCTATGTTTACTCTCAATCAATCTCTTGCTAGTAAGGACGTGGCCCATGTCCTCTGACTACATGGCTTGACCAGTAGGCTCCACAGATGAAGTAGTTATGACCAGAGTCCTCTGATCGGGTGGTTTGGTCAATCAGGCTCCATTATATTACGATCATGATCGTATCCCGTATGCTCCCCAATGGCTCTGCCCTTTGAGTTGTGAATCATAGGGTATACTTGATATGTCAAATAGCTCTTTGTTAGCTAAGGTAGACTTAAGATTGTCTCCTTAGATAAATAACTAAGTTATAAACACCTGCTTGTGCCTGAACACTTTGTTGAATGCTTAAATTCAAGTGTCTATGGATGTTGTGCGGGTTGCTTCCCGGTTTAGTCTTAGGATGGTGCCCGGGTTAACAAAGTCTTAAAAACCTATAATAAGAGTTTCAAATCAGTGAAATATCTAAGAAACTGATTCTATCAAGTGATAGTAGATTTAATCCTCAATTAGCAGCTAAGCAGAGTTGACAGAATATAAAAATCTTAAACATATTCAAATTAATCAATTTTTTTAAATCAATTTAAAAATAATAATTTGAAACCAATCTCATAACTCAGAAATAAAAATTGCCTAAATTCTTAAATATACCGCATGTATTGAACTATCTTTGAATGCCTAAATTCAAGAGTAAGGATCTTTGCGGGTTGTTTCGATTTAGTCTTAAGACTGGGTCCGAGTTAACAAAAACTAAAAACCTATAATAAGAGTTTCAAATCAGTGAAATATCTTAGAAATTGATTCTGTCATCTGATAGTATATCTAATCCTCTATTAGTAGCTAAATATAGTTGACATGATCTAAAACTCTTAAATATATTCTAATTAATCAATTTTTAAATAGCAATATGAAAATGCTTAAATGAAATTTTATCATAAAAAAAAAAACTTAATTCAAGCACAATCCATTCACCTTCCACAACTGTTTGTTGGGGGTGATAAACTAAGAAAACTCTAGCTCACAAAGGAGCCAATGTCAAATCAAGTGTTCTGCTATATTCACTCTCAATCAATCTCTTGCTAGTAAGATGTGGCGTGTCCTCGTATGTGGCTTGGCGATGACTCCACAGATGAAGCGATTCGACCGAGTCCTCGATCGGGTGGTTTGGCGGCTCCATTATATTACGATCATGACCTTAGCATATACTCCCAATGGCTCCGCCCTTTGAGTTGTGAATCATAAGCTATACTTGATAGGGCAAACAACCCTCTATCAGCTAAGGTAGAATTAATCCTGTCTCCTTAGACAAATACCA
Source organism: Cymbidium sinense (assembly GCA_021442155.1). Classification (NCBI taxonomy): domain Eukaryota; kingdom Viridiplantae; phylum Streptophyta; class Magnoliopsida; order Asparagales; family Orchidaceae; genus Cymbidium; species Cymbidium sinense. The sequence continues at coordinate 266,743,474 of CM038215.1, forward strand.
CCCCAGGTCTACAAAGATTTCTTAGACGACGTAACCCATGTGTTGCTGATAAGGATCCTTTTTTTGAGTTGATTTACCTCCTCGACTAGTATCTAGGGAATTTGCGGGATAATGAGAACCATGGGATCTAGATCGGGCACGTCATCATTCCCCCAACCTTCCAGTTTAAGCTAAAATGATGAATTTTATAATCTAAATTTTGAAAATCCATATGTTGCTACCATACGCTACGTATTTAGTGATCTAATGACTAGCCTTAATCAAAAGTTCTCTCTCACTTCAGGTAATTAACTATAGGGGCTTGTGCTTATAGGAAACCTGGAACCAGATCTAAAGTTCTCACCAAATGAGAACAAATTCTCTGGGTAGTGCCTTATCTATTATCTCATATGCCTTCAGAAAATTACACCGACACTTTAAAACTACTCTTTTCATCGAAGAGGTCAGTGGCGAATTTTCAGAGCCCACAAAATAATACATATCAGAAGATGTAGAGTGAACTATTAGAAGAGTGATTAAGCCACTCATGTACCCGACTGCCTTCTGTGTTTGAATCTTTGATGTAATACCATCAAATTGTGAAACTAGAAAGGCCTAAATGACCTTTGCCCAATTGTACTCAGCAAATTTATCTATGTCGTCGACATAGGCAATCAATTTCGACGCCACTCTATAGTTGTGATATATATAAAAAAGATTTGAAAGCAAAAAATATATGTATAACTGCACAAACTATGCCACAGTTAAGAAGCGATCCAAATCCTCAAGTTTATTCTTAAAGTCCACTAAAATTTCGAACTTGACGGTGGGGATTTATATGACATTCTCCCATCTATTTGACATCCCTACAATTAATGCAATTGGGGGTGAAAGGAATGCATTGACCACCAAAAAAGAATGCTTGCTTCTCTATATCCCAGCAACACATGATTGAAGTGATGGCAATCTTCTTTGAATTCCATGTCCAATGAATTGATGCAAATGAAGCCTCCTTAAAATGTCAATAACTTCATCAATAAAATGTGCTGCGATATTATCGAACACTGCTCTAATGATGGTAGGCCAGCATCTGGAAGTTATCCTTTTCCCAGACATGTTAAACTTCAAGATGAAAATTCAATTAATGAGATTTTTATCATCACAATGGAGGCCCACAAAGCAGACAAAGCGGAACACTAAAAGCACAGGACTAATAGCTGGAAAAAATTGAGAAAATACTCTATACTTTCATGAGAGTACATAGAGTACAAATGACAAACTGCTCAAAAAACCCACCCATCAGCCACCAAATTGCTTCAACTGTTATGTAGCAAACATATTTTCTCAAAACAGGCCAAAAAATCCAGAAAAAAAAAATGAAAATGGTATGTACTCTAAAGAGAGTACAAAGAGTACACAAGAAAATTTGCTAAAAAAAACTAACTAATCAGCCTCCAAATTATTTCTAATGGAATGTAATAAACATAATCTCTTCAAATAAGCCAAAAAATTTGATAGAAAATGACAAAAATAATATGTACTCTCATGAGAGTACAGAGAGTACAGATGCAAATCTCCTCTAAAAATCAACCAATCAACCTCCAAATTACTTCTAGTAGAGTCTAATAAACATATTCTCTCTAAACAGGCCAAAAAATTTGATAGAAAATGATAAAATAATATGTACTCTCATGAGAGCACATATCTGTAATCTCCCTAAAAATCAACCAATCGACCTCATATTGCTTCTGTGGAATGTAATAAACATATTCTCTCCAAAGCAGCCAAAATCGGTGAAAATGAAAACATAATCAGTACTATCATGAGACGGAGAATATGTAAATCTCCCATAAAAACTAACAAATTAGCCTCCAAATTGCTTCTAAGGGGATGTAATAAAAATATTCTCTCTAAATGACCAAAACTGAGTGAAAAAATAATTTGTACTCATCATGAGTACATGAAACAAATACAAAATACTCTTAAAAATCAACCAATCAGCCTCCAAATTACTTCTAGTGGAATGTAATAAACATATTCTCTCCAAAAAGGCCAAAAAATCTCACAGAAATTAAAAAAATAATTTGTACTCTCATGAGAGTAGAGAATCTGATCATCTACCCATCAATCGACCTCCAAATTTTGTCTAATAGAATGTAATAAACATATACTCTTCAAACAGGCCACAGAAACTAGAAAAAAATGACAAAATGCTATACACTCATGATAGTATAGAGAGTACATATACAAATCTCCCATAAAAATAAACCAATTAGTCTCTAAATTGCTTCTAATGAAATGTAGTAAACATATTCTCTTCAAACAGACCAAAATATCTGACAGAAATTGAAAAATAATTTATACTCTCATGAGAGTATGGAGTATAAATATAAAATACCCATAAAACTAATCAATCAGCCTCTAAATTGCTTCTAGTGGAATGTAATAAACATATTCTTGCCAAACAAGCTAAAAAATTTAATAGAAAATGAAAAATAATATATACTCTTATAAGAGTATAGAGAGTACATATGCAAATCTCCCATAAAAATCAACCAATCGACCTCCAAATTGCTAATGGAATGTAATAAACATATTCTCTCAAAAGCAGGCCAAAAATCTAATAGAAATTGAAAAATAATCCATACTCTCATGAGAGCAGAGAGTACAAATATAAAACACCCTTGAAAACTAACCAATCAGCCTCCAAATTACTTCCAGTGGAATGTAATAAACATATTTTCTTCAAAAAGGCCAAAAAATCTCACAGAAATTGAAAAAATAATCTGTACTCTCATGAGAGTGGAGAGTACAGAGAGTATATATGCTAATCTCTCTTAAAAATTAAACAATCAGCCTCCAAATTACTTCTAATAGAATGTAATAAACATATACTCTCCAAATAGGCCAAAAAAAATGAAAAAAATTAGCAAAATGCAAATCTCCATTAGAAACTAACCAATCATCCTCCAAATTACTTCTAATAGAATGTAATAAATATATTCTCTTCTGATAGACCAAAAAATCTGACAGAAAATGAAAAAATAATATGGAGTCTCATGAAATTACATAGAGTACAGATGCCAATCTCCCCTAAAAATCAACCAATCAGCCTCCAAATTACTTCTAATGAAATGTAATAAATATATTCTCTCTAAACAGGCCAAAAAATATGACAGAAAATAAAAAAAATAATATGTACTTTCATAAGAGTATAAAGAGTACATATGTCAATCTCTCCTAAAAACTAATTAATCAGCCTCCAAATTGCTTCTAATGGAATGTAATAAACATATTCTCTCCAAACATCTAAAAAATCTAACAGAAAATAAAAAAATAACATGTACTCTCATGAGAGTACATAGAGTACAGATGCAAAACACCCTAAAAATCAACCAATCAGCCTCCAAATTACTTCTAGTAAAATGTAATAAACATATTCTCTCCAAATATGCCAAAAAATTTGACATAAAATGAAAAATACTCTCATGAGAGTACAAAGAGTACAGATGCAAAACACCCCTAAAAATGAACCAATCAACCTCCAAATTGCTTCTAATGGAATGTAATAAACATATTCTCTCCAAACAGGCTAAAAAATTTGACAAAAAATAAAAAAATAATATGTACTCTCATGAGAATCTGAGAGATCATCTTAATCTCCCATTAAAACTAACCAATCAGCCTTCAAATTACTTCTAATGAAATGTAATAAACATATTCTCTAAAAGGCCAAAAATCGACAACAAATGAAAAATAATCTACGCTCTCATGAGAGTGCAGAGTACATATGTTAATCTCTTCTAAAATCAACCAATCAGCCTCCAAATTGCTTCTAATAGAATGTAATAAATATATTCTCTCCAAAAAGGCCAAAAAATCTGATAGAAAATGAAAAAATAATATGTACTCTCATTAGAGTACAAAGAGTACAAATACTAATCTTCCCTAAAAACCAACAAATCAGTCTCCAAATTACTTCTAATGAAATATAATAAACATATTCTCTCCGAAAAGGTCAAAAAATCTGACAGCAAATGAAAAAATAATATGTACTTTCATGAGAGTCCAAAGAGTACATATATCAATCTCTCCTAAAAACCAACCAATCAACCTCCAAATTACTTCTAATAAAATATAATAAACATATTCTCTCAAAACAAGCTAAAAAATTTGATAGAATATGAAAAAATAATCCATACTCTCATAAGAGTACAGAGAGTACAGATGCAAAACACCACTAAAAATCAACCAATCAGCCTCCAAATTGCTTCTAATATAATGTAATAAACATATTCTCTCCAAACAAGCCAAAAAATCTGACAGAAAATGAAAATTCAATCTATAGTCTCAGAGTACAAAAGTACAGATGTCGATCTAAAACCAATCAATCGTCTCCAAATTGCTTAATGAAATGTAATAAATATATTCTTTCCAAACAGGCCAAAAAATCTGACAAAAAATGAAAAAAATAATTTGTAATCTTATGAGAGTATAGAGAAATGACAGTCAATCTCTCTAAAATCAACCAATCGACCTAAATTACTTCTAATGGAATGTAATAAACATATTCTCTCCAAAGCAGGCCAAAATTGGACATAAAATGAAAAATAATCTATACTCTCATGAGAATACAGTCTGATACAATCTCCCATCAACCAATTAACCTCCAAATTGCTTCTAATGGAATGTAATAAACATATTCTCACCAAACAGGCTAAAAAATCTAATAGAAAATGAGAAAATAGTATGTACTCTTATGACAGTACAGAGAGTACTGATGCAAAATACCCCTAAAAATCAACCAATCAGTCTCCAAATTGCTTCTAATAGAATGTAATAAATATATTCTCTCCAAACAGACCAAAACATTTGACAGAAAATGAAAAAATAATCTGTACACTCATGAGAGTATAGAGAGTACAGATGTCAATCTCCCCAAAACTAATCAATCGACCTCCAAATTGCTTTGAAATGTAATAAATATATTCTCTACAAATATAATTTAAAAGCTAGAAAAAAAATAGAATATAGGGTGTACTCTCAGAGTACATGTACACATACAAAACAATCATAGAAACCAATCAATAACCAGTCAATCTGCAAACAACCATCAAGCAACCCTAAACATATTATAATGCCATCGACTGAACATATTATATCCAAACAGGCCCTAGATTTCATCAAATCCTTCATGAAATAGCACTAAACATCCTACAATGGGATATACTAAACATATGACATGCTCCATGATTCAAAATTTTAAAATAATGGCATGTACCATCATGAGAGTACAGAGAGTACACATGAAAAATATCTGCAAAATACCAGTAAAATATGCTCCTTTCTTTTAAAGAACTTAAATATTTCAAATGTTCTCCTATTTGACGGTGAGAATAATAGATAAAACCCTAAATTCATTACAGTTCAAGAATGCAGGAAGAAATACCTTATGTCGCCTATAATACCTCAATTTTTAATGCTCAAGATTTAGCAAATCTCCGAGGGAAGATCAAAACACTAGGAGAGCGGGAGAGTGAGAATAATTTATGCACAAAAAGAAATCCCTAAACTGGTCTGTGCCGAAGAATATAGTATGACGGGCGTAATATTTTCTCCTCCCACTGTTTGAACGGGATGGGGCGGTAGGGCAGAGTACGTCGACGTCGTTAAGCGTCGTCCAATAACATCGCTGTTAAGTGAAAAAATGCATTTGTTTTATAATGGATAGGTGTTGCGTTGATATTGGAGTCCAGACGTAAAGCTACATTCGGACTCCGCACATAATATTTTTTCATCTAGGGGAGGATAGAGATAAGATACAAACTAGAGAAAGAAACTAGCAGAGTTGTTCCAGCTTCCTTCCTCGTTCACTGCTTCCTCTTCTTTGCCGGCTGACGCTCCTCATCTTCCTCTTCATTATCTTCTTCATCATCCTCCTCTAAGAAGTCCTCTTGACATCCCCATCATCATCATCATTCTCATCGTCATCCTCCTCCCCATCTTCATCGCCACCAGCTGCAGCTTCACCAGGGCATTTCTTGCTACTATTGATGTTCTCCTTAGGATATCTATTCCCCTCCCCATCTTCCTCAGAGAATTCATCTTCATCCTCCCTGTAGTCTCCCTCTCCATCATCATCATCATCTTCATCATCTGCATCAGCATCAACTAGTTCAGTTTCTTTCTTATTCTTTTGAGAAATTTGGTGTTTGGTGAGATCAAATGTGTCCTGAGATCATGCAAAAGTAAGACATAACGTAGCAGGAATGATAAAATGTGAATATTGAGTGTTAATCACATGAAAACAATAATGAGCCAACCATCGAATGCCGATAGGGTGACGACAAAAGCTATGAGTGGTGGTAGAGGTTCTCATGATAATATTAAGGCATACGATAGTATTAGGTTTAATCTCACATTTCGATGGTTGAAAAACATATTGGTGTCGAAACACCAAGTGGATGACCCTTACTCATAAACTTAACTTTGGGTTAAAAGTATAAATAATTACAGATGTATCGATCTCAACTTTAGACCCTCTTCGATTGACAATATCTAACAAGTGGAATCAGAGCCTATGATTTATATCAAATCAAGTGATTTGAATAATTCATGACTCATAAAGTCTTAGTCTTTTCTATCATAATGGTTTTAGATGACTCACATGATAGCATCAAGCAATTGAGTTGGCAATTGGTACATAATAATTGATTTTGAGAATACATTCCTTTCAAAAATCATGTGATTATGTTCAAAATAAATTTAACTCCTAATAACTATGTTGAAGATGGTAGTAGAATTCTCCTAAATGGGGAATCTAAGAGCTTGTGCAGTATAGATGATAAACAGGGTGGAGATTATGAGATGAGCATAATTTTTGACTTGCTAATTGGGTCTATATGCATCTTATAATAAATAATAGTACAATCAAAATGTAAAAAAGCCAACAACATAATAAGACTATATCCCATAATCCACTATATATGGGATGCTACATAAATTTTTTTTTTATATTATATCTTTTAAGTGTTGATATGACACTAAAATTCACTAATCGAGGCACGAATCTTGATGTCGAAAGCAATCTGATTCTGAGTTAAGACTAACTTAGATCAAGCACTTAAAATATAATTGAAAATTTTGCGATATCAGTCGGCTCCTGAATATGGAATGTTTCTAATCACATCGAGTGTCTTGACCAGCCGGATCTATCAAACCTAAGATCTCTTAATTCGACTTCATTTGAGCATTCAAATACTTGAAATACATCTGATGATCGAAGGAATCATTTCGAGCCGTCCGATGGTGTGGTTTGAATTTTGCCTGTATTTATATAGGTATCACTCCCATAATATATAAATAGCCCCTCATTCTTCACATGAGGGGAGATCAAGTTAAAGAGAAGATAGAACTATAAGGCATGAAGATCCTCCAAGCATAATTGTGCCACCACTCGACGGTCGCCGACCATCGCCGTCGGTCGCCAACCACCGCCGGTCCTCATCGACTCAACCGTGGCGGTCATCACCGCGACCATCGTCATCGGTCATCGCTGACCACCATCACGGTCGTGCCGTAGACCATCGTTGGTTAGCCCCACCGTCATCGTCATCGGTTATCGGGTTATCACCGCCACCGCCGGTCATCGCCGTCGACCACCGTCGGGCCCCGTCGTCGACCACCTCGGCCGTGTGCCGATTGGTTCGCCGTACGTCGTCGACCACCACCGTCGCCGTTATGGCCTATTGTTGGTCACCATCGATCATTGCCGCGGTCACCACCACCACTACCACCACGACAATCGTGATCATCACGCCACGTCATTCACGCCATCTATCACTAACCACTATTACACTACCATTTATAGCTATTATCACCTGATTCTGAGATTTCCATTGTGAGGTTTGCTCACATATAATCCCATTATCGAAAAACTTAAACTTGTACTCAGTACATATACTGATGAAAAAAATCTACATAATTCATGATTAATCAACATATACATATGTAAATTAAATTATTTTTTCAAATTTATGTTCGTTAAAACTCTCAAATTAACATATTCATTTTCATGTGTATATATACATCTACCTAGCAATATATGATATGGAGACTTGAGTTCTCAGGGGTATTGATTCTAAAGAAGTTTTGATCTCATATAATGATCAAAGCAGCATAAACAGTCTAATCCACCATTAAAAAATATATAATAAAAATATCTTAATATAAAATGTATCAGGTTATAAAAATGTTTGCCCAAAATTTAAAAAAAAAAGTTGATACAATCTTGTATTTGTATTTAAACAACTATAATTTTTTGATCAGGGTAGACATTTTTATCTTTGGATGAACTTTAGCAAAATAATAATAATAATAATAATAATAATAATAATAATAATAATAATAATAATAATAATAATAATAATAATAATATCTGAACATCCTATGAGAAAATTTTTGAAGAGAAAAATACCGGTCCACCATTTCTAAAAAAAAGCGGTCGAATTAAAACCGGATATTCCCTTTTAAAGATTCCAGAATCCTCAACTCGTTAATGACCCACCCTAGGGACCCACGTTGAACTCAATTCTACCCCAAAATCGAAACCCTAGACGACGACAAAACCGTAGACGACGATAAGGGAACCACTGTACCAAAAGAGGGGTAAGCTTGCCGCCGTTAGCAGAACATGAGCCATGGAGCATCCTCGCGGCAACGGCGTCGGCCGCACAAGCAAACAAACTGAGGGCAGCAATGGGTAGCGACACCGTCTTCATTAGGGGTGTGCATTAGACGGTTTAAACCGAAAAATCGAATCGAATCGATGTTAATAGGTTAGTTTGGTTCGGTTTTTATATTCATTATTTGGTTTTTGGTTGAAATTATGGATTAATACGGTTTTATGGTTTTTGGTTCAGTTTTAAGTTATTAAATTTCGGTTTTATGGTTAAACCGATTATTATAGATTAGGCGGGCCTTGACTTGAGCCTATTTAGCCTCTCGTCGTCCGAGTCCATGGAGTCATGATGTGGATGAGTTGAGTGCCGAGTCGAATAATCGATTTACTTAGAGGCGCTTGAGTTGGTGTTCATTCCTCGACTCTTCGATGGCGTCGGATGCCATACTTCTTGAGGATGGAGAGTCTCGAGTCTCGGTAGGGCATAAGGCATTGGCATTCCGGGGTTCGCCTTCCGATTCGAATCTCGACTCGATCTTTTGGGCTTTCCGCTTTGTCACTTTCCTATTTGCGGACTTCTCCTTCCTTTTTTATTTTTTTGCCTAGCGGATGCTTGGGATGTAGCCGTAGCCTACATCTACGACTAGGTTACGTGACTTATGTCTTCACTCTTCACGTTCACTCTTCCCATATGATTTCGAATTTAAGTCTCTTTGATTCTTTGAGAGGTAACAGTTTGAGAGGTAACAGCCAATAGGTAAGAACTAAATCACATTATCTCAACTCCTCTCTCTCTCTACTCCTTCCTTTGTTGAAATTTTGTTGATGGTTTGAATGTTTGATTGACTGGGTGGCGGTGGCGATTGATTTGGTTTATTGTGAGCTGTGTGAATTGTGTGCGTCCGTAGTGTTGGACTTTATTCTTTGAGAGGTAGCAAGCGGTAATGAGGTAAGCATTAAATCACATTATCTCAACTCCTCTCTCTCTCTCTCTCTCTCTCTGTAGTCTGTACTCCTTCCTTTGTTGAAATTTTGTTGATGGTTTGAATGTTTGATTCATGGGTGAGCGATGGGTCAGTAACGTCGGTTTGGTTTATTGTGATTTGTGAGCACTGTGAATTGTGATTGTGTCAGTTATGTGGACTTTATTCTTTGAGAGGTAACAGCCAACAGGTAAGAACTAAATCACATTATCTCAACTCCTCTCTCTCTCTCTCTCTCTCTCTCTCTCTACTCCTTCCTTTGTTGAAATTTTGTTGATGGTTTGAATGTTTGATTCAGCCTGGGTGAGCAGTGGGTCGGTTTGATTTATTTGGTTTGGTTTATTGTTAGCCTGTGTGAATTGTGATTGTGTCGTCACTGTCGTGGACTTTATTGGTTGTTGATGGTTTAGGGTTTTATGCTATCTATCATGTTGGTTACTGGAAGTCTGGAAGAGCCCTTTTGGAAGAAGTTTCTGAAATTTTTTTTCTTATTGATAAAGAAAAAAAAATAGCTAGTGCCTATGAAGTTTGTGTTTGTCCTGCGGTTACTTTTGCCTACTACTAGTGCCATGAAGTATGAACATGCTAACTACGCTAAGGTGGAATTACAAGCTCTTTAGTCTTTACATCATTGGCTCATTACTCGCATTATAGTATAACATATGATTTGAACTTATCTATCTCATGCTCAACTCTCAAGGATAATTTGGTTTTATGCTTCATTCTAGTATGACATGTAGTATGTAGATGATGATGCATGTCTTGGAAAAATAAAGTAAGCTTTATGATGTTTTTTTTTTATCTTAGTATTTTTAAATGCAACTATGCAAGTAATACAAATTGATTTATTGGGATGGCTTTAATAAAAATAATATTGATATTAATGTTGAGAAATGTGACATTATATTATAATATTTGGGATGAATTGCTAGATGGATGATTGAGCTGATTGAGCATTACAATTTGTTAACATGATTCACATGAATTAACATTGTTCAATTATACGATTCATGTCTTTATTTCTTCTCAATATTGTAGCATCCAAGCGTTCTTTAATTGAAATAAGTTTTGTTGATGTAATTTATTAAAGTATGCTTTTTTTTAATTCTTTTTTAATTTATTTAATTTTTTTATTCTAGAAGTAGAAACATGTCACAAGTTGGAGATAGTTCAAAGTTAGTTCCTCTAGAGCTATGACCAGTATTCAACAAGTTCAACTTACAGGAGATGCTAGTGTCAGTGATTAGAAACCACCAATTTCAAAAAAAAAAGAAAAGCTCCTAGACCTAGATCTGAAGTTTGGGATCACTTTGTGAGGTATACTAATGAGGATGGAGAAAAAATGAGTAAGTGTAATTATTGTGGGAAATCATATCACAGTGATCCAAAGATTAATGACACTTCAAACTTAAGGGCACATCTTTCTTTGTGTCAGAAGAATCCTATTAAAAATGAACCAAATCAAACTAAACTTGCATTTCAATTTAGTGGTAAAGATGAGGAGCATTCTGCAAGTCTTAAGGCATGGAGATTTGACCAAGAAAATGTAAAGGAAAGCTTTAGCGATGTGGTTATGCATGAATTACCTTTCAAGCATGTAGAAGGTTGGGGGTTTAAACATTTCATGTCTCAGTGTTGTCCAATGTTTCAAATACCTTCACGATGGATATTGACACATGATTGCTTTAAATTTTATTAGGATGAGAGAGCAATTTTAAAAAATCTTTTCAAAAAGTCCTCCCACAGAGTTTGTCTTACTACTGATACTTGGACATCAATTCAACGAATTAACTATATGTGTATCACTGCACATTTTATTGATGATGATTGGAAACTCAATAAAAGAGTTATAAACTTTTGTCCAATCTATAGTCATAGGGGAGAATTACTGGGTCAACAAGTTGAGAAGTGTCTTGTAGATTGGGGGATTGAAGCAATTTTACTGTGATTGTTGATAATGCAAGTTCTAATAATGGCATCATCACGCACCTACAAAAAAAATTTGGCAAAAGGGGAGGTAGTATTCTAGATGGGTGCTTTTTTACATATGAGATGCATAGCTCACATTGTTAACTTAATTGTGCAAGATGGCCTAAAAGAGATATCAATGTCTGTCGTTCAAGAGCAGTAAGATATATTCGTCAATCACCTGCAAGGTTACAAAAATTTAAAGAATGCATTGCAACAACAACAACAACAATAACAACAACAATAAGCCTTAATCCCACTAGGTGGGGTCGGCTACATGAATCCTTCATCTCCATTGTGTCCTATTATGTGTCAAATTCTCATCTAATTCAAGTATACTAAGATCATTTTTTATACATCTTAACCAAGTCTTTTTAGGTCTACCTCTACCTTTCTTAACATAAGGCAAATCTAATGCATCTACTCTCCTAATCGGGTCATCAGACGGCCAACGCTTTATGTGGCCAAACCATCTAAGGTGACTCTCCCTAATTTTATCTACCACTGGAGCTACTCCAACTTTTTCTCGAATATACTCATTTTGCATTCTATCTCTAAGAGTAAAGCCACTCATCCACCTAAGCATCCTCATCTCTAACACTTAACTTAGTCTTATGCTTCTCTTTATTGGCCAACATTCTCGCACCATAAGTCATTGCGTGTCTTACCACCATCTTATAAAATTTTCCTTATGTTTAAGTGAAACTTTTCTATCACATAATAAACAGTATGTATTCCTCCACACTTCAACCATCCAACTTGAATTCTACTAATAACATCTCCATCTATTTCACCATCATTTTGAACAATAGAGCCTAAATATCAGATGCTCACTCTTATTAATGACTTGATCACCTAAAGTCACAACACTATCACTAAAACTTCTACAACTAAAGTTACACTCCATATATTCAATTTTAGATCTACTTAAACGAAAACCTTTAGACTCTAAAGTTGACCTCCATAATTCAAGTTTCTATTGGACTCCCTCTAGTCTTATCAACAAGAAGAATGTCATCGAAAAAAGCATACACCAAGGTACATCTTCTTGTAAATGCCTCGTAAGAACATCCATAACTAAAGTAAAAGATAAGGGCTTAATGTTGATCCTTGATGTAATCCTGAAATAGGAAAATATTTTGTCAATCCTCCTTGTGTTTGGACACAAATGCGACTAGTATACATATCCTTAATGACTTGAATATAACCAATATTAACTCCTTTCTGTTCTAGAACTCTCCAAAGAACATCTCTTGAGAATTTATCATAAGCTTTCTCTAAATCAATAAATATCATATGTAGATCCTTCTTACTTTCTCTATGCTTCTCTATTAAACCTCTTAACAAATGTATAGCATCCATAGTAGATCTACGGCATGAAACCAAAGCGATTGTGAGAAACTTACATCACATCGTAACTATGCTCAATTACTCTCTCCCATAATTTTAATGTATGGCACATTAACTTAATTCCTATAATTTGCACACTCTTGTGCATAACCTTTATTCTTAAATATAGGAACCAATAGACTCTTTCTCCACTCATCTAGCATCTTTTTAGTTTTTAAAATAACATTAAAAAGATTTGTAAGCCAAAAAATTCCTTGATCTCTAAACATTTCCACACATTGGAATATTATCCGATCTCTTGCTTTTCCACATTTCATTTTCTTTAAAGCTTCACTGATTACTAATCTGACGATAGAAATGAAATTCTCTATTTTTGTTTAGGGTATTAAGGTTGCTAAAATCAATCGTACTTTCAGATCCTTCATTGAAAAGTTTATCAAAATATCTCATCCACCTATTTTCAATATCTTTTTCTAAGAAAAGCACTTTATTATTTTCATCCATATCGCTCACTTGAACTATGTCTTTACTTCTCCTATCTCTTTGCTTGGCTAACTTATACATACATCTTTCACCTTCTTTGGTATCTAATCTATTGTATAAATCACTAAAAGCTAAATTTTTTGCATCATATATTGCTTTCTTAGAATCTCTACAGGCCACTTTATATCTTTCCCAATTCTCTGAATTTTTACATCTAAAACAAGTTTTATAACAATGCTTCTTATTGAAAAAAATTAAAGACATATTATGTTCCTACAAGTTTTATAACAATGCTTCCTCCACTAAAGAATGCATTGAAATTGAAAAAATTAAAACTAAAAGCATATTATACTTAGATGTTCCTACAAGATTGAATTCCACATTTTTAATGTTAAGTCGCGATTAAGTTGGAGAGAGCTTTTGAAAGGTATGAGGAGATTGATACTCAATTTAAATCAGAACTAGAGAAGGATGATGATGAAAGTCATATTGTAAATGATATTTTAAGTGATGATGATTGGAATAATGTTAGAAGATTGCTCCCTTTCTTGGAAAAATTTTATGAACTCACTTTAAGAATTTCTGGTTCTTTGTATGTGACATCAAATACTTTTTTTCATAAAATTACAGAAATTCTTTGTCTACTTCAAATTGGCAAATGAATGGTGATCAAAATGTGAGAAGTATGGCTTCCAAAATGATGATAAAATTTGCTAAATATTGGGGTTCCATAGAAAAAATGAATTTGAATATATATCTTCTTTGTTGTTTTAGATCCCGCTTCAAGCTTATGTAGAGTTTCTTTGTTATGGATATGTATGATGGACCTGATGGCGTTGCTCTAGCACAACTTATTAGGTCATCATGCTATGATATGTTTTATGATTACAAAATAAAAGTTCTTGGTGAAAGCCAAATAGGAAGTGGTCTCCATAAGAAACAAAATTTTTTGAAGGTCTAGTGTTTTGCAATCTTACGGGACAAGATATTCAATGATAGAGAAATTCAAAAGATCCAATTTTGGAAAGGATGATGTAGATAATAAATCAGATCTAGATAAGTATTTGGCTGAGGAGTCTGAAGTGATGACTGATCAGTTTGATATTTTAAATTGGTGGAAGGTTAATGCACCAAGATTTCCTATTCTCTCATACATGGCTCATGATGTTTTAGCTGTTCCAATTTCAACTGTTGCCTCAGAATCAATTTTCAGTACAGGTGGTCGTATTCTTGATGCATTTAGAAGTTCATTATCCCCAAATATTGCACAAGCTCTAATATGTGCACAGGATTGGATGCGAGCAAAATGGACTATAAATCCTATAAATGTGGAAGAAAATATTAATGACATTGACAAGTTTGATGAAGGTATTGTTTATTCTGAAATTTACAATGATTTTTTTAATCGTAATTAGAAATTTAGAATAAATGAATAATTAATGATTTATTTGTTTTACAGATTTAGCAAACTTAACAAGTGAAACTCAAACTTCTTGGCTTGGATTATGATGAGGATTGTGGAATGCTGATTGCCTGATTCCAATATGGGATATAGTCTTAGAGACTTTTAGATTTCAAAATTTCATTGCTCTAATGGTCTCCCTGGTTTATCTTATGTTTTTTTTTTTGCTTACATTTCTTATATCTTTGTTGGATTGTAGTTTTGGTTTGGCTGTTAGTTTTATCTTAAGGTTTTCAATACAAATAGGCTTTTTTTTAGGGTTTAGGGGCAATGATAGCAATGATGAAATGATCAATGTATACATGCTGGTGACTTTTTTTTTGGTGTTATTGCCCTCTTAAGTCTTAAAGGCTTTGAGCTGACAATTTCTCAAAATTATTGATGCCTTGTATCTATATATGGTGATCATAGTTTTCAGATATTATACTTGAATCTTGTTAATAAAAGATATTTTTTATAGGCGAGCTTGAGCCCCAAAATCAAATTACAAATATCGTAAGTATATATTATTTATTCTTGTAGACTTTTGGGAGCAGGGATGTTGGATGACACTAAATATTTCACGTGTGCTAAATGGGAGTCAGAAGTCTTTGCTCGTATTTTGAGAAATTTGTGGTAAAAAATCTATATTTTTCAACCTGATTTGACTACTCGCTGTTACGGTTAGAAAGTTACAATTTGACTTTTGTATATATATACTGGAAATCTGCAAAAAATGATATTCTTTGAGGGAGTAGGATATCTTTAGTATAGTACATACGGTATCATCTGATTGATTAGTGTGTTTATCACTTTAGACAACTTTTACTATATATATATATATATATATATATATATATATATATATATATATATATATATATATATATATCCACCATAGTTTCTTCAACTAGCAGCTTCTTGTAGAGCACGTTCATCAATACTTTATCATACAGCTATAACTGTTCCAAATAATCCCTTAATTAAAAAAAATTTAATCAAATCAAGACTAATATAAATTTAATAAATTGATCATCAACCCATCATTATCAATCAACTAAGTTGACATATCCATTAACCGCACAGTTCTTTCAACACTCTCCATATTAGATGATTGATTAAACCTAACTAAAACACAAATGAGTTACAAAGTTTTTTTAAAAGTTTATTATCATTATTTGAAAATATAACTAATTATTATCAATTTGAGTCTATAAATAAGAGGTAAAATGTTGATATTCTTAAATAACACAAATCTATAAAATCTCATCTAATTCTATATACTAAAAGACACTAAAAATATAAAATATGAGAGTTTCTTTCTGTCTCTAAGATTCTATAAATTTTCTTTTATTTCTTTCCATTCTCTCTCTCACACAATATTCCAATAGTTACTTCATTAGAAAAACAAAAACTAATGAAGGATTCTGTATCAGTGTAATATACATATATCCATCCTTCCTTTAAAATAACTCTTCAACATATATGATATTAATCTTCAACATATCCACCATTTGCCAAATCACCACCTTTCAAACATTGAATATATTTATTATTTCTTCATAAAAAAAAGTAAAAATTGAAAATACGATAACAAGAGTTATCATATAATCCTAACGGTCACATAATATCTCAAGGCCTTCTTCGGACTCTCCACATCCCATAATAGACTCACAGCGGGGTGTAAGCGAGCGTTTGAGAACAAAACTCTTGTTCGTATTCGGTTCGTTTAAAATTTGTTTTGTTAGTGTTGTTAGTTTATATCGAGCTTGAAATGTCTGTTAGTGTTACTCGTTCAACTAAACGAACGGCCTTCGTGAAAATACGCTTTTTTGATAGAGGGAGGATTTGAACCTGGGCCAATATTTTACATAACAAAAGTTTTAACCACTAAATCACGCTTGCATTTGTGATATATTATGTTCGTATGTATATATAATAAAAATAAAAATAAAAATAAAAATAGAAATAAAAATAAAAATAGAAATAAAAATAAAAATAGAAATAAAAATAAAAATAAAAATAAAAATAATAAAATAAAAAAAAAATAAAATAATAATAATAATAATAATAAAATAATAATAATAATAAAATAATAAAATAAATAATAACAATAATAATAATAAATATAATAATAATAATAATAATAATAATAATAAATAATAAATAAATAATAATAATAATAATAAATAATAATAAACAATAATAATAATAGTAAAATAATAATAATAATAATAATAATAATAATAATAATAATAATAATAATAGTAATAAATAAAAATAAGAGTAATACAATAATAATAATAATAATAATAATAGTAATAAATAATAAGAATAATAATATAATATAATATAATATAATTTTTTTATTTTATTTAAATCGGGACACGATCCAACAATGATTGTTTATCCGTTTATATCGATCTTGAAATATCTGTTAAGTATTGCTCGTTTAATGAGCGAACAGGAACATAATAACAATGAGCACTGTTCACTCGATCTTTTTTGACAGCCCTAGGGCTGGCAGCTTCCCTACCTTCTCCACTCCTGCCTCAAAAACCACCCCCATCCCCATGAAGAAATGAGCTTCTATGTGACAGTGGAAAGCCCACACCCCAGGGTTATTTGCCCTAAACCTCAACGCAGTCCACCCATACGGGTGCAACGGCACCGTATTCCTCTGTATCGGCTCGACCAAGTTGTAGTTCTTCGTGTCAACCTTTGGATAGAATTTACCCATCCCGTACCCCAGCACCCAGAAGTCATGCCCGTGCAGGTGCCACGGGTGAGTCTCGCTGTTATTAGGACTCAATGAGTTCGCGTTCTGCAGCGCCACGTCCACCGTCGACCCGAACTCCAACCTGTAGATGGAGCTGCTCGAAACCGTGTTCGGGTTTCTCGAAACCGTGTTCGGGTTGCTCGAAACAGTGCGGATGTCGTAGCTCTCGTAGTCGTAAGTCTCCGGCGCCGGCTTTTGGTCGAACACGTGGTGGAGCTGGTTCTTCATGGCTATCAGGTAAGGGGGTGGTGCAACGCGAAGGACACATTGTTGAGGGCCCATTTCATGCGGCCATCGATCTTGTTTTGGGTGCTGAGGAGGATGATCATCCGGTCGGCGGATAGCGGCGGAGCTTCGATGTGGTCGGGATGCGACACGATCGACTGCTCGCTCGACTCATGCGCCGTCATTCCAGTCGCCCGGCGGGAGGCGGTGGTCGGGGGCGGCTTCAACTGGTGGTTGAGATAATAGTTGAGGATGGCTGTGCCTGTCGGCGTGTTAGCTTCGACTTGGCGCGCATTAATTTCTTGATTTGTCTTGATCCGCTTTATGGGAGTAAGTTTTGCGAAGATGTTGAGATTCTTCACCAATAGATTTGACATAATAGCTAACACAATCGTCAGGTTGTGCCTCTGACCAAAAATTAATAAATTTCTACTTTAGAATATAAATCTTTAATTTTTTAAAATAAATTGTATCTATTCATGCATAAATAAAATACTCTATTTGTAAGTATCAAAATTTAGATGTTAGATATGTAAATTTGTAAGTATTATGTACTATGTTGTAAATTACTAAATTTTCCTTTTTTTTAACATGGCTTATTCTAAAGTTAAAAAAAATGCTATTTTTATTTCTTTACTTAATTATAATTTTTAAAAAAATACAAATTTCTTATTTTGAATAGAACAAAATTTAAAAAAGTGAGTAAATTCACAATTTTATTCTTATGTTAATATGATACAATATGCTGATGACATGCATGTACTGCCTAATATAACATAAACATAAAGCCAATTAAAATTAAATGATATATCGCTACTAATATTACTGGAAATGATACATGTCTTTAAAAAAAAAATAATGGTCCCATTAGTTGGTCCAATGCAACTGTATTTTACATAAGAGAAAAAAAAAATTTTAATTTAAAATATTATATAATTTATTACCTCGATTTCAAAATTAAATGCAGAAAGTGATGAAACGCTCGCAATCCTGAATCGATAAGTCTTCCCCTCGACAACCGTGAAGCTCGCCGACGTGCATTCAGCGTTCGCCATATTACAGGAATCCATGGCTCCGGCTGGGGAGCAGTCGTATTTCCCCCTCCCATTTATTAAAAGAGACTGCAAAATTAAATAAAAAAAATCATCTTAATTAACACTCTCAATGCTAAAAAAAATAATGATTTGGCTACCTGGGGCTCTCCGAGCCATTCAAAGTTGACAGAAGAAAGCCCGGCAGCCTGCTCATATGTGCTCTTATGCCACCAGTCGTTAAGAAGGAGATGCTTCTCCTCGTCATATGTGAATGGTTCAACGGTTCCTTTAGGAACTAATACTGTTATTAAGCCATTTAATCCGGCCGATCTTTGCATCCCATAATGAGCATGATACATGTAAGTTCCAGCCTGATAATGAAGTTCAACACAGATAAAGTTTTAATTATAGATTAAGTATAAGTTATTATGATTTAAAGAATTATTCAGGGTTGATATCTTACTCTGTCAACAACAAATCTGTAAGTGAAGGTATCTCCAGGCAGAATAGGGCACTGTGTCACGCCTTCGGTGCCATCGCTCCATGGTGTTCCAATCTTCAAATCATAATAAATTCAGTTAATTTAAGAAGAAACTGCGAAACAAAACTGTAGATAGCTTTATCATTATTTTTTTTTCTGCTACTACGCGTTCGTCTATTTCTGTGATAAAAGCTGCCTTTTCTTTCAATCAAATCTGTTATTGTGTGATAACTTACAGCAGCTTACAATTTTATTTTATTTTTTCTATAATAGCTTTATAACCACTTCTATAAAAAAAAAAACAACATCAGCGTTCAGACAGGTCCACAGTCAGAAAGATCTTCTTAAAATTGTAATGTCTAAACTCACCTGACGAATCCCGTGCCAGTGAATGGCGACGTTTTCGGTGAGGAGGGAGTTGATGACGTCGATGACGAGGGTATCGCCCTGCGTTGCGGTGATGGTCGGACCGGGCGTGAGGCCATTGATGGTAATTGCGAGTTTTCTGAAGCAATCAGGAGATTTGAACTCATAGTTGATCTCCCATTTGAGATGGTGAACCTTTGCTTCAACAATGAAGAAGGTTAGACAAATGGAGAGGAGGAAGAGGAGGGCGATCAAATGGGAAGCTTGGAGGCTAAAGTAACTGGAATTGGAGCTCATTGTTTCTCAGTTTTTCTGATACTCTATCAAGCCTTGGTTTTGCGGAGTCCATTATATAGAGCCAGACATAGATTTTTTATTTTTTATTTTATTTTATTTTATTTTATTATTATTATTTTTTTAAGGGCGAGGTCTGTAAACACGTGTTTAGTGCAAGGAGAGAGAGGGGGAGAGAGAGAGGAGAGTAAAATGTGCAGGAATACAGGAGGAATTCACAGTGAAATTGCTTGTCAACTATTATGATGGGAAGTCAGACTTATTCAGTCAATGGCCAAAAATGAACAATCAAGGGCCCAGCATCTCACCCGGCTCTTAGTTCATTCAAAACATTATACATAAAAAACTATAATGTTTGATGCAAGAAGAGTTTTCTTTGAGGAATATAAATCATCTTTTCTCTCATAACACTATCAAATGTCCTCACGCCTAACAGAAGCAATTCTTCAGCACCATATTCTGATAGATTTTAGTATTCCAAATATTAGCTCTTATGATGGGACATCAAATCCTTATGAATGCATTAATCATTTCATGACTATCATACACATTTAATGTGCCAGTGATATACTCATTTGCCAATTGTGGTGTTTATTTTTGTATTGTGTATGTTTGTATGAGAGGACACCACGTAGATCTGCAGATGTACTCATTAGAATAATCAGGTACGATATTAAGGAATAGTATATTATCTCGAGAGATAGAAGTCACTATCTTATAATGGACCAAATACCCTAAAGAAGACTCCTAAGGCATGATGGGTCATCGGATATAACAAAGATTTTTCCCCTACTTTGCATGAAAAAGTAAAGCAAGGTTTATTTAAATTGAATTTGTTAAGTTCCCTGTAGAGGCAAGCCTCCATAGTTAATTACATCCTCAGGAAAATGAATCTCTTTAGAATACTCTCGATTAAAGTGGACGATTGCTATATCCAAAGAATTCAAAGATATGACTATCAAAGGATTAGTTATATTTTTGAAAATCAAGTGTGAGAGATCAAAAGGGGAAGAGTTCTCATCGAAACCAAGGGAGATGAGAAGGGAGCGCTCATGATATTAGAAAACTTAGTGAGCACTCCAATCTATCCTATGGTTAGGCTTTATACATTTAAATTTGAGAAAATTTATTTGTTTCAGTTGAATTTTTATTAGAAGTTTAGGATTTATAATTCCCACAAGATTGTGAAAATGCTAGAGGTGTGGATTTATGCTTGTAGCCTGCAAAGAAAAACAACAATCTCGGATCCTAAATCTAAGGAGCTTTGGCGAGTGCCAAATCACGACCTAAATCTAAGGCGAAAAATGGACATATGATTTACCTCCATAAGAGAGAGTAAATCACCCATCTTAAGATTATTACCGCTTTAGAGTGGCGAGTTAACTCCTCCTACGCTTTGAATCCATATAGGCAAGCCATATGTTTTATAAGATGGTTAGACTGTTATTTACTTAGAAAAATAATTAAGTCCTTTTACTCTCCTCAAAGACTAGATCATGAAGGGCATGAATAATGACTTAAATCTAATGCCAATTTTCTCAAGTTTTATTTAATTTTTGGACTTTTATTTTGACCCATGTGTTGACCTCATTTTTAGAATGAGTTCTCAATCCCTCTATTTTAGACATAGGACTCCTCTTAGACTTTAAGAGATCCTTAGTCTTAAGATACATCTAGTGCTTAGGTGGACACTCAACCTAACCCTAGAGACTTAGAAGAGTTAGTCATAGGAATAGGTCGTGCCTTAGGGGTGTTAGGAAAATTTGCCTACCCCATAGCTTGGACCACTTTCCTTACTTCCTTACTTCAAGTCAAACTCCAAATCAAATCAACATCAAACCTAAATTAATTCTAGCCTAATTGATTTTCTCCAAACTCAAATCAATGCATGATTGAAATCCATGATTGAATTCCAAGTTGAAATTCTTAATTCAAAATCCTTCTTAAGTCCTTAATCTTCTCTTAAGGACTTAGCTTAAAATCATGATCAAATCACTTTAAATTCTTGAAATTTTCTCACAACCCATTTACATTTTCATTTACATTCACATATATAAATGAAACTATAAATTCAAATCAATCAAATTAAATCCAAAATTCAAGTTCAAATTCAATCAAAATCCAACCTAAGTCTTTCAAGTCAAAATTTGAACTTAGCCAAATCAATTTCAAATTAAGCCAAATTCTTGATTTTCCTTCATGATTCAATCAACTCTTCAATCATGAATCTAAATATAAATACAAACTTCAATCACGTAATCAAAACTCAATTCAAAAATCAAGCCAAAATCCATTTCATGTTTACCCTTTGAACTTGAAATTTTCAAATGAATCAAAATCTATTTGACTTCAAACCACTTGCAAATAGATTTATATTTCAATCATAAGTCCATATTTAAGTTCAAATCATTTGACTTACTTAGGCTCAATTGACCCAAAGTGACCTAAAGTACCCTTATGAGCCAAATTCTAATCCTAACCAAATTGGATTGAATCAAACTCACCTAAGCCTCTCATCATGTTCAACAATCATTATGAGATGATCAATCACTCATATTGGGTCAAACCAAGTCAAACCTAAGGGTTGACCAAGTCAACACTTAGCCAAAATAAAATCCAATATAGCCAAAATCCATCATAGGCCAAATTGATTGAAACCAATGATCTAAGTTCATTCATGATCAATATTTGAACTTGACCAAGTCAATATTTGAGCCTAACCTAGCCTAATTGGCCACTTGGACTAACTTGACCCAACTTGACCTAAAGAGTCAAAATGTGTCAAAACTTGATCTAAGCCAAATTGATTGAAACCAATGGGTCGAGTTCATTTTAAATCACTTGTTGAACTTGACCGAACTCAATTACTAGACCTAAAGCGCGTCAGCCGCATGCATGGTGCCAGTAGGATTAGTGATATAATTAGGGGTTTATTTAATTCTAATTAATCACCTAAGCTTCTAAAATTCATATCTCAACATAGAAAAATTAAAAAATATATGAAATAAATTGTATTAGAAAGATGATTGAATATAGAATATTTTAAAATTAATTTTGAATAGTTATTTTCTCTGAATTTGGATTTTATTAGGAATGTTAATTTGCTAATTACTATCTAATTAATTCACTGATTAGTCCTAAATTTCTTGGGTGTAATTAGAGGGATGACTTCTCCTCCCTAATTTTTTTGGGATTTATTGGTGGCTTAATTAGGGGAATTGCTAATTCATTTTTAATCACTCTCTTAATATAATTAGACTTAATTAATGGTATAATTAGTGATTTAACCCTCCGATTGAGCCAATTAAGATTTGATTAAGTGAATGTGAGGTTTAGGGAATAATTGTAGGATACTCTCATTAAGATATTCCTTAAACCTCCTTTATTTCTTAATCTTAGTTTAATTAAAGGTTAATTTACTAATTATCCCCTTAATTAATTTCATAAAATTCTAAAACTTTCCAGAACTCAATTAATTCTTCTTGGATAGATGCTTAGGTGTTTAAGAGCCTAAGTACAATTAAAGAAATAAAAATTCAACTCATATGTGTGAGGGGTATTTTGAAATTACTTATGTTAAACCTCTTAGCTTAATTAATCATTAATCATGAGCCAAATTGCATTAGACCCTTTTCCTCCTAGGTGCTTTGATAATTTAACTTCCTTGTGTGATTTTATGTCATCTCATTGGCTCATAATTATTTGATTAACTATGCTAAGGTGGTATAGGTAAGGGGTAATTAACATGCTTAATTCATACTTTAACGTAATCAAAATATAAAATAAATCTAATGACCTAAATATTGAATATAAATATCAAAAATATGTGGAAATGGGTTAGGAACAACAAACTCACCTCACATTTTTCAAAAATCAAACTCAAAATCAAACAAAAATCACATTGAACAAACTTTGATTTGCTTTAAGCTCTCTTATTTCATAAGATTGTCTTTAGGAATTAATTAAGGTGAATGTGTTACATGCTTTCATTACATCTTTCCTAACATGCTAAATGTGTGTGTCATATGATTTCATACATTCATGCTTTTCAAAAAATAAATTTAAAATGAAAATATTTCCTTTATGTCAAATTACATATTTTTGGCTAAAGTAAGAATATGAGTGGCTATTATCACTTTTAAATCCAAATTATTTTTAAAATTTATGAATCAATTATCAAAATTAAAAGTGTGTTACTTATATCTTACTTATAAGCTTACATGTGAGTAAAATATAAGGATGTGCTTAGTGTAGTTTTTCTTCTCCTCTCTTTTAGTATAATTTTGAATATGATTTGACAAATTGCATAGTTCATTTGAAAAGAACACAATACTTGCCTAATTCCATTTCATATTCATGCCTATGCTATCACTTAAGAAGGACACCCACACTTACATATATAAACTGCATGAACAAACCAAAATAAAGCTTTTGCATTCTTTCTTTTTTCATTTATTTATTTTATACATATGCTTGTATTTAAGGAAAGTGGTATATTAGTCTGGACAATCCTAGGGTTATGAGGCTTTAAGTAGCCCTAAGTAGGTCTTGTACCTTACACCCCTGGTTAACAATAGCGTCATACTCACTTATGTCTTTCATACATTCATATATGCATATGAAAATCTGATAAGAAACCCCTTTGCTACTTAATGAAAATCATGCATCATAAATATTCAAATTTTCTTAAGTAACTTAATTAGCATTCATCATAAATTATGCTAAACATTCCTGTTTGGTATGTTAGATATGCTTAAGATTCATTTATATGCATGTTATACATGTTGAAAAAGAAATGAAGTGATGTGTGTTTTGTGATCTTAACTCACTTTATTTAATCTTAAAAATGTCTTTCTTTTTGAATAGATTTGTTTAAAGTTCATCTAAACTTGAGATTAATTAAAACACATAATAAAATATTCACTAAACAAAACTAAAATATGAATCTACTTTAGAAATTACTTAGGTTAGGGAAGGAAAGAAGTTCTCTTCTCTTTCCCTCTCTTTACAACTTAGTTATTAATTATAAGATTCACTTGAACCCAACCAAAACATAAAATAAAATCAACTCAAAATAACTAAATCACTTAAATGAAATCCTCCTCTAAGTTGAACATTCTTTACACTTAGAAAATTCTAACTTAAAGCCATAGCTAAGTATACCACATAAATCTCTGAAGCATACACATTAGGCTAAGTCACCACTTCTAGCTTTAGGTTAGGGTGATGCATGATTTGATGTTTGCTTTATTTTTTGATATATATTTTAGTTTGGATGTTAGGGTGAATGTGCGCAAAATGAATGATAGGATGATTTAGTCTAATCATTATTTTCGTAGATTGCGTCTTTGCAATAAATAAAAATATAAACACTTTTACTGCGGTGCTTATACCCCAAGCATAATACAATATGCTAGGTGGACTTAGTCACTCATGTGTGGGGTGATAAGTCCAATATACATGCTTGGGATTTATGTGATTTGTTTAGCTAATCTCTATTTTGTAGGTGTTAGCTAGATTTACTTTTTCTTTTCATGTAATTTTTATAATTAGGATTTTGGAATGATTGTTATGGAGATTAGGATGAGCATTGATCATAAGATCTCATCTTATGTACCATATGAAGCCTTTGGAGCAACCACCTTCCAACCATCCGTTGACCTCATTTTAAAATGAGCTCTCAACCCCTCCATCTTAGACATGGATTCCTCTTAAACTTTAAGAGGTCCTTAGGGCACATCTAATGATTAGGTGGACAATCAACCTAGCCCAGAGACTTAGAAGAATTAGCCATAGGAATAGATCATGCCTTGGGGTGTTAGGAAATTTACCCCTTAGCTTGAACCATTCCTCACTTTCCTTCCTTGAAGTCAAACTCCAAATAAATCTTATCGATTTTCTCCAAACTCAAATCAACTCCATGTGATTGAAATCCATGATTAAAATCCATGATTGAAACCTATGATTGAAATCCATGATTGAAACCCATAAATGAAATTCTTAAAGTCAAAAAATTTCCTAAGTCTTTAAATTTGCCTTTAAGGACTTAGCCTAAACTCATGATCTAAACCAAAAAAAATCTCTTAGATTTTCTCATAATTCATTTATATTCTCATTTATATTCACATATATAGATGAAATATAAATTCAAACCAATCAAACTAAACTCAAAATTTAAAATCAATTCATGAAATTCCCTTTTAATGGACTTAGCCCAAATAATGATCAAATCACTTCAAATACTTAAAATTTTCTCATGACAAATTTATATTCTCATTTATATTCACATATATAAATGGAATATAAATTAAAACAATCAAAACCAATTTCAAAAATCAAACTCAAATCCACTCAAAATTTAACCTAAGCCTTTTAAGTCAAAATCTTGAACTTAGCCAAATAAACTTCAACTCAAGCCAAACCCTTGATTTCTCTCCATGATTCAATCAAACCTACAATAATAAATCCATATATAAATGCAAACTTCAATCACCAAATCAAAAATCAAGCCAAAAATCAAACCCTAAACCCTAAACCTAAGGGTTGATCAAGTCAACACTTAGCCCAAAATGAAACCTAACATAGCTAAAATTCACCATAGGCCAAATTGATTGAAACCAATGATCTAGGTTCATTCATGAACTATGTTTGAACTTGACCAAGCCAACATTTGAGCCTAACCTAGCCCAATTGGCCACTTGATCCAAGTTGACCCAACTTGACCTAAAAAGTCAAAATGTGTCAAAACTTAATCTAAGCCAAATTGATTCAAATCAATGGATAAAGTTCATTCCAAATCACTTGTTGAACTTGACCAAAGCCTCAATTAGCTAACTAGATCTAACCTAGCCCAATTGACCTTAAACCCAACTTGACCTAAAGGGGTCATGTTGAACCAAATTTGAACATAACCAAAATTGATTGGAAACAAAGATACCAATCCACTCCATATGACTAACCAAACCTAAACCACCCTTGACCCAGCTCAAATAGGTCAAATGGGTCAAATAGGTCAACTTGACCCATTTAACCTAAATGAAGTCATATGAGCCAAATTCAATACTAATCCAAATCAAAAACCAAAGCCACCAAAATATTTCAAATGGCCATATGAACTTGACCCAACCTTTGGTTTGACCCAATTTGACCAATTGGTCAACTTGACCCAAGTTGACCCAGTTTGACCTAAATGGGTCAACATAAGCCAAACCTTATCAAATGAATTCCAAATCTCATGAAACTTGGCCAAACTAGTTTCTCCACATACCAACATATCCAAATTAAAAAATTAGCAAAATGACCATGCTACCCCTAGGCCATAGAACAAATTATGGACTAATCCATGAGTAATTTGGTCATACCCTCTTCATATCAACTTGATGCCTTCCTAATAGCTCAAGTAGACCTAATGGAGAGTGGTGCACCCAACCCAATGAGTTTAGGTTAGTCTAGATGGCCCCAAGGCCAAACCCGATCCCATGGGTCAAATTGGCTAATTCAAAATCCTTCTGATGCAGGGCATCATCGTCACCGTCGTCGACGTCATCATCATAAAGCTTAAATGAATGATTTGGCCTTTTGTTATAATTTAAGTTATGTATTATTGGGTTTTTATATTTTGTATATGTCTTGAGTTTATATGTATTGGGCTATTCTTATGTCATGGCCCATGAGTCATTATTATTGGGCTTTTATATGTATTGGGCTATTCTTATGTCATGGCCCATGAGTCATTGTAGTAGGTATGGAATGAGTGGTAGGTTTGATAATGGCGGTAGGTTTGATAGTAGGTGGTGGTAGGTTTGATAATGGTGGTAGGTGTAGTTATGATGGTGTTAGGTTTGAGTTTGGAGTTAGGTTTGAGTATTCTTTACTCTCCCTTTCATTCCTATAAATAGGGAGACTCTTGTAATGCTTTGTACTTGAATTTGGAATGAAAGTTATCTTCTTAAATTTCTTTACTATTCTTTTGTGTGCTTTCCTCTTGAGTGACGGACTACTTGAGTGTGTGAGTTCACAACCCTTAGAGAAGGACTTCTAAGGAAGGAGCGCGATCTCCACAACCTTTGTTTGTAGAGGTCGACTTCAACTTATCCCGCTTATTTCTTACTTTAAATCACTGTTAGATCGTTCATAACTTTTCAATTATTTCTTTGCACTTATAAGATTCAGATCTCTAGTGTAGTTGACATAACTTTAACTAAGATCTTTTTTTAACTTCACTAAATTCATAATATTGTGAATGTGCTCAATAGTAGTGTGCATTTATCATTACTCTTTGTGAGGATTTAAGAATTATCGTTTAATAAACATCATATCATAAAAGCACACTGTCCTACATCATATTTGGTATCAGAGCAAGTATGTTTCTTTGGGAACATCTTGTTTAGTATTGAGTTATATTTTTGCATTAGAGTAATCTTGCAATTCATTGTTAAAATAAAAAAAAAAAAAATCATACAAAATTTTTATCTAATTAAAGCATTTACTTACTTTTAATCGTGTCTTTGATTTCATTACATTGTATTTTAAAAATAAAAAATAAAAAAATTAAAAAATTAATTAAGTATTTGCTTATATTAATATTTTTGAAAGAATATCATCATGTCAACTCGTAGTGGTCATAGATATCAAGATCAATCCTTAGATGAAAAACATGATTCCTATGAATTTTACTAGAAAAAAAGAAAAGCTTACCCTTATGCACCAACAAACCTTTAATGAATTCCAAAAAAGATTTGAAGCCTTAGAACAAAAGTTGGTAGGCTTACAACACATTCACCGAAACTAACCCAATCCGAACACCAACTTGAGAGAGAGAGAAGGTCATCATGTTGATCCGTTCCTCTTCCTCTCCCACCTCACCCACATTCTCCTATTAGACCCGTTATCAGGAACAACTTTAATGAATATCCCGAGTTTGATGAGGTACTTCCTCACCCACCTCATCGAATAGGAAGACAATTAAGATGAGATGAAGGTTATGCTCATCGAACTCCTTATGAGCATTATCCCATTACGAAGAGCCATTACCTAATTTTGTTGCCCCGCGTCGTACACTTAGAGAACCTGATGAGGATGTTATTCGTAGGGTTAAAATTGATCCACCTACTTTTGATGGTTGACTTGATCCTAAAATTTTCTTAGATTGGTTAGTAGACATGGACCAATATTTTGATTGGATGCCCATGTCAAGAAAGACAAGTTCATTTTACGTGCATGAAACTAACTAGTCATGCTAAGACTTATTGGGTTAATCTCACACGAAAATATCAACGATTAGGACAACCACCTATTGCTTCTTGGGATGAAATGAAAGAAATTTTAAAGCAAAAATATGTACCATTAAATTTTCATGATCAACTTATGGATGAAATGACTACGCTTAAACAAGGATCTTTAAGCATTTGTTGAGTATATGACACGGTTTGATGAATTGATGACCCGTTGTGATGTTAGAGAGGATCACCGCCAATCTCTAGATTTAGATGGGTTACTGGCGATATTCGTAATGAAATGATAACTTCGAGAAATTTATTCTCTTGAGGATGCATTTCGGTGGCGACTCAAATTGAACAATATCTTAGATCACAACCTTATAAGCGATTCACAACTTCATCTACAAACAACTCTCAATCGCGTGTTAACCCTCCTACTTTAGTAGTTCCTAAAGGACCCAGTGAAACAAAAGGAAAAGCTTTAGTGGGAACATCTAGCTCCAAGACTTCTAGCATTACTTGTTTTACATGTGGTAAAATTGGTCACTATGCAAGTTCTTGTCCTCGTCGAAACTTACACTTAGATTATGAAAATGAGGATCAACAAAATGAAAATAATGATAATCAAATTGCAGTTGACCCTTGTGAAGAAGCTAGTGATGCGAAGATGCATTAGATGAGTCTCATATAGTTATCGTTGTGTGTTAGCAACCCCGAGCTAATAATGATTGAGGCGCATCAATTTTCCACACTTATTTTAAGAGTGGTGAAAAGTCGTGTAAGTTAATCATTGATAGTGGCAGTTGCATGAATGTTATTGCTACCTCCGCTTTAGCTAGGATGAACCTCACCCGAGACCCACCCATAAGGTATAAGCTTGGGTAGATAAGACCTCATCTCTATATCTCAACGCGTTGTCTTGTACCCATTCAATTAGGAGAATATAGTGATAAAATTTGGTGTGATGTTCTTCCGATGGATGTTGCTCATATACTTTTAGGTAGACCTTGGCTTTTGATATGGATGTCACAAATTATGGGCGTCTAATACATATGCTTTTAATTTTCAAGGTAAGAGAATTGTCCTAAACCCAGCTAAGCCTAAAGAGGTCACTCCACTTCAACCCCAAAATTCTTCTCCACCCATTGAAAAGAAATCCCTACATATTATTAATAAACGTCAATTTCAACAAGAGATTAATGGGAATATCATTTTTTGCATTAGTTGTCCTAACCTCTGAAAATCAACCTTGTGTTAAATCATTCTCATCAGAATGCATTGAACTTTTATTGGAATATCAAGATATTTGTCCCAAGAACTTCCTAGTGAGCTTCCCCATTAAGAAGTATCCAACATGCCATAGAGCTAATTCTGGATCATCACTCCCAAATTTGCCACATTATCGTATGAACCCAAATGAACATGCGAGCTAAAACAACAAATTGATGATTTATTATCAAAAGGGTTTATTAGGAAAGTTTATCTCTGCGTCTTCTTCTTACCCCAAAGAAAGATGGTAGTTGGCGTATGTGTGTGTGAATAGTCGTGCTATAAATAAAATCACTTTGTTAAGTATAGGTTTCCATACCTAGACTTGATGACATGTTAGATATGATGGTGGATCAATAGTTTCTCTAAAATTGATCTTAGAAGTGGATATCATCAAATTATTATGAGAGAAGGTGATGAATGGAAAACCGCATTCAAGACAAAAGATGGTTTGTATGAATGGCTAGTAATGCCTTTTGGATTGACTAATGCTCCAAGTACATTTATGCAGTGATGACTCATATCTTACTACCATTCATTGGAAAATTTTAGTTGTGTACTTTGATGATATTTTAATTTTTAGTCAAACTAAGAGCGATCATGAGAAACATTTACAAGTCTTTGAAGTACTTCATGAAGAAAGACTATATGTTCACTTAAAAAATGCTCATTTATGGCGTCTTGATAATCTTCTTAGGATTCATTGTTTCTTGTGATGGCATCTGCATCCCAAAAAATTAGGGCTATTCAAGAGTGGCCTACCCCAACCACAATTCATGGTGTATGTAGTTTTCATGGGTTAGCCACATTTTATCGAAGGTTTATTCGTGGATTTAGCACTATTATGGCCCCGGTAACTCAATGTCTTAAAAAAGGAGACTTTGTTTGGACAAAGGCAGCTGCTGATGCATTCTCTAAAATTAAAGAACTTTTAACAAGTCCATCGATATTACAAATGCCAAATTTTAACAAAGTATTTGAGGTATCATGTGATGCTTCTGGAGTTGGTATTGGAGGTGTTCTTAAACAAGAAGGTCATCCTATTTCTTTCTTTAGTGAAAATTAAATGAAGCGCGTCAACGATATTCCACATATGGAGTGAGAGCGTATCTTTGTCATCCAAACTTTACGTTATTGGCGACATTATCTTCTTTCACGAGAATTTATACTTTATTCTGATCATGAAGCGCTTAAATATCTAAACACCCAAAAGAAACTTAGTTCTCGTCATGCAAAATGGGTTCAATTTCTTCAAGAATATCGTTTGTTCTTAAACATAAATCGGTGTAGAACAAGGTTGCAGTCTTAAGTAGAATATGTACATTATTAAATACCATGAGTGTGAAGGTTCTTTGGATTGAAAAGGTTAAAGATGATTATCCTAATTGTAAAGATTTTCAACAAATTTTTGAATCTTTGAAATTTGATGTTTCAATTAATAGTCCAGATTCAAATATGATGGCTATCTCTTTCGTGGCACAACTATGTATCCCCGATTCATCACTTGAAATTTTCTTGTTGAGGAAATTCATTCGAGGTGTATCCGGTCATTTTGGTGGTGATAAGACAATAGCTATGATGGAGGATAGGTTCTTTTGGCCTAGTCTTAAGAAAGATGTTGCTCGTATCATTGCCCAATGTCATTACTTGCCAAGTAGCAAAAGTGGAAAACAAAATTGTGGTCTATACACACCACTCCAATCCCCACAAACCTTGGGAAGATCTTAGTATGGACTTCATCTTAGGATTACCTCGTACTATACAACGTTTTGACTCAATTCTAGTAGTTGTTGACCGATTCTCTAAAATGGCACACTTCATTCCATGTTATAAGACATCAGATGCCTCACATATAGCGACAATTTTCTTTTCGTGAGATAGTTCACATGGACTACCTAAGACAATTGTATCGTCGTGATGTAAGGTTTATGAGCTATTTTGGAAAACTTTATGGAAAAGCTTGGCACAAAACTCTTATTTTCTGACTTATCACCCTCAAACGGATGGACAAACCGAAGTTGTTAATGAAGCTTAGGAAATTTACTTAGGTGTCTAGTGACCGATCATACTACTAGTTGGGACCTAGTTCTTCCTACAGTTTGCTTATGATTCAATTAATAGGTCAACCGGTATGAGTCCTTTTCATATTGGCGGTTATGATCCAAGAAAACCAATTGATCTTGTTGAATTGCACGTAACATATAGGTCTAGTGCATTTGCATCTTCATTTGCACAAAGCATGCATGATTTACATCGTGAAATTCAACAAAAACTTACTCGAGTTATGATAAATATAAAGCTAATGTTGATGCACATAGGCGATATGTAAAATTTAATGAGGAGATTTGGTTCTTGTTAAAGTTAGACGAGAGATTTCCAACCTGGAACTCTTAAGAAATTAACTCTCAAGAGATCCGGTCCTTATAAAGTTGTAAGGAAGATAAATGATAATGCTTATGAAATAGATCTTCCAATGAATCGGAATTTCTCCAATATTTAATGTATCAGTTAACGTTGTACCATGGGCAAGCCATGGATGACACTATTCCCTCGCAAATAGTCGACATGCAGTTCATACTTCATCATCGACTCTATACCATCTCGCTTAAGATCACATCGTCCAGATCAAATTTTAGAAGACCATATTATCATCACATCTGATGGAGGCACTCAAAGGTTTCTCATTCGTTGGAAAGGTCTTTCTCCACTTGAAGATTCATGGCTTACATTTGATGAGTTACATCAACTAGACTCACAATTATTACAAGAGTACTTGGATTTTCATTCTCCGAGGAGAATCCTTTAAAGTCGGGAGTCTTGTCGAGGGCATCATCGTCACCGTCGTCGACGTCATCATCATAAAGCTTAAATGAATGATTTGGCCTTTTGTTATAATTTAAGTTATGTATTATTGGGTTTTTATATTTTGTATATGTCTTGAGTTTATATGTATTGGGCTATTCTTATGTCATGGCCCATGAGTCATTATTATTGGGCTTTTATATGTATTGGGCTATTCTTATGTCATGGCCCATGAGTCATTAGTAGGTATGGAATGAGTGGTAGGTTTGATAATGGCGGTAGGTTTGATAGTAGGTGGTGGTAGGTTTGATAATGGTGGTAGGTGTAGTTATGATGGTGTTAGGTTTGAGTTTGGAGTTAGGTTTGAGTATTCTTTACTCTCCCTTTCATTCCTATAAATAGGGAGACTCTTGTAATGCTTTGTACTTGAATTTTGGAAAGTTATCTTCTTAAATTTCTTTACTATTCTTTTGTGTGCTTTCCTCTTGAGTGACGGACTACTTGAGTGTGTGAGTTCACAACCCTTAGAGAAGGACTTCTAAGGAAGGAACGCGATCTCCACAATGACGGACTGTTTGTAGAGGTCGACTTCAACTTATCCCCGCTTCGCTGCTGGTTACTTTAAATCTGCTACAGGTTAGATCGTTCATAACTTTTCAGTTATTTCTTTGCACTTATAAGATTCAGATCTCTAGTGTAGTTGACATAACTTTAACTAAGATCTTTTTTTAACTTCACTAAATTCATAATATTGTGAATGTGCTCAATAGTAGTGTGCATTTATCATTACTCTTTGTGAGGATTTAAGAATTATCGGTGTAATAAACATCATATCATAAAAAGCACCTGTGTCCTACATCACCTTCCTCCACCCAATTTGATGCACATGGGAGGTTGACAATCCACTCAAGACCTCAAACTGACCATGTGCAAAAATCTAACATCCTAAACAACCCCTCCAATGTGATCAATTGGATCAAAATGACGAAGGAGGTGTCGACCATTCGATTGCCATAAGGAGAGATATACTCCCCCTAATGCAATTTGGAATTATCATTCCCTCATTCGATTGAAGCCTAGAGAGTGTTAGGAAAGATCAGAGCCATCCTAAGGTTTCTAAGAGGGATTTAAATAGCTACTTCTCGATTTTCTCCATTGGAAAATAGGGGAGCTCACCTCAATCCTTAACTTCCTCCACACTCAAAACTACTTCAATTCGTTTTGCACACTCCCTCAGGGGATCAATTTGAGTGCACCCAAGCATCCATTCGAGTTTCCAAAGCAAGGAGAGCCTCAATTAGATCAAAACCAAAGAAGATCAAGTGGTGTTGGTCCATGGAGATCCACTCAACCCCAAGGCTTGAAACATTGAGTGGCTTGTACATACTAGCCAAAGCTACCTCATCGAGCTTGAGCTCCGGTGATCACCTTCGGCAATGTATGAAATTTTTTAACCAGTTAGCTTTGGGGGTGTTGGTCTTTTGTGAAAGAAATTTTCAAGTCATAAGAAATCCACCGTTGGATAGACTTCTCTTTAGCTTTAGATGGTGTGGGAACAATCTTATTCCAATTGAGCTCAATCGAGCTTGGATCTTCTCTTAGATCATGGATGACTTCTGTTGAGCCTAAGGGAAGAATTAGGTAGATCCTGTCCATCCATCCTCGCATTTTGGATGGATGACCAAGATTATTCCTACATTTAGAAAATATTTTATCCTTTTTGAAACCACGAGATGATCCACAGTTGTTGATCCTTGAAGTCATGGATCAAAGAGTGTTCTCCCACCGCGCTGCCATCCGGATGTGATGTTTAAGTAATAGGCTCACCATGCGACGCGTGTAAAGCTTGCTGACCACCGCCGCCGCGAGTCACGCTGTGAGCTGAGGGATTAGTTAGGAAATTTAATTAATGTTAATTAATCTCCTGGTATTCAAAAATTTATATCTCCCTCAATAAAATTCGAAAAAATATGAGGTAAAATTCAATGAGAAGATAATTCAACCTATAATATTTTTAAAATGATTTTAGATGATTTTGAATTATCATTTTCTCTGACTTTAGATTTTATTGGAAATATCATTTTGCTAATTACTTCTTAATTAATCCTCTCATTAATCCCAAACTTCTTGGATATATTTTAAGGGATGACCTCTGCCTCCTCTAATTTTCTTGGGATTATTGAAGGCTTAATTAGGAGAATTACAAATGTGTTTCCTAATTACCCTCCTTATGTAATGAAGGATAATTATTGGATTAATATTTTAATTCATTATTAAGGTTGATTAAGGTTAGATCCAGTGGATAGAAGATTTAGAGCATTTTCCCTAAGCTATTCCCTAAATCCCATTTTCTTTCCTTAATCCTCTCTTAATTAAGGGTTAATTCATTAATTATCCCCTTAATTAATTTCTAAAAATTATAAAATCTTTTAGAACTTAATTAATCTACTTTGGGTAGATTCTTAGGTGTTGAATAACCTAAGTTCAATTGAGAAAATTAAAACCCAATTCATATGTATGAAGGGGTGTTTTAAAATTAATTAAGCTAAATCCCTTGGCTTAATTAACCATTAATCATGAGCCAAATTGCCTTAGGCCCTTTTCTTCCTAGATGCATTGCAAATTTAGATTCCTTGTGAGTTTTTATGTCATCTCATTAGCTCATAATTACTTGATTAACTATGTTAAGGTGGTGTAGGTAAGGGTTAATTAACTTGCTTCATTCATACCTTAACCTAATTAATATATAAAAATGAATCTAATCATCCAAAAATTAAACAAAAATATCAAACACATGTGGGAATTGGTTATGAATAGAAAACTCAACTCACATTTTCAAAATTAAATCAAACTTAAAACTAAAAAAAAATCACATTGAATATACTTTGATTTATTTTAAACTTTCTTATTTCATAACAATGTCTTTAGGATTTAATTAAACTGAAGGTGTTTACATGCTTTAATTGCTTTGATTATTTCCCCAACATGTTAAATTTGTATGTCATGTGGTTTCATGCATTAATATTTTCCAAATTCAAATTTTTTAAAAAAAAGTGATATTGTTTACTTTGTATCAAATTTGCATTTATTGGCTAAAGTAAAAAATATGAGTGGCTATTATCACTACTAAATTCAAATTATTTTTAAAACATATAAATCAATTATCAAATCTGAAAGTGTGCTACTTATATTTTTAATTATAAGCTTGCATGTGAAGAAAATATAAGGATGTGCTTAGCATATGTTTCCCTTTCCTTTTATGCTAGTATAATTTTGAATAGGAGTTCGTAAGATGTATGGTTCATTTGAAAATAACCTAATACTCACCTAACTCTATATCCTATTTATTCCTATGCTATCACTTAAGAAGGGTTACCTATACTTGTACACATAAATGACATAAATAAAATGAATTTATTGATACAACTTTTGCTTTCTTTCTTTTCCAATTTATTTCTTTAGTACACATATTTGTATTTATGAAAAGTGGTATATTAGTTTGGACAACCCCAAGGTTACAAGGCTTTAAGTAGCCCTAAGTAGGTCTTGTACCTTACACCTCGGTTAATAATGGTATGTACTTACTTATGCCTTTCTTACTTTCATGTGTGTATGTGAAAAATTGGATAAAGAAACCCTTTCTACTTAAGAAAAATCATGCATATTAAACTTCCAAATTTTCTTAAATGGATTACTTAGCATGCATCCTAAAGTGTGTTAAATGTTCTCATATGTGTGTATAGATATGCTTAGGATTCATTCATATGCATATTATACATGTTGGGAAAGAAATGAAGTAATGTGTGTTATGTGAATTTGATTCATTTTATTTAATTTTAAAATACATTTCTTTTCGAATAAGTTTTTTTAGAGTTAATCTGAACTTAGGATTAATTAAAAGATTTAATCAAAATATTCACTAAACAAAACCAAAATGTGAATCTACTTTAAAAATTACTTAGGTTGGGGAAGAAAAGAGAAGTTCTCTTCTCTTTCCCTCTCTTTATAACTTAGTAATTAATTGTAGGATTCACTTGAACTTAATCAAAACATGAAATAAAATCAACCCTAAATAATTAAACAACTTAAATGAAACCCTCTTCTAAGTTGAACATATTTTCACACTTAGAAAATTCTAACTTAAAGCCATAGCTAAGCATACCACACAAACCTTCAAAGCACACACATTAGCCTAAGTCACCACTTCTACCTTTAGGTTAAGACATTATATGGTTTGATGTTTATTTTATTTTGTGATATATATTTTAGATTGGATGTTAGCGTGTATGCTCATAGAATGAATGGTAGGGCGACCTTAGTCTAACTATTATTTTCTGCAGGGGATTGTGCTTAAGGGGCGCTATCATAAATAAAGATATAAAAAAATGCTTTTGCTTTGTGGTGTTTATTTTTGGGGTGTGGGACACCACGCGGATATTAGGGGATACTTATTGAAGTGATCGGGTATGACATTAAGAAATGATGTACTATCTCGAAAGATAGAAATCACCATCCTATAATGGAGCTAATCACCTAATAAGGACTCCTAAGGCATGATGAGTCTTGAATATACAGATCTTTCCCCACTTTACATGAAAAAGTAAAGTAGGGTTTATTTTAAGCCAGGTTCGTTAAGTTCCCTATGGAGGCATGCCCCCATAGTTAATTACATCATATGGAATGAGAATTCCTTAAGAATACTCTCGATTAAAGTGAATAATTAGGGTATACAAAGATTTCAAGGTTAAGACTATCAAAGGGTTGGCTATTTTAGAAAATCAAATGGGATAGATCAAGGAGAAGACTTCTTTTTGAAATTCAAAGGGAGAAAGTAGGAAATGTTCATGATACTAGGAAGCCTAGTGAGCATTCCAATCTACCCTATAATTGGGCTTCCTATTTTTAAAATTGAAGAGAGTTGATTATTTGAGTTGACATTTTATTAGATTGCTAGAGGTTATAATTCCACAACATAAGATTGTGAAAATGCCTAAGAGGTAAGGATTTATGCTTGTAGCCCAAAGGAAATAGCTACCCCAAATTCCTAAACTAAGGAGCCTTGGCACAAAATGAAGGCACAACCTAAATCTAAGGCAAAAATGGGTATATGAATTACCTCCATAAGAGAGGATAAATCACGATTCTTTGGACTTATTCTGAGTGGCGTAACTAACTCCTCTTACGCTTTAAATCCATGTAGGAAAGTCTTATGATTTGCAAGATGGCTAGGTCGTTGTTCATTTAGAAAGGAAACTAAGTACTTAGACTCACTCCGTAAGAGACTAGAGCATAAGTGGTATGAATCCATGACTTAATCTAATGCAAATTTTATCAAATTTATTTGATTCTTTTGGACTTTTTATTTTGACATAGGCTATGGGATTTTGTATGCTCATGAGAATTTGATTATAGGCCAAATCAAGAGAGAAATGGGTGTCTTCCACCAAAGGCTCTCATAAGTTAAGTCTTGATTCTCTGACAGAGATGGAAGCTCCCTCTTAACAAGAGTGAAAAAATATGACATGCATGATATTATACATTCATCCATCCAGCTAAGGGGTTACTAAAAATT
This sequence comes from Cymbidium sinense, assembly GCA_021442155.1. NCBI lineage: Eukaryota > Viridiplantae > Streptophyta > Magnoliopsida > Asparagales > Orchidaceae > Cymbidium > Cymbidium sinense. The sequence continues at coordinate 266,782,398 of CM038215.1, forward strand.
TTATTATCTTGATTTAATTCTTAGGCTTTTATGTGAGGTTATGAGTTATTTTAAAATTTTAGTTATGAGTTGTTAATTGGTAGAAAAATTAATTTTATCTTAAGAGCCTACATCATCCAGGCCACACATTCAAGCATCAATCATAAATAAACTATGAAAAGTATGATGTTCTAAAGCACAATCTAAACACAACATCAAACAATTTTATAGACTACCTTAAAAGAATAAAAGGCCAGTGCGATCGGGTTCCTCCGTACACCCCAAAAAGAGAAAAGAAAAGATGGGTAGCCGAGCTCTATTTTTATACAACCCGGATTACAAAATAATATATATGCTATCGGGGGTCTTCTTTTCTTCTTTTCTTCATTTCTTCATTTTCTTTCTTTTGATTTGATTTATTTCAAAGGCATCACAGGGCACCCCAGGGACTAAGCCTTCTGACCACTGCACATCCTAATCTCTCATAACACTAATCCTAATTCCTAATGCAAAATTACATCAAAAATAGGAGAAGTAAATCTAGCTACACCTGCAAAATAAATGTTAGCTAAACACACCATACAACCCAAGCAGTTATATGAATAATTTGGACTTAGCACCCGCACATGGGTAACCAAGCCCACCTGTCCTAACATGGGTTACACTTAGGGGCTAAGCAACTTACACAGCAAAAGCATTTATGTTTTTTTATTATAGGGGCCCCTTTAAGCACAACCCCCTACAAAAAATATGATTAAGCTAATAACGGCCTAACATTTAGTCTACGAAACATACACCCTAACATCCAGTCTAAAATATTACATCACAAAATAAAGCACAACATCATACATACAACGTCCTAACTTAGCACTAGAAGTAGTGACTTAGTATTCTAATGTGTGTGCTTAAGGCTTATGTAGCAAGACTTTACTAGGCTTCTTTAGTTTATGTTCCAATTTGAAGTTTGAATTTAAATTTTAACTTTGGGTGATTTCAATCTAAATTATTTAATGATTTGATTTTCATTTTTATTTTAGTTTTATTTGGTTAAAATGATATTTAGGTTCTCAAGAATGAAGAGTAGGATGAATTCCATCAGTAACTCACCTATTCTACATCCCTAATTCCTAAGAATCTAACTAAAGTCCTTAAGAATCTTGATTAGCCCATTTGAATTTATGTAATTCATCTGGTTTATAATTTAGAATTTGAGTTTATTTAAGTATTTGATTAATTGATTTTTTTGGATTAGATGTTTTAGTTTAATTGCATCTTGATAATTCAATATCCTTAATGTCTAATGGAGTTTAAGTTTGTTTAAGTTCATGTGTTTTTGGTTGATTAATTTTAGATTGGATGTTTTGGTTTAATTAAATCTTGATAATTCAATATCCTTGATCTCTAATTTCTTTCCTTGGATTTTAATTTAATTCCTTAATTTCATGTGATTAATATCATTTCAATGTTGTTTAAATTCATTGATTTCATTATTCCATTTAACTTTGATTTAGGTTAATGAATATATTTTAATTTACTTATGATTTATTTGAAGCCTAATGTATTCTTTCATTTGAGTTTCAATTAAGGGTTTGATTTATTGAATTTAGACGTTTAGTTTATGTATAGATTATCTCTTTAGTTTGACGACTAATCTCTTATCTTAGTTCAATAGGTTTGTTTATTTGGATTTTATTTTTGTTTAACTTGTTCTGATATTGATTGGAATTTGGATCGGTTTGATGACTTTAGAGTTTAGATTTTATTTCAATTTTATTTAATTTGATTACGGTTTATTTATTTATAGTTTGATTGGATAAAATGAATTGAAAGTTTGCTTTGACTTTAATTTGAGTTCAATTATTTATTATTAGAATTTTATTTTAATTTCATTCATTTATCATGTTTATTAGAGTTTAGTTTATGTCTTGATTTTACACATTTTAATAGTTAATTGGTTTATCTTATTTAAGTAGATTGAATTGGATTTAACTTGACTATTTATTAAATTGATGATAGTCTTTCTTAAATTAAATTAATTTGACTTGATTTAGGTTATTTATTTGAGTTTTATTTTATTTATATATATATTTTGATATTGTTTAAAATTATGAGTAATTGGATGTGATTTAATAACTTTAGAGTTTATATTTAATTTTATGTTTATTTGATTTGATTATGATATTCGCTCATAATTTTACTTGACTTATTAGTTTAATTAATTTTTAATCATTTTTTTTATATTATTACTTAGATTTATGATAATTTAATTTGCACTTTTTTTAATTTTGTTTTATTACTTTTTTTTATTTGAAATTCTAAAGATTGGTTAATTCTTTTTTTTTGAATTTAATTCTAAATAAAATATTAGATTAATTGTGATCATTTTGATAAAAAATCAAATGACTCGGAAGCTAATTGTGGCTTAATAGGTAAAATAAAATCGCTACGCCATTCGGCTTAATCAAAACTATTCACTTTAAACACATAAAATGAATAGTCTTGCTTCTGCCTCTAAACTCTCGTCGAAAGAATTAAAAGGTTAAGTGCATGGGCTCTAAATGTTGGATCCTAATGACGCGCATTCAACACATCAAACGTGAGATTCCTAAGGCTTCAAGAGTTTAAGAATTATCTCACTTTAGCTGTCCGGTGGATTCTGACCAAGAGGTGGCTTCGTTTAGAAGAAACGAAACCCTGTTGAAATGCTTGTTGGATGCCTCCTAGCCAAACACTCCAAAGATCGAGCACCATTACTATTCGTCAATTTTGATAGAACTCCATATTTGAGAACTTGAGACGGGATGAGAGTGGTCTTCCCAACTCCTAAAACTATGTAAGGCTGATCGAAGAATAGGTAGTTGAGGATGAGGAGATGTGTATTCAGCCATGGGTTGCGATGGAGTCTCGGCCTTCAGGAAAAAAAGGAGTCACGGCCGGCAGAACCTGGCTAGGACGGAAGAGGGAGATCGGCAAGTGAAGTGGTCGCCGGTTTGGAGTATAAGCCCGTCATTCATGTGAAGGGATGCTATTTCTTGGAGTTTGAGAGGGAAAAGAAACTCTCGCTGCTGGAGGAAGAGGGAGATCGGCAAGTGCAGTGGTCGCCGGCTTGGAGCATAAGTCCGTCATTTATGTGCAGGTCTGGTATTTCTTGGAGTTCGAGAGGGAAAAGAAACTCTCTGCTGGAGGAAGAGGGAGATCAGCAAGTGAAGTGGTCGCCGGCTTGGAGTATAAGTCCGTCATTTATGTGCAGGGCTGGTATTTCTTGGAGTTCGAGAGGGAAAAGAAACTCTCACTGCTGGAGGAAGAGGGAGATCGGCATGGTTTTCATGCAGCTGGTTGTTCGAATAAGGATAAGAGAAGCTTAGGAGAAAGTGGAAAAGGGGCTGCGGCCACAGAAAAGTCCGCTTTCCTTACCGTCGTGTTCCCGTCTGGTTCATAGGAATGAAAAAACGGGGGAGAGTTTCTGCTAGCCGAGAGCGAGAGAGCGAGAGGGAGAGGGAGATATGATAGATCCAGCGAGAGAGAGAGAGAGAGAGAGCGAGAGAGAGAGAGATGATAGTTTTGTTTTATCTACCTCCCCAACCACTCACGTTTCCCCTTTATTTATTTATTTGTTTTTTTCTTTTTGCATTTCTTTATTTTGTGTTATCATGATCACGTGGAGAAGATATTTTAATAAAAAAATTTCATTCATTTCTTTTTGCATTTCTTTTTTTTATATTCATTTTTTTTAACTTGGTGAAAGTTAATTTTTATTTATTATTATGATTTTAAATTTTTTTATATAATTTTAATGACTTTAGTAAATAATTGAATGAAATTTTATAAGTTATATGCATAAGATAATTTTAATTATGATTACTAATTATTGATTATAACATAGGTTCATATTTTAATAAATTAATTATTTTGATTTGAGTTTGATCAAAATTTATTTGATATTTAGAATTGGTTTAATTTCTATCTCTTTTATAGTTTATTTTAAATTTCAAAAGGATTCTCCTAATATTAATTTTTTTTTGTTATTATTTATTATTTTGTTATATATATATATATATATATATATATATATTGAATTATATTAGTGAATTAATATTCAAATCATGATTTGATTTAATTTAGGCTTAAATTTGACTAAAATTGCATTTGATTCAAATAATTTATTAAAGTTGTGAGTAATCTTTTGAGCAAATTTGAACTTTAATTTTTAGGTATTACAACTTGAGTTAAATTATCTCATGATTTGTTAGATCGATCAAATGAATTAATTTTAATTTCCATTTGATTTTGAATGATTTACTTGATGGTTTTGATTGTGATTTTAGGTAGAACTTGATGATGATTAAATGATTGATTGATTTTGAGAAAATCATTGAGGATTTGATTTGGATGAGATTTTGCTTAAGTCCAAGAAAGTCAAGAAGGGTTTGGAGTAAGTTTGAGTTTGAAGTTTGAGTTTGTATTTGAGAAAGTGTATCTAGATTGGGTTTATGCTATAGGATGATGTAATTTTCTTAAACCCAAGGCATAGCCTAATCTTAAGCTCAGGCAGGTTAGTGTTCATCTAATCACTAGATGCGTCTTATGACTAAGAAAATCTTAGTGTCTAGAAGAGTCCTAAGTCTAAGAAGAGGAGGTTAAGAGCTCACTCCAAAAGTGAGGTCAACAGTGTTTTATATCCCTAAGCATAATCTAATAGGCTAGATGGACTTAGTAATCCATGTGTGGGATGAAAATCCAATATACATGCTTGGAATTTGTGTGATTTATTTTAGCTAATCTCTATTTTAGTTTAAATTTAAATTTTCATTCTTTTCCTTTTCATGTAAATTTGTGCAATTAAGATTTTGGAATGATTGTTATGAGAATTAGGATGAGCATTGGTTATAAGATCTTATCTTATGCATTGGTTATAAGATCCTATCTTATGCACCATTTAAAGCCTTGGAGCATCTGCTTTCCAACCATCCAAAAGAAGGAACCAAAGAAGAAAGAAGAAAAGAAGAAAGAAGAAATGAAGCTTGAAGACCCCCATAGCAATGAATTCTTTGCTTAATTATAATTTAATTCATTTGTAATCCGGGTTGTACAAGGGTAGAGCTCAGCTACCAAATTTATTATTTTCGAGTTTGCGGTGCCACAACCTTCTATTCTTTTTACGATTAGCTTTATAAATTGATTGATGATTTATTTAGCTTTTGCATTAAGTGACATCTTTTCATAATTTTTTTTTGCTTTATGAATGGCCTGGATGTGGACTAGACTTCTTAGGAAAAAATAAATATTTTACCAAACTTAATAACTCATACTAAAAATAAAGAACTCAAAACTTCACCTAAAGCTTAGGTTTAAAATCAAGATAAAAGAATTAGCAACCTCTTAGCTAAATGAGCATTTCTTTTACAATATCATGCATAAAAGTATCTTATTTCACTCTTGATTGGAGGGCTTTCACCTTTTCGAGAAACTTTTTGACTTTAAGAGCCATGGTAGAAATACACCTCCTCTTCTCTTTTAGTAATTTTATTTCTCATGCATTAGGCATATGAATTTTGTGAGTCAAAATAATTGTCCAAGATTAAAAATAAAATAAAATTTGAATTGTATTAGATTTTGGTCATTTGAAGCATGTCCCTACATGATCTAGTCTCTTTAGGGAGTGAGTTTAAGGACTTAGTCTCCTAAATGAATAATAGCCTATCTTGCTTAAGCATAAAGACTTGTCTACATGTATTTAAAATTGTAGAAGGAGCTAGTTAGCCACCCTCAAAGTTGTAAGTCAAATGGGTGGTTTTTCTCTTGTGGAGGCAAACCAAATACTCATTTTTGCCTTAGATTTAGGTTATGCTCTCGATCCTCGCCAAAGCTCCCTAGATTTAGATTTTGAAGTTTGTTCTCCCCTTTGTGGGCCATAAGTATAATTCCTCACATCTTAGGCATTTCCTAATCTTGTGTTAAGAAATCATAAGTCCTAAATTTCTAACTAAAAAATGCAATTCAAATAAACTAAATTAATTTCAAAAAATATAAAGCCCAATCATAGGATACAGATGCGTGGTTTCCTAGCATCGTGGGTAACTCATACTTATCTTTCTTTTGGTTTCAATGATAACTCCCTCTCTTTGATCAATCTCACTTGATTTTCAACAATGAACTAATCGATTGATAGTCCTTTCCTATTGAAATGTTTGAAGACAACGATCATTTACCTTAATCGAGAGTTTTTCTAAGGGATCCCATCCCTTAGGATGTAATTAACTATAGAGGCTTGCCCCTATAGGGAACTTAATGAACTCGATTTAAAATAAACTCTGCTTTACTTTTTGATATAAAGTAGGGGAAAAATCTCTAGTACATATGCACATCATCATCCAGGTATTAAAGTGATTAGGTCCATTAAAGGGTAGTGACTTTTGTCTCCTGAGACATTACACTATTTCCTTGATGATGTACTCGATCACTTGAATAAGTACATCTGCAGATCTACGTGGCATCTTAAAAAGATGAATTTTTATATTCTTACATCTCTTCTCTTCACCACAGAATTGAAAGGTGACTCTATATAAATTTTTCTACCAACACATCCAACAGTAGGAACCAAAGAAGAAAGAAGAAAAGAAGAAGAAAGAAGAAAAGAAGAATGAAGAAATAAAGCTTGAAGACCACCATAACAATGAGTTCTTTGCTTAATTGTACTTAATTCATTTATAATCCAGGTTGTAAATGGGTAGAGCTCGGCTACCCAATTTATTTTCAAGTTTGTGTGGTGGTGCCCGACCACAAATGACCTCTTATTCTTTTACGTTAGCTTTATAAATTGATTGATTATTTGTTTAGCTTGTGCATTAAGATGACATCTTTTTCTTAATTTTTTTCTTGCTTGATGTATGGCTTGGATGTGGATTAGGCTCTTAGGAAAAAATAAATATTATACCAAATTTAATAATTCAAAATTAGAAATAAAGAACTCATAACCTCACCTAAAGCTTGGTTAAAATCAGGATAAAAGAATTAGCAAACCCCTTAGTTGGATGAGTATTTCTTTTACAACATCATACACAAATGCATATTATTTTTATTCTTGATTAGAAGGCTTCCACCTTTGCCAGAGAAACTTGGCTTGACCTTTGAGAGCCATGGTAGAAATACAGCTCCTCCCTTCTCATTGATTTTGGCCAATAATCTTATTTCTCATGCATTAGGCATTTGAATCCTACAAGCCTGAGTCAAATGATTGTCCAAAAATAAAAATAAAATATAATATGATTTGAATTAGATTTAAGTCATTTGAAGCATATCCTTATATGATCTAGTCTCTTTAGAGAGTGAGTTTAAGGACTTAGTCTCTCTTTCTAAATAAATAACAACTTAGCTATCTTGCATAAAGCATATGACTTGCTTACATGAATTTAAAACTATAGGAGGAGTTAGTTGGTAGCCACCCCCAGGCGGAGGTAAGTCCAAGTAGTCGGGTGGTTTGTTCTCTCTTGTGGAGGTAAACCAAAAACCCATTTTCTTCTTAGATTTAGGTTATGCTTTTGGCCCTCGCCAAAGCTCCCTAGATTTAGATCTTGAGGTTGTTTCTCCATTCTTTGGGCCATAAGCATAAATCCTCACCTCGTAGGTATTTCCATAATCTTGTGTTATGGAATCATAAGCCCTAAATTTCTAATGAAAAACTCAACTCAAATAAATTAAATCAATTTCAAAAATGTAAAGCCCAATCATAAGATAGTTTGAGATGCTTGCTAAGTTTCTTAGCATCGTGAGCATCTCCTACTTACCTTCTTTTGGCTTTGATAATAACTCTTTTTCTTTGATTAATCCCAATTGATCTTCTGAAATAAACTAATCAATTGATAGTCCTACCTATTGAAATCTTTAGATACAATGATCATTTATCTTAATCGAGAGTTTTCCTGAGAGATCTCATTTCTTAGGATGTAATTAATTATAGGGGATTGCCCCTGTAGGAAACTTAACGAACACGATTTAAAATAAACCCTACTTTACTTTTTCATGTAAAGTAAGGGAAGAATCTTTGGTACACACGTAGACCCATTGTCCTTAGGAGTCTTTGTTGAGGTGATTGGGTCTATTTTAGGGTGGTGATTTCTATCTTTCGAGATAGTACACCTCTCCTTAATGTCATACTCGATCACCCTCAATAAGAACATCTACGAATCTACGTGGTATCAACAATGCATAAAAAGAAAGAAGAGACATATTTCTATCTTCATTTTATCCCGCATAGAGTGAAGGTAAAAGTATATATTTTTATTCTTTAGAAATCTCATTTTAAAAATTTCACCATAGATTTTTCTGGCGACTCTACTAGGGACGGTTCCTCTCTCCATCTTTGGTAAATGATCATTGTCTCCAAGTATTGATAGTGAGTTTGTACTTTGGTATGAACCCAAGACTATCTTTTATTTCGTTGACCCTTAGCTTATTTCATCCTTAAGTAAATTAACCAATATATTTAGGTTTTAGGACCTCACCCCGTGTTAGTCTTAAAACTCCTGTTGGGTTCTCCAATGGGTAAAAAAAAGATCTAAATAAAAAGAAAATATTTAAAGACTTCCTCCTTATAATTTCTATGGTAAAGAAAGGTTCATTTTAAAATAATAAAGACAAAATAAACCATTATCAAAAATCATGCTTTTCAAAAGAACTCTTTCAAAAATACACTTAATAAAATATTTTGCATAAAATTTTCCTAAATTATCTTCATCTAATAATCTTTATGATTGTTATATGTGAAGATCATCTTTACAATAAAATTCCAACAATCATATTTTCAAAAGTATAAAATTTGAAGATGGGCCTTTCCATTCAATACATCCAAATGTGTTGAATGCATATTACCTCTTCAAACAAAATTAAAAATAAAAATTTTCAAAAAGCACATATGAACATCTCCATTAAATATATCCAAATTTATTGAATGAAGATTTCATTTCCAAATAAAATAGCATCATTTGGAAATCCCACTTAAACATATTCATATGATTAAGTTGGAATTCCCTCTTTCAAAAAGCAATAATCACACATAAAGCAACATTTTCACATTGCAAAAATAAGATTGACTTCCATTCCTACATACCCAAATTTGTTAGATGGAAGTCTTCTGTTTGAAAATCAAAAATTAACAATCATATTTTCAAAATTCAAAACACATTTGAAATTTCATTTAGAACACTAAAATTTGCTAAGTGAAGCCTCCAAATTAAAAAAAATAAAGAAATTTCAAAATACATTTGAAACTTAATTCTAGCATATCCAATTTGCTAAAATGAAGTCTCTCCTTTTCCAAAAAAATAAAATTTGAAACAAACTTTGGGAAATTTTATTTAGCATCCTCAAATTTGCTAAGTAAAATATCCATCTCACAAAAAATTTCAAAACATATTTGAAATTTCAATTTACATACCCCATTTGCTAAAATGATGTCTCCTTTTCCAAAATCAAAACAAAATTTGAAACACCTTTGGAATTCCATTTAGCATAGTCAAATTTGCTAAATAAAATATCTACTTAGCACCAATTTGCTAAGGATCCTACTTTTGCAACAAAAAAAAAATCAAAATATCCAAAATAAATGAAACACTTTAGATTTTTCTTAGTTCTCAAATTTGCTAAGAATCTTATTTAAAAAAAAATCTTTCAAAAATAAAAGACACTTGGGTTCTTAACTTAGCATAGCTAAATTTGCTAAGAGGGAATTCCAATTTTCAAAATCAACAACAATTCACAAAATAAAATAAATAAAGAATAAGAAATAATTATTTTCAAACACTTCACTTAGCATACCCAAATTTGCTAAGTGAGTGAATTCCAAAATACCAAATCAAAATAAAACCAATAGACCCTTACTTTTGTTAAAGGAAAGGGTCCTCAAATCAAAATCTAATTTCAAACATTAGCCTATGGAAGCATCTTTCTAAAATATTTAAATCCATTTTTCAACATACCCAAATTTGTTGAAGTTGGGTTCATATTCAAAAGTCCTCTTTAATTAAATTTTTAAATTCTTCTCTAAATCCATTTGACCCCCACTTAACACTTCCAACATGTTGGATGTGGGTTTAAATTTTAAATTCAAATTCATAAATCAACAAAATAGAAATCGAACTAAGCTTGTTTCTAACATTGCAAATTCTCAAAGATCGCCTTAGTTAAGCTACGCTTTAGTTCTTCAATTTTCGTTGACTATAAATGGAAAGTTCACAAGTTTGTGTTTACTTTCCCTGACATGGACTTAGCTTTGGAGCCAATCTTTCTCGAAGCTAATCACACCCATCTCATCTATTTGGTAGAGATTTTGAGGGGTTGAGGCACTCCCTCATAAGCTAGCGATCGCGGGTGGCGGAAGAAGCCGATCATTCAAATTGATTTACCATCATATTTTGACATCCCCTCATTAAAGAGGAAAGCAGTGGTAGTCCCATCCCTGAGCTAGTGACAAAGTGATGTCAGCCTGCGTGCGTGGTTTCTCTTGTTACCTGGTAGTAGTACCCACTCATTGACACTCTCTAAGGGTAAGACTCTCCTGATCCCGAGATTGCCTCCCGACCTTTGAGGTTGGGTCTAGTTCTTACCCACTCACCCTACCATGACTCAGACGAAATAAAAATTGCATGCTTAAGCGCTATCATACGCATATTGCCAGGGAGATGGAGGCCACGGGCCAGGGAGGAGGTTCCCACTTTGATCACCCCACTAGTTACAGCAAACCAATTTCATCCTCTCTTTGGGTCAGACAGAGAGGATGTTAAGAGGATCCATACTTCACCTCCAGCTGGTTTAGCTGCCCAAGCCTGATTAGTTCTACACTAGGTTGGTGGAGCTTATGGACGTCTGAGTTCAGAGCTCAATTCGATTTGAGATCTGTCATTCCCCGTAGCGTGGGGAAATACCTATGATAGGAGAGGGCCATGAGAGGCCCACACTTCAGTGCAGATCACTAGTAGAGAGAGGCGGAGATTTGGTCGGCAGTAAGCGGCCTCCACACACATTGATTTCCCTGATCGACGTGCTACCCACGTCGATCACACAGATAACATTTTGCTTACAAGGATGACTCATCAAAGGAAGAGGGTCCTTGTCCTGAGAGAGTCAGTGGTGTCTCCACCACACCACTCTATCCCCTCCCTCCATCACCTATTCACATCGTAATAACTCTAGTTCTCGCAGAAGGAATGCCACATCCGGGAGAAGCACTCGTTGGTGATCCAGCTATGATCGAGGGATCCTATTCCATCTACACCACCTACTATGGCAAGCCCGAAGCTCCCGCCTACTTTCTACCCTTGTGGTGCGAGAGAATGTAGACCCAAGCATAGTGATCGCTTCCTTCACCAACATCACCGCCCGCAGACATGGAGATCATGGCGCAGAGGGAGCGATGATAGCCAGCCGATCATAGTAGAACCTCTTAGGAGTGTCATCCATTTTGAGCCGGATGCCGAGTGTGTCTCTTCTAGTGAGTATAGTCCTCATAGGATTGATTCTCCGGCAACAGATGAGGTTCGGTGCCTCTCAGCACATGACCATGATCACACCGGTCAGCCAAAATTGTTTGTGCCTGTTCAGATTGATCATTCTCTTGAGGTCATGCGGTGAAAAATATTCTTATACATTACTGCCTTCATCTATCCCCCTCCCTTTCGAAAAAGAGGATAAATGAAAATAGAAATATATAAAAATATACCTTTAGTTGGGACACCACGCAGATCCGTAGATATTCTCATCAAGGTGATCGGGTACGACATTGAGGAGAGGTGTACTATCTCGAGAGATAGAAGTCACGACCCTACAATGGATCAAATCACCCAAATAAGGACTCCTAAAGACAATGGGTCTGCATATGTACCAGAGATTCTTCCCCTACTTTACATCAAAAAGTAAAGCATGATTTATTTGAAATCAAGTTCGTTAAGTTCCCTATAGGGGCAGAAGTAATTACATCCTAAGGGATAGGATCTCTTAGGAATACTCTTAATTAAGGTAAATGATCATTATTTCTAAAGATTTTAATAGGTAGGACTATCAATTGTTTAGGTTAATTTAGAAGATCAAATGAGATTGATAAAGGAGAGAGAGTTATTATCGAAGCCAAAGGAAGATGAGTAAGAGATGCCCACGATACTAGAAAACTTAGCGAGCATCTCAAACTATCCTATGGTTGGGCTATACATTTTTGAGATTAATTTAATTTATTTGAGTTGAATTTTTCATTAGAAATTTAGGACTTATGATTCCATAACATAAGATCAAGGAAATGCCTAAGAGGTGAGGATTTATGCTTATGGCCCATGAAAGGGAGAAGTAATCTCAGAATCTAAATCTATGGAGCTTTGGCGAGGGTCAAAAACACAACCTAAATCTTAGGAAAAAATGTATATTTGGTTTGCCTCCACAAGAGAGGACAAATAACACGACTACTCGGACTTACAACCACCTGGGGGTGGATGCTAACTAACTCCTCCTATGATTTTAAATTCATGTAGGAAAGTCATATGCTTTATGCAAGATAGCTAGGCTATTATTTATTTATAAAGAGATTAAGTTCTTAAATCACTCTCTAAAGAGACTAAATCATGTAAGGGTATGCTTCAAAAGACTTAAATCTATTGCAATTCAGATTTCATTTTTATTTTCATTTTTGGACAATTATTTTGACTCAGACTAATAGGATTCATATGCTTAATGTATGAGAAATGAGATTATTGGCCAAAATCAGCGAGCAAGGAGGAGGTGTGTTTCCACCATGGCTCTTAAAGGTCAAGCTAAGTTTCTCTAGCAATGGTGGAAGCCCTTCAATCAAGAGTGAAACAATATGCATTTGTGCATGATGTTATAAAAGAAGTACTCATCTAGCTAAGGGGTTGCTAATTCTTTTATCATGATTTTTAGTTTAAGCAAGAAATTCATTGTTATGGGGTCATCGCTTCACTTCTTCATTCTTCTTTTCTTCTCTCTCTTTTCTTTTTTTTTTCTTTATCTCATTCTTTTGGTTGGTTGGAAGGTGGATGCTTCAAAGGCTTCACATGATACTTAAGATGAGATATTATAACTAATGTTCATCCTAATCCCCATAACATTCATTCCAAAATTCTAATTGTAAAATTTACATGAAAAGGAAAAGTAAATTTAGTTAACACAAAACAAAGGTTAGCTAAACAAACTACCATATCTCAAGCATGCATATTGATTTATCACCCCACACATGGGTGACTAAGTCCACCTATTTTATATGCTTGCTTGGGTATAAGCACCCCAATTTTTTATTTATTATATAGCACCACTTAAGCATAATCCCTACAAGATAATGGTTAGATTGAGATTGCCCTACCATTTATTCTCACATACATACATCCTAACATCCAAAATATATATCACAAAATAAAAGCAAGCATTAAACCATGCACCGCCCTAAAGTTAAACCTAAAGTTAGACTTATGTGTGCTTTGGAGATTTGTGTGGTATGTTAGTTATAGCTTTATGAATTTTCTAAGTCTAAAACATGTTCACTTAGAGGAGGGTTTCATTTAAGTGATTTAGATTATTTTGAGTTGATTTTATTTCATGTTTTGATTATGTTAAATCATAATTAAAGAGGAAAGAGAATAGAACTTCTCTTTCCTTCCTTAACCTAAGTAATCTCTAAAGTGAAATCATATTTTTTTAGTTTTGTTTAGTGAATATTTTAATTAAGTGTTTTAATTAATCCTAAGTTTAGATGAACTCTAAATAAACCCATTTAAAAAGAAATTCATTTTAAGATTAATTAAATGAACTAAATTCATAAAACATACATCACTTTATTTCTTTCCCAACATGTATAACATGCTTATGGAATGAGTCCTATATCTATACAAACAAATAAGAATGTTTAACACACTTTATGATGCATGCTAAGCAATTCATTTAGGAAAATTTGAAAGTTTATGATGCATGATTTTCATTAAGTAGAAAAGGGATTTCTTATCTAATTTTCACATACACATATAAAAGTAAGAAAGACATATATAAGAATGAACATTATTAGAGGTGTAAGGTACAAAACCTACTTAGGGCTACTTAAAGCCTCGCAACCTCGTGGATTTTCTAGACTAATATACCGTCCTTGAATACAAACATGTGTACAAAAGAAATGAATGGAAAAGAAACAAAAAAAGTTGATTTATTTATTTTATGCAATTTATATGTGCAAGCATATATCCTTCTTAAGTAATAGCATAGAATAAATAGAATATGGAACTAGGAAAGTATTCTTTCTTTCAAATGAACCATACACCTTGCCAAATCCTAAAACTATGCTAAAAGAGAGGAGGAGGAAGACCTACACTAAGCACATCCTTATATTTTATTCACATGCAAACTTATAATTAAGATATAAGTAACACACTTTCGCTTTTGGATAATTGATTCATATATTTTGAAAATAATTTGGATTTAATAGTGGTAATAGCCACTCATATCCTTACTTTAGCCAACCCATGCAATTTGACATAAAGTAAACATTTTCATTTTAAATTTGATTTTTGAAAAGCATGGATGCATGAAACCACATGACATACATATTTAACATGTTGGGGAAGAACTAAAGCAATGAGAGTATTAAACACATTCACTTTAATTAAATCCTAAAGACACTCTTAAAAAATAAGAAAGCTTAAAGTAAATCAAAGTTTATTTAGTATGATTTTTATTTGGTTTTGAAGTTGATTTAATTTTGAAATTGTGAATTGTGTTTGCTGTTCCTAACCCATTCCACATGTGTTTGACATTTTTGTTTAATTTTTAGATGATTAGATTCATTTTAATTTTGAATAGGTTAAAGTATGAATTAAACATGTTAATTGACCCTTACCTATACCACCGTAACATAGTTAACTAAGTAATTATGAGCCAATGATATGATATAAAATCTCACAAGGAATTTAAATTTGCAATGCACCTAGGAAGAAAAGGGCCTAATGCAATTTGGCTCATGGTTAATGGTTAATTAAGCTAGGGTTTAACTTAAGTAATTTCAAAAACACACATATGAGTTGAGTTTTGATTTCCTTATTTGAACTTAGGCTCTTGAACACCTAAACATCTACCCAAAGTAGATTAATTAAGTTCTGAAAAGTTTTAGAAATTTTAAGAAATTAATTAAAATGGTAATGTTGACCTCATTATTCGAATGAGCCTTCAAGACAAAATCTTGAACTTAGCCAAATCAAACTAAAATCAAGCCAAACCCTTGATCTTTTTTCATGATTCAATCAATCCTACAATCATGAATCCAATTATAAACATAAACTTCAATCATCAAACCAAAACTAAATTCAAAAATCAAACCCAAGTCAAACTCATGTTCACCATTTTACTTGAAATTATTAAATGAATCAAAACCCATTTGACTCCAAATCTCTTACAAATAGATTTATATTTCAATCACAAGTATATATGTGAGTTCAACCAAACTTGAATCATGCCTTGATCAAACCAACTAAACCCAATTGGCTCACTTGACCCAAAGTGGCTAATTTGACCAACATGAACCAAAATTGAATTCCATCCAAATCAAAGTTAATTAATCCAATCTAAACTTTATGTCATATTTGTTGATCATCATAGTTAATCAATTGTCATCAATTGGGTCAAACTAAGTCAATATATTTGACCAAGTCAACCAACCCAACATGAACCCAAACTAGCCAAATTGCAACCTAAACCAAATTGATTGCCAATGTCTCAAGTTCACTCCAAATTGATTATTGAACTTGATCAAAGCCTTAATTAAACCCAATTTGACCAATTGGCTAACTAGACCTAACCTAGCCCAATTGACCATGAACCCAACTTGACCTAAAAGGTCAAATCAAGCCAAAATCAAATAAAAACCAAATTGATTAGAAGAAAAGTTACCAATCCATTTCAAATGATCAACCAAACCCAAACCAAGCCATAATTGGTCAATTGGTCAAATTTAACTTAGCCCAAATTGACCTAAAGAATCAAATTGGCCAAAACCCAAATTAAATCAAAATTAAACCAAATTAATTGAAACAAATTGAACCAATATGCTTCAAATAGTCATTTGAACTTGACCCAACTCTTGATTTAACTAATTTGACCAATCAATCAACCTAACTCATTTGACTGATTTGACCCAAATGGGTCAAATTAACCCAAAGTAAGTAAACCAAATGAACTTCAAATGACATGAAATTTGGTCCAACTTAATTTTGACTCATTTCATATCTACCCAAATCAAATCCAAAGCCAAATGACCACTTTGCCCTTGGGTCAAGGGCATCTCATTAGAAAAGGCACTTTTCCAAGTGGTCATTTCTCTTCCAGCCACTTGGCACTCATCCATTGGTCCACATAGGCACCAAGGAGACTGATTTTCTAACCCAAGGAGTGGTTGGGGTAGCCATGACTCATGGGGAGGTGAAATCACCTCACCTCTCCCATTGGAACACTTGGCATGAAGGACACTCACCTCCCTTTGGCTAGGACACCAACTTGTCCTTCATGACAACCACTTTCCATGCCTTAGCCAACCATAGGGAACTACCTAGAATGATTATCTTCCATTCTCAACCACCCCAAGCCAAGAGATATGAGTTTGGAGCCAAAATATTAAACAAAAAGTGGGAAAAGGTTCATTTCACTTCACTTTTCATTCTAAAGCTTTAGTGGCTGAAGGAAATCCTGATTCCTCTCATTCTCCTCCTCCTAGAGCTCCCAAAAGTCATTAGTAATCATCCACTTCATTTTGGAGAGAAATACTCCAAAACTGGGATTTCGGCAAAGAAATGACGATCACTGGAGGAAACTTTGTTTCGACGTGAAGGAGAGGATCTAAGCTCAATCAAAAGCTTCTTCCCTCACTCACCACCACCACCGGAAATCATCTCCAATGAGATAACCTTCAAAAACTATAGCCAGCCTTAAGATATTTTATTTTATGATAAATTTTGCATTATTTTTAGGAATCTACCATAGATAATCCCGCTTTTTTTACTTTAAATCATCTTAATTAGGAAATAGAATTTTTTGATGCAAATCAATGCAAAAATGAGTCCATTTGGACAAGTTTTCACTTAGAATCTCATTTTTCCTTTAAAAAAGAAAAATCTATTTTACCGCTCATCGCCAAAGAAGTACGCCCCCCGGTTCACGGATGATGGGATCAATGGATTTGTGATTTCGATGAGCGCCCAGACCGTCGATCGCATGGTTCGATAGACGGCTCAAATTGTACATCGCGATCCAGATCGCTGACCGATTCGATCATTCGACCGATAACGAGCGAGCCGCGAAGTCACTCTCTCGGCGCCGCCCGCTCTTCGCCGACGGGCACCGTGGCGAACTTGGTGCACGCGTACACGCTTAATCGCTTTTCCAATGCGCCATGTGAGATTGCCAAGTTAGCAGATTTTTTGATTTAAAAAAATAATTAAAAATGCCTAAAATTGCAAAAAAAAAAAATAAAATAGTTAAGAAAAATTACAAACAAGGGCTCGTTGGATTCGTGTTTCTGAGAGAAATCCAGAAACCCAAAATCCCAAAATTTCACTCAAGATTTTGAGCATAATTTGAGTTTTAGTAAAAAAAAAATTTTAATTAAATTAGAAATACATTTAGTTAAAATTTTTAGAGATTAAAATTGGTGTTAAAATACTACCATAAAAATTTCAAGTCAAAATAACCTTTGATTAACATATATTGAATTTTGAGTGTCAAATGAATTATTTTAATAAAATAAATTAGTAGATTTCATAAAAATCACTTAAATCAATTGAAACTTGAAAAATACATTACTAAACGTCAAAAAATCAGAAAAAATATGAATATGGCTCATTTTAAAGATAAGAGGAGAATCTAATAAAATTATTTCTAATTGAGTTTAACCAGATTTTCCTTAATTATTTGAAAACTTAATAACTCTAATTACTCCCTAATGACTTTATTAATTAATTTTAAACTTCTCATGCATAGTTAGTGGGATGACTTCTCTTCTAATTTTTTTTGAAATTATGAGTTAATCGTGAAAATTAATTAATGAACCCTAATCACTCTAATTAATGTTAATTAAGCATATGAACAAAGGGTTTAATTCGATTAAGATAATTACATTTTGTTTATGTGATTAAGAGGTTTATGGAATGATTTTGAGATATTTTTCTTAAGCTACTCCCTAAACCCCCTTTCTTCCTTAATCCTAACCTAATTAAGCATTAATCCACCAATGATCTACTTAATTAATCAAATCAAATTCTCAAAAAAAAAAATTAATCTAGAAACTTAATCACCTAAACTAATCCTTCTTGGGTAGATACTAGGTGTTCAATAACCTAAGTAAACTTAAAGAAATCATACCTAACCCATATGTGTAGGAAAGGTTATGAAATTACTTAAATTAAACCCTTTAGCTTAATTAATCATTAATTAATTGTATTAGGTACCTTTCTTTCCTATGATGCATTACTGATTTAAATTCCTTGTGATTTTATGTCATACATTGGCTCATAATGGTTTGATTAAATATGTTAAAGTGGTATAAGTAAGGGTAATTAACTCAATCTACACCTAACTAAAGCATACAATTAATCTAATCACCTAAAAATTAAATTAAAATAATATACACATGTGGGAATGGGAAAAGGCTAGCAAACCTTCTCACACTTTCTTAATCTAAATCAAACTCAAAGCTAAAATAAAAGTATCTTTAAATAACTTTTGATTCTCTTTAAATGATCTTACTTCATAAGATTCTCATTAATTGTGAACCAACACTTGTACCTCACCCTTAACAATGGCATCAGACTTACTTATACATTTCATACATACATGTGTGCATGTGAAAATGGATAAGAAAACCTCTTTTCTACTTAATGAAAATCATGCATCATAAAGTATTCAAATTTTCTTAAGTAACTCAGTTAACATTCTCTTTCCATGCATTTCTTTTGTACATGAAAAGTGGAAAAGTGGTATATTAGTCCGACATCCCTAGATTGCAAGGTTTTAAGTAGCCTAAGTACCCTTATACCGGTTAACAATGGCATCGTGCTCACTTATGTATTTTATACTTGTAAATGTGGAAATAAAATGGAAAAGATAAAAGAGCTTTAACCAAATCATGCTTACATGAAACATTCCAAATTTATTTAAGTAACCTCACTTAGCATTCATCATAAAGTATACTAAACATTCACATTTGTATGCATAGATATGCTTAGGATCCATTCATATGCATGTTATACACATATGAGAAAGAATTAAAATGTTGTGTATTTTGTGATAGTAATTCACTTTATTTAATATTAAAATGACTTTCTTTTTGAATATATTTGTTTAGAGAAAAATCTAAACTTAGATTAATTAAAATAGATAATAAAGCATTCACTAAACAAAAATTCTTAATGAATTTACCTTAGAAATCGCAGTAAGGAGAGAAGTTCTCTTTTTCTCTCTTTATAACCTTTAGTAATTAAGTTGGTTCATTCAAACCAAAGCAAATCATCAAATGAAATTAACCCATATCAACTAAACAACTTAAATGAGACCATCCTTCTAAGTTGAACCTTTTCATATTAAAAAAATCCTAACGTTAAAGCCTAGCTAAGCATACCACACAAATCTTACATGGCACACACTTCACCACTTCTAGTCCCATGTTTCATGTTTGCTTTTATTTTATAATATTTTGTTTTAATTTGGATGTTAGGTGGGAATGAATGGTAGGATGATTTAAGCTAACCATTATCTTCAGGGATTGTGCTTAAGGGGTGTCAGAATAAAAAAATATAACTAATTTTATGTACTATGTTTATACCCTTAAGCATAATCCAAAATAGGCCAATGTGGACTTGGTTACCTATGTGTGGTGCTAAGTCTAATTTGTTTATATACATGCTTGAGAATGTATGGTTTGTTTAACTAATCTCGCTTTGTAGGTTTTAGTTAGATTTATTTTTCACTTTTCATGTAATTTTGCAATTAAGATCGAATTTATAGAGATTAGGATGAGCATTGGTTATAAGCCTTATGTACCATGTGAAGCCTTTGGAGCAATCACCTTCCAACCATACAACAGAAGAAACCAAAGAATAAAGAAGAAAAGAAGAAGAAAGAAGAAAAGAAGAATGAAGAAATTAAGCCTGAAGACCCCAATAATAATGAATTCCTTGCTTAGTTGTACTTAATTCATTTGTAATCTGAGTTGTATAAGGGTAAAGCTACCCAATTTATTTTTCGGGTTTATGTAGTGGTGCTCAATCACACTTGGTCTTTTATTCTTTTGCATTAGCTTTATAAAATGTTTGATTTTTTTTGTTTAGCTTGTGCATTAGAAATGACATATTTTTCTTGTTTCTTTCTTACTTTGATGTATGACCTGGATGACGATTAGGCTCTTAGGGAAAAATAATTCTTTTACCAAATTAATCAACTCAAAATTAAAAATAAGCAAATCATAACCTCACTTAAAACTTAAGCTAAAAATTAAGATAAAAGAATTAGCAACCCTTATGGATGATTATTTCTTTTACAACATCATACACAACATCATCTTATTTCACACTTGATTCGAGGGCTTTCACCTTGCGAGAAACTTGGCTTGACCTTTGAGAGCCATGGTGGAGCACACCTGCTTCCTTCTCGCTGATTTTGGCCAATAATTTTACTTTTCATGCATTAGGCATATGAATCCTCTAAGCCTGAGTCAAATAATTGTCCAAAATGAAAAAATGTGACATGTAATGATTTGAAGCATGTCCTTACATGATCTGGTCTCTTTAAGGAGTAAGTTTAAGGACTTAATCTCATTCTAAGTAAATAATAGCCTAGCTATCTTGCATAAAGCATATGACTTGCCTACATGAATTTAAAATCATAGGAGTTAGTTAGCGACTGCCCCTAGGCTTGTAAGTCCAAATAGTCGGGTGATTTGTTCTCTTGTGGAGGCAAATACCCATTTTTTGCCTTAGATTTAGGTTGTACTTTTATCTCTCAGTAAAGCTCCCTAGATTTAGGTTTTGAGGTTGCCCTTTCTATGGGCCATAAGCATAAATCCTCACCTCTTAGGCATTTTCATGACCTTGCATCATGGAATTATAAGAACTAAATTTTAATAAAAATTCAATTCAAACAAATACTTTCTCTCAATTTCAAAAAT
Source organism: Cymbidium sinense (assembly GCA_021442155.1). Lineage (NCBI taxonomy): Eukaryota > Viridiplantae > Streptophyta > Magnoliopsida > Asparagales > Orchidaceae > Cymbidium > Cymbidium sinense. The sequence continues at coordinate 266,803,564 of CM038215.1, forward strand.
GTAAAGCCCAACCATAGGATAGTTTAATATGTTTACTTGGCTTCCTAGTATCCTAAACATCCCCTACTCACCTCCATTTGGCTTTGATAAGAACTCCCTTTTCTTGATCGATCTCATTTGATTTGCCAAAAATAAACTAATTAATTGATATACCTACCATAAATCTTTGGAGACAATGATCATTTACATTAATCGAGTATTCTTGAAGAATCTCATTCCTTAAGATGTAATTAACTATGGGAGCTTTCCCTTGTAGGAACTTAACCAACCTAGTTTAAAATAAACCCTACTACTTTTTTTTTCATGTAAAGTAGAGAAGAATCTCGTATATATGCACCAATTTCCTTAGAGTCCTTATTAAGGTGATTCCATTGTAGGGTGATGACTTCTATCTTTCGAGATAATATACCTCTCCTCAATGTTGATCACCCTAAAAAATATCAGTAGATCTAATGGTGTCCAAAATAAAAGTATATTTTAATTTTCATTTATCCTCCCAAAAGGAAAGGCAGAATATTTCCACCATTAATTAACCCTTAATTAAAAGAAGATAAGGAAGGAAAAGGGAGTTTATGGAATAGCTTAGGAGAAATGCTCCAAAATTATTCCCTAAACCTCCTATTCACTCGATCAAATCTCAATCAACTTCAATAAGGGAAACACTAATCAAACTCTTAATTAACCTTAATTACAAGGGGTAATTAGGAAATGCATTAATAATTCCCCCCAAGCCATCAATAAATCTCAAGAAAATTACGGGGAGGTAAAAGTCATCCCCCAAAATATACCTAAGAAGTTTGAGATTAATAAGTAGATTAATTAGGAGTACTAGCAAATTAAGATTCCTCCAATTAAGACTTCATTTTCAAAATAAAATGAACAATCATCTTTCCAAAAAATCACAATCATAAAGTTTTTAAGAAGCACACATGAACCTCTCCGTTCAATACATTCACACATATTGAATGGAAGTTTCATTTTCAAATAAAATTAAATTTTCCAAAAGCACAAATGAACATATTCTTTCAATTCACCTTGATGAAGATTTCATTTTCAAAATAAAATGAACAATCATCTTTCCAAAAATCACAATCATAAAGTTTTCAAAAAGCACATATGAACCTTTCCATTCAATACATTCACACCTACTAAATGGAAGTTTCATTTTCAAATAAAATTAAATTTTCCAAAAGAACAAATGAGCATCATCTTTCAATTCTCTTTGATGAAGATTTCATTTTCAAAATAAAATGAACAATAATCTTTCCAAAAATTAAAATCAAAAATAAAGTTTCAAAAAGCACACATGAACCTTTCCATTCAATACACTCACGCCTATTGAATGAAAGTTTCATTTCAAATAAAACTAACAAAATATTTTCTAAAAGCACAAATGGACATCTTCTTTCAATTCACTTTGATGAAGATTTCATCTTTCAAAATAAAATGAACAGTCATCTTTCCAAAAAATCAAAATCAAAATAAAAAATTCAATTTTTTAAAATGCACACATGAACCTTTCCATTCAATATACTCACATCTATTGAATGAGAGTTTCATTTCCAAATAAAATTAAATTTTTCAAAAGCACATGTGAACAACCTCATTTAATATACTCAAATTTATTAAATGAAGATTTCATTCCCAACTAAAAATAATATCATTTGGAAATCCCACTTAAACATATCTCATATATGATTAAGTTGGAATTCCTCTCTTTCAAAATAAATAAATAAATAATAATAATCACACATAAAACAAAATTTTTACATTTCAAAAATAAGATTGATTCTCATTCCTACATACCCAAATTTGTTGAATGAAAGTCCTCTTCTCAAAAATTGAAACTTAACAATCATATTTTCAAAAAAATTTCAAAACATATTTTGGAACTTCATTTAAAGACTATTGACCTCATTTTAGAATTAGCTCTCAACCCCTCTATCTTAGAAAAAAGACTTTATGGGTTCCTTTCTAAGTGATTAGTGGACACTCCAACCTAGCCTATAAGTCTTAGAAGAATTAGAATAGGTCATTCCTGTGTTAGGAAAACCTCCTACCCTTAGCTTAGACCATTCCTCACCTTTCTTCTTTCAAGTCAAACTCCAAATGAATTCAATTTGATTTTCTCCAAACTCAAATTAATTTCATGATTGAATTCCATGATTGAAATCCATGATTGAAAATCATGATAAAAACCCATGGTCAAAATCCATCAAAAATTCCTAAGTCCAAATTTTGCCTAAGTCCTTAATCTTCCATTAAGGGCTTATTCAAAATCATGATTCAAACCTATTCAAATCTTTGAGATTTTCTCATAATCCATTTATATTCCCATTTATATTCATATTTATAAATGAAATATAAATTCAAACCCATCAAATCAAATTCAAAATTGAAAATCAATTCATGAAAATTTTCTTAAGTCACTTTAATTTTTCATTAAAGCACTTAGCCAAAATCAACTCTAAACCTTGATCAAACCTATTCAAATTCATAGGATTTTCTAAAAACTTATTTATATTCTCATTTATATTTTCATATACAAATGAAATAGATAAATTAATTAAATCCAAAAATTAAAATTTAAATTCTAAAATCCTTGAAATTCTCCTTAAGTCATTAACTTTCAATTAATGGATTTAGCCTAAATCATGATCAAACCATTTCAAACTCTTAGATTTTCAAAATTATTTATATCCTCATTTATATTCTCATATATAAATGAAATATAAATATAAATCAATCCAATTAAAGGCAAAATTAAATTAAATTTCTTTAAATTCCCCTTTAATGGATTTAACTTAAATCATGATTAAACCACTTGAAATCCATGAAATTTTCTTATGATCAATTTATATTCTAATTTATATTCAAACATATAAATGAAATACAAATCCAAACAATCAAAACCAATTCCAAAAATCAAACTCAATTCAACTCAAAATCAAATTTAAGCCTTTCAAGCCAAAATCTTGAACTTAGCCAAATCATTTCCAAATCAAGTGAAATTCTTGATTTTCTCTCATGGTTCAATCAACCCTACTATCATGAGCTCATATATAAATCTAAACTTCAATCATTCAATCAAAAATTAAACCCAAAATCCCTTCATATTCTTCCTCTCAATATGAAATTTTCAAATGGATCAAAACCCATTTGACTTTAAACCACTTGTAAATGGATTTATATTTCAATGAAGTCTATATACAAGATCAACCAATTTCAAATTTTGACGAGCCATTTGACCCACTTAAGCTCACTTGACCCAAAGTGACCTAAAGTACCCTTATGAGCCAACTTTTGATCCTAACCAAATTGGATTGAACCAAACTCATATATCCCTCTCATCATGATTAACAATCATCATGGAATGATCAATCAATCAAATTGGGTCAAACCAAGTCAAAACTAAGGGTTGACCGAGTTAATACTTAACCTAAAATGAAACCTTGCATAGCTAAATTCCACCATAGGCCAAATTGATTGAAACCATTAATCTAAGTTCACTCATGACCTGACCAAGCCAACATTTGAGCTAACAGCTAATTGTCTACTTGAATTTTAGTTGACCCATTTTGACCTAAAGGGCCAAAATGTGTCAAAACTTGATCTAAGCCAAATTGATTGGAACCAATGGGTTAAGTCCATTCCAAATCACTTGTGAACTTGACGAAAGTCTCAATTAGAAAATGAGACCTCAGCCCAATTGACTTAGACCCAACATGACCTAAAAGGGTCATGTTGAGCCAAAATTAACTTAACCTGATTGAAAAGATACCAATCCACTCCATATGACTAACCTCCTAACCTAAACCTACCCTTAACCTACCTCAAATAGGTCAAATAGGTCAACTTGACCCATTTGACCTAAGTGAAGTCATATGAGCCAAAACCAAATATATACCAAATTGAATCAAACCAAAGCCAAAAAAACTTCAAATGGTCATATGAACAATCCTTGGTTTGACCGACCAATTTGACTTCTTGACCCATGTTGACCTAAATGGGTCAACATGTGCCAAACTCTATCAAATGGATTCCAAATCCAATGAAACTTGGCCAAACCTAGTTTCTCCACATACCAATCATGCCAAAGTGGAAAAATAGCAAAATGACCATCCTACCCCTAGGCCATAGAACAAATTTTGGCCTAACCCATGTGTAATTTAGTCATACCATCTTCACAATCACTGAGGCTTTCCTAAAATCTCAAGGGGACCTAGTGATTAGTGGTGCACCCAACCCAATTGGTCCCTAGAGCAAACCCAACCACTTAGCATAAAATTGAATATTCAAATTCAAATCTCTTAAGCTCAAATTTAGCAAATGGGAAGTTGGCAATCCATTCCTTGGATCAAACCAACCATGTGCACACTCAAAATAGTCAAATTAAACTCTTCAATCACATTAATTGGATCAAAATGGCAAAGGAGGTGTCGACCATTTGATTGCCATAGGGGGAGATATACTCCCCCTAATTCAATTGAAAATTCACACCTCTCACGATTGAACCTAAGAAACCAGAAGCAATCATCAGAGAGCACTCCCAAGCATGTTAACAAAGATTAGAATTCCTTAATTCTTGGTTAGTGCAAAAATAGGGAGGTAGAGTGAATAACTAACTTTCTCCACACTCAAAATCTTTCCTCCAAGACTTCCTCACAAAGCACCCAAGCATCCATTTGAGTTCCGCACAGGAAGGATCAAATTCAATCAAAGCCAAGCTTACAAGGAGGATTGTCCATCCATTAATCCACTCAATCCCAAAGAGAATTTCAATAAGGATTCGCCTCTACATGACCTACCTCATCGCATCTAGAGTCATGATTTGTTTTATCATATGGAATTTTTTGATCAAAACGTGGTGTGGAGTTTTGGAAAGAAATTTTCACCTCACCAAATTTTTGACCGCTGATTTGCCGCCTATGTCTCTAGATGGGTTAACTTTGATTCCATGCTAGATCGAGTTGATCTTTCCCTTGATCATGGACATGCTCTATTGATCAAGGAGAAGAATCATTCTCAGCCATCCAAATTCGCACATTTTAGATGCGAGATTATTTAAATGTTTAGAAATCATTTTATCCTTTGTAAATCACGGGAACTTTGTCACCACTGACTATAAGCACGCACGTGCGCCGCCTTTAGTGACAACTTAAGTTTCTTTCACAACGCAATGCCCGTAAAAGCGATTGACCACCACCGCCACGCTTAAAGGATTAACTTAGGGATTAGGGATTACGAATTAATTAATTTCTAATTAATCTAGAGAACTTTAAAAATGCATAACTTTCATAGAAAATATGAAAAAAAACCATGGATAGATAATTAAACCTAACATTTCAAAATTAATTTCGAGTTCATGATTCTATCGAATTATTGGAAAGTATATTTTCTACTCTTTGATTAGGCTTCTAATTAACCCAAATTTTGCAAGTTTTAAATGGGATGAGCTCACCTCCCTAATTTTCTTCGGGCTTGAATGCTCGACTAGAGTAGTTGCATATGGTTTCTTTAATTACCCTTCCTTCTCTAAGCATAATGAGATTAGGTTAGTGGTTTTATGACAGGGTAGGGTCCATCCAGAAGTGGAGGCCATGGAATAATTTTGGGGCATTTTCTCAAAGATATTCCCCTAAACACCCTCTTCTCTTAATCCACCGGTTAATCTTAATTCCTTATTATTCCTTTAATCAATTTCTAAAATTCTAAAAAATTTTAGAACTTAATTAATCCATCTTGTAGATGCTTTGTTCAAGTCTAAGAAAATCAAACCCACCACATGTGTGAAAGGATGTTTTGAAAGTACTTAAGTTAAACCCCAGCTCAATTAACTTTAATTGTGAGCCAAATTTCATCTCGGCCTTTTCATTATTAGGTGCATTGCAAATTTAAATTCTTGTGGTTTTATGTCATCTCATTATCTCAATTATTTAATTAATTCTTCTAAGGTGTAGGTGGGTATTAAGCTATTTAATTCATACCTTAACCTAATCAATGCTTAAAAATGGATTTAATAATATAAAAATTAAATAAAAACACACATATGAGAAATGAGTTAGAAACAACAAACTTTTCTCCCTTTTCAAAATTAAAACAAACTTCAAACCAAACAAAATCATTTTGAAATTAATTTCTGATTTATTCTAAATTTTCTTATTCTATAAGAATGTATTTAGATTTAAGTAAAGTGAGTTTGTTTACATGCTTTCAGTTTTGATCTTTCCTCAACATGTTATGTTGTATGCCATGTGATTTTATGTATTTATAATTTCATGTTTCAAATTTTGAAATGAAATTGTTTACTTACGCCAAATGTATGTGTTGGCTAAAGTAAAATATGAGTGGCTATATCACTACTAATCCAAATTATTTTCAAAATACATAAATCAAATATCAAATCTAAAAGTGTGCTAGTTATACTTTAATTATAATCTTGCATGTGATGGATTATAAAAGCATGTTTAGCATAGATTTCCTTCTTTTCTTAAGTTAGCATACTTTGAATAAGAGTTAGTAAACTGTAGGGTTCATTTGAAAAGAACCCAACACTTAATTACTTACCCTATCTAATCCCATTGGGCTATCATTTAATAAGGGTTGCCTATACTTGCATGAATAAATTGATAAACAAAAAATGAATCCATTAAGCAACTTTGCATATTCCCTTTATTTTTCATTTCTATATATGCATGTTTGTATTTAAGAAAGTGGTATGTTAGTCTAAACAACCCTAAGGTTGTGAGACCTTAAGTCCCTAAGTAAGTCTTGTGCATCTTACACCTCCTGTTAACAATGCATGCTTGTATACTTATTCCTTTCTTGCTTTCACAGATGTATGTGAAATTTTGAAGGAAAACCTTTTCTACTTAAGAAAAATCATGCATAATCAACTTCTAATTTTCTAAATTAATTACTTAAATTAATCTGTTAGCATGCATCATAATGTGTGTTAAATACTCTCATTCTCATTTGTATGATATGCTGTGGTCCATCCATATGCATGTTATATATGTTGGGGAAAGAAATGAAGTAAGAAGTGTTATGAATTTTGATTCATTTTATTTAATCTTAAAATACCTTCTTTTGAATAGGTTTGTTTAGGGTTTTCTAAACTTAAGAAATATTAATAGATGTAATCAAGACATTCACCCAAATGAAACTAAAATATGAACCTACTTTAGGAAAATTACTTATGTTGTTAAAGGAAAAGAGAAGTTCTCTCTCTTCCCTTCATAACTTAGTAATTAATTATAGTTTCACTTAAAACAAATTAAAACATGAAATAAAACTAACTTAAAATACTTAAACAACTTAAATGAAACTCTCCTCTAAGTTGAACATGTTCTTCACACTTAGAACATTTGAATCCAAAGTCTTGCTTAAGCATGCCTCTCAAAGCACAAACATTAGCCTAAGTCACCAAATTCTAAAGAAGTTCTGCCGATATTTATTTTATTTTATGATATATGTTTTAGACTATATGTTAGAGTATATGCTCATAGAATGAATGGTGGTAGATCTCATACTAATGATTCTTTTCTCGTAGGGATCAGGTTATGAAGTATTATAAATAAAAAATATAAATATTTTTACTTGCAGGTAATTTATACCCCTAAGCATAATCCATAGGCCGGGTGGACTTAATCACCCATGTGTGGGGTGATAAGTTCAATATACATGCTTGAGATTTGTGTGTGTGTTTTAGTTAACCTTATTGCTGTGCAAAGTTAGATTTTCTACTTTTCCTTTCATGTAAAAAATTTATATAACTAGGATTTTGGAATGATTTGTTATGTGGATTAGAAGATTTCATTGTCATAAGATCCTATCTTATGCACTACATGTGAAGTCTTGGAGCATCCACCTCGGACCATCCAAAGAAGGAAACCAAAAGAAGAGAGAAGAAAAGAAAGAAGAATAAAGCTCAAGACCCTATAACAATGAATTCCTTTGCTTAAATTATAATTTCATTTGTAATCCGGGTTCGCATAAGGGCAGTAGATCGCTACCCATATTTGATATTTTGATTTGTGCAAAGCGCGACCACAATATTATTTATTCTTTTACGATTACTTTATAAATTGATTGATGATTTGTTTAGCTTTATCATTAAGGACATGATTTTTCTAGTTTCTTCCCTTTTTATTTTGTATGGCTTTGATGTGGATTAGCTCTTAGAGAAAAAATAAATCTTTTACCCAACTTAATAAACTCAAAATAAAAATTAAATAACCATAAAGTTTTAGCTTTTAAAAATCAAGACAAAAGAATTAGCAACTATTTAGTCGGATGAGCATTTCTTTTGTAATAATATCACACAAATGATCTTATTTCACTCTCTCTTGATTGAGGGGCTTTCAGCTAAACCATTTCACCTTTGGGACAGATGGAAACTACCTCCTCCCTTCTCGAATTTTGGCCAATAATCCTTTTTTTCAGATCAAACTATCGAAGCCGACACTCAAGAATTTTTTTTAAAAATAAGCTTAAACTTGAACACCATCCTAAAAGCTCCAATAAAACTCGAGCTTAATAATGATAACAAAATTTGAATTCAAATAAGTATATATTGGATTGAGCTCGATTTGCGCTCATAACATTAGACTTATTTGATTAGCAAAATTTGTATACTCTTATCTTTTCAAAATTTTATTAACCCTTAAAATTTTCAGATACATCGTCACCAACAAACTTTGCGCTTTATAATTAATGAATTGTTTGAATTTATATATCGAGGATTAAAAATTTCTAATAACTTTCTATATAAGATAAAAAAAAAAAAAAAATTTAAAAAGTAATGTCATTTAGCTTATTCCTAATTTGAACAAAAATAATATATATAGAATATATATATATATATATATATATATATATATATATATATATATATATATATAACTTACATGAAATTATTAAATATTCTTTCTCCATGCTACTCTCAAAACAATTACTAAGGGACATTCGAGTCACAATCATTTTAATAATTTTAAATTATTTTATTTATCAAAATTCATAATAAATATATTTGATATTTTAAAAATATATTATTTAGCAGATGACTATAACTACAAAGATAGATGATAATAATAACGATAAAGATGACTAATAGTGATAGTGATCACTAATGGTAGTATTTAATAATTAGAGATGATAATTAATTTTTTTAAAATATTTACAATATTTTTAAAATAATTTATAATATTTTTCAAAATAACTTAATTTAATTTTAAAAAAAAACATAAAAAATCTATCAAATTAATAAAATTTTAAAATAAAATTAATCTAAAATTACTCTAAATATTTCGGAATAGAATTCTCTTGAAAAATTGAGATGGACGACATCATGGTAAAAAATAAATAAATAATTATCAACTGAAGTCTAGAAAATAGTGTGGTATATCACTTTAAAAATATAAATATAAAATAATAACTATTAATAAAATGAATCTAACAAAATAATTCGATAGCACTAAAAAAAAATACAATTATGATAAAAATCTTAACTAAATATACTCTTATAGCTCTCCTAAAAAATAAAAAATAATAAAAATAATAATAACAACAACTACTACTACAATTAAATAGAACCTACCTAAACTCTTAGGCACATCCCCTTAAAAAAAAAATAATAATAATAATCAAATTTAGCGTAACAAATTAAATAATGTAAAAGCCTTTCCTGCCTCCACTTTAAACAACATGGAACAGTAAAAAAATAATACTTATAGGTCCACCAAACCCTTAATTGACAATTAGAAACCAGTAGAACCTCTCTAAATCGATCTAATTGCGATATCAGATATCCACAATATATTAATAAAGAGAGCATTAATTAATTAATTTTTTCATTACCGTGGAGGTGCGATATCTACAATTCTCACAGCTTGTCGCAAAGTTTCCTACCGTCATGGAGCTAAAGAAGTGATCGTACGCTTCTTAGTGCCACAAATATAAGCTTCTGTGAGAACAAGAGAAAAGATGTAAAACTCGGCGACCCGTATGCCTCGAGGAGGAAGACTAAGAGAACTGGATAAGAATACTCTAACCCTCAGAATATTGCTAAGGCTTCCGAATTCACAGATGCAGACGTCGCTCTAATCGCCGAGAATGCACTCGTTGATCCTGACGTCATCAGGGATTTGGAGGCACAGGTTCATGAGCTTCAATCAATGGATATCTCGTGAACCTATCATTGACTATCCAAATGGAGTAGCCGAGATGACCTATGTTCCAACTGAGGTCGAGATCGCCCGACCTCCAATCGCCGTAAGATCTAAACATAAGTAGGCAGTCGAACCTATAATTGTGAAGGCTTCCGAGGCTTCGCAGGCGACTCACGGCAGCTTCTAGATGCAAGACGTCGTCACATGGAGACAATTATCGCCATCAAAGAAAAGACATCAATACGATCGTAACCAAAGCAGAGCCAATTTCCAGCTTTTTTCTCAAAAGTTTAAATAGCCGATGTCAAATTTTGTAACAATAAATCGCTTTTAAGAAGCTATCAATAAAAAAATTTTCATGTATACCGAGACTGATCATATAACTATTGTAGCTATCGACAGATATTATCAACTTAGGCAGTTCTCAGATTTTGAGATTTTGAACTATTTCATAAATAATAATTGAATTAACGGAATTGGTTTGACTGCTTTTATTAAATTGAATAAATTGTAAATTGTAGTAAGTCCATTGGTTGGGAGCTTCACTCACAACGTGACGATACGCGTTCGATGATGCGTTATTTTAATTTGACATTAAAACTCAACAATAATAAATAAATTAATTAATTAAACTGAGTAATTTAAAATAAATGAGCCGTTCAAATGCTCTGAACCGAATTATTTGATTTGGTTTTTTATTGAATCGAATAATATGTAAAAAATTAAGATTTTTTTAAATTTAATTTTTTTAATTAATTAATTAAAACATAATATAATAATTTGATACATTAAAAAAATTTGATAAATAGAAATTTATCAATTTATACAAATATTTTAATATTTATAAGTAAAATTATATAATATTCAATCCAACTACTTTTCTACTTTTCTGCTTTGTTGTTCTCTTTTAAATTTCTCGTCTGCTCTTTCTCGTTTTTTTTAAGAACAGTTTAATACATAATAAATTTAAATATTTCCGAACAACGTACCTAATAATTTTTCCAATTATAAGCCCATGAGCTCTTGAAAGAGAACAAATTTCTTAATCATTGGGAAATAATTTAATATACATACATATAAGCTCCTATCTCTTATGGCCATCTAATTGCTCTAATAGTTTAGGGCTATTTGAAATTATATATATATATATATATATATATATATATATATATAAAAATGTGTTTGAAGATGATAATTATTTTAAAAATATTAAATGCATTTAAAATTTTTTGTGTATTTTTAAAAAAATAATGTGATTTGTTTTCAAAAAATTTAAAAAAATTAAAACACTTAAAGAATACTTCAAATAAATATAATTTTAAATAATATAAAAATAAAAATATATAATATTAAATAAAATTCATCTCAAATTGGCCCTTAGAATTTCAATCTCATTCAGAAAAACACATATTCATTATTATATATTTATAAAATGTTCACTCAATATTCAAACAAAATAAGAAAAAATTTCTTTCTCTTTTCCGTTTATTAATGCTGTAAGAGATGAAACATATTAGAATCAAGAGAAGGGTATATATATATATATATATATATATATATATATATATATACATATCTCATAAATTTTATAATTTTACTAAAAAAAGAAAATATATTTATTTTTATAGATATATTCAATTATCTCTTAAAGCTTCTAATTAATTAGCTTTATACTCTTACGTAATTTTATCTTTTACAGTATCATTAATTCAATTAACTTATTATAGTCTGTTATTTATTTGTTTAATTTTTCTTAAATTGATCTGATGGTAAATATATCTGATATACATTAGATGAACTGCAAGTCAATTTTTCAAAGCATAAATTAAAAAAAAATTTAACTGATACATTTGATAAATATACTACTTAATTGAATGTAATTAAAATAAATAGCGATTATAAAATTTATAAAATTGTCAAAATCTCCTCAATTGAGGCGATTTTAATTTCAAGTATAAAGTTTTTTAAAAAAAAAACTATTAATTTTATCTAGAAGCAATCAACGGAGCACTCATTATAAAATAAAAATTACTGAATTTGAGAGATTTAGGACACGTTTGGGATAATTTTTTAGCTGTTTATTTTTTAAAAAATAATCACAGTTGTATTTTACTATTAGATTTTTGATTAATTTTTATAAAATTTTATGATAAAAAATTAATTTTAAAAGCTAGAATGATTAGAATGTTATGGCCGTCAAAAAATTATATTTATAATATTTATAGTAGCTTTTAAAAAACTTATTTTTCGCTTTATAAAAAACTACAACTGGGTCAAATGGATTCTTAAAGTAGGGTTTATGGAGTCTACATTTGGCTATCACAGAAGGTTATCATTTGATGAGCTTCTGCTACTTAAGAAGCTTGCGTTTAATTTATGATTAAATAAAAGAGCTGAAGAGAAAATATCATCAATTATGAGTTTTTTTATTTATTTATACTATTTTTTATAAATATATTTTAATGAAAAAATATTAATATCACTATTGAAGATCTTAAGTCTAAATGAAGAAAGTTGAGAAAAAGGAGACTCCCTCAAAAAAATTTTGGCTCTGCCAATAAGCTCATGAACGTCTCTTTATATCATATAACAATCATTTTAAAAATTATTGAGGGCTAAAATGATTGAAATAACCATTCATTAGCAACATATTTATATGCAATCAACATTATTATGCGAAAACCAAGTAGATTTTTTATTTGTTGTGAAGTCCAAACACATAGGTAATTAAAGATTTAACAAGAGACACTCAATTTTAATGGAAAACAAAAGAGGGAAAATAAGAAAAGCTTCCACTATGTATCTCAAAAAATCTTCCGATAATTGATTACGTAATGCATAGAGAGAGGAATAATAAAATAAATGTCAGTTGTATCTCATTGAGGAATTAATGCAATTATAAAAATATTAATGGTTGATGGTAGAGTGCAATCGTTTGCGATCTTGTTTGAGGATCTTGCTTCAAAGTTCTTCTCACTCTTTTCCTCTTGCTGACTCTTCCTTTTCTTGACTCTTCTTCTTTCTTCCTGCTCGCTCTTCCTCTTCTTTCTTGCTTGACTCTTCCTCTTCTTCCTTTGAATGATGGATCACAGGCGTGGCATGGTGGTATAGGCTCCTCTTCTTCTTCACTTGTTTTAGCTCCTCTTCACTTGGCTCCATTTGTTCACTTGGCCTCCCCATTGGAAAATGAAGGCCTTTTTATAGATGGGAGGACATTTAGAATTCATGTAATGACGACATCGGGATGATTCCTTATCATTTGATTTTGAGCATATGCCCAAATGAAGTAATTATGAGATCTTACTCGTTAGATCTATTGAGACGCCGATTTGACTATAAACACTCCATATTTGAGAGTTGTTTTGGTATTTAATTGATGTCCCAAAGATTCCATGATATCATTGATATCTATCAAAATCATTGACATCAAGATTTGTGCTTTGGCTAGTCATATTTTGAGAGTCATATCAAACATGATAAAATATCAAAAAAATTTTAATATATGTTAATTTTATAAGATTATTTTGATAAAAATTAAAATAGGATATATTTATGTCAATTTTATAACTTCATATAATTGGATAATAAATAAAATTATAATTATGGTACTTTAAAATTATAATTTTGTTGCGTGCTAGAAAACCAGCCATGTAGTAAAGTTTACGCCTTAGCTTCTTTGAGAGTCCAAAGACACACATACGTATTTAAAGAGAACAATAAAACTCCTAATTTTACGAGAAAACCTCAAAAGAGGGAAAATCACGGGCAATAAAAAGCTTCCACTATGTATCGAGAATACAAGATCTTCCGATCGGATTACGAAATGAGAATGACAACAAATAGATCTTGACGAATGATAAAATGTTGGCGAGACGTCGATGACGATGTTGACGACGATGTTGGCCGATGACCGACGATAGTGGTCCGATGATGACCGGCAACATTACGACGGCGAGGATCGGTGGTGGCGGCCCTCACGGCGGTTGACGACCTTGAGTGGCGACGATGGGAGGATCTTTAGAGCTCTCTCATCTCTCTTGTTTGCTCTTCTCTGCTCCTCCTCATGAGGAATGGCTATTTATAGATTGGAAGAGGCCTCAGAATAATACGCAAAACCCATACCACTCCACTTCATCGGACGCCGAATGATCCCTTGATCATATGATGTATTTTGTGCATTTGAATGCTCAAAATGAAGTCGTGTAAGATCTTTGGCTTTTGGAACGACGCCATTTGATTATTATAAACACTTTATATTTGAGAGCTATTTAGGGATTTAACGATATCCCAAAGTTTCAATGATATTTTAAGGCTTGATCACCGGCCACTGACCGCTGCTTTCGGCATCAAGATTCGTGCTTCGACTAGATGAATTTTTAGGATGAATTTTTAGGGTCATATCAAATTTTAATACATGTTTTTATTATATACTACTCATTTTATATTGAGTAATGCTAGAAGTCCCAAACAAATTATATATATTTGATATTTCTATGCAAAAAATATCTCAAGTCTAAATATATGATTAACTTTTCATATTGAATAAAAAATAAATTATACAAAAATATTTTGATACAAACCAAAAAATTCTTAGATTTGCTTTAAGATTAATTCTACATATAAAATAAATTCTGAGCTCATAATATTTTATTGGGGTTTATATAATCTTATATATTTATATGTCTAACGTCTAAATTTAGATATTTATTTATCTAATATTTTTAAAATTAAAAATTGAATTTCACTTTTAAAGTGACGATGATGATATTTTTGATATGATATTAAAGATTAGGATGCTATATGTAAAAAAATTAAAGTTTGTATTAGATATATAAATACGAAAAATTATATGATATATGTAAATCTCACTATTTTATTTTGTAAAATAATATCTTAAAATAATTTTAATTTATCAAATAACTTAAATTTAATGCATATATTTATGTCAATTTATAATTTTATAAAATAAATTTTTGATAGTATAAGTGTATAACATTACTATTTGATATAAGGATCTTAAAATTTTATTTATATTCTGTCATAAATTTTCATATTTATCAGTATACAAATTAGTTTTTTTTCACTAATATATCACTCTGTAATATAGAAAAATTTATTTATATAATATTTGGTTACTGAGATATAAAAGTAAAAAATTTATCAAAATAAAATAAAATATTGATAATCATTAAAAATATAAAAAATTGTAATGACATAAAAGAAAAAAAAATTCTTAAAATTTTTATAATTACTACACAAACCACGTGCCTAAGATCCACAATCCCTTTTAAGCCATCTTTAAATAAAGCTCGAGTACTTTTCTTCAACTCCAACATCTTCTAGAATGATCATCCTTTCCTTTCCCCTACTCTTCTTTCCCTGATTCTCCACCAATCTCTCTCTCTCTCTCTAGTCTCTCTCTATGGACTGGCGATATAAACACCATGCTTCTCCTCCTACATCGCCGCCGCCGGCGATACCTTCTTCCAACCCCTCTCCTCATTCCCTCTCTCTATCTCTATCTCCTCCTCATCTCACCTAATCCTCCTACTGCAACAATAACCTGCTGCTGCTCTACCTCCGCTACCCTGCATCTCCAAGAAGTGATCTGCCCTCCCGGCGAGTCCCTACCACAGTTCTCGCCACCGACACCTCCAATTTCCGTGCCATGGTCCAGGTCTTCACTGGCATCCCCTCCCCTCCCTTACCTTCCTCGTTTCCTCTCAACTCCCGCCTGAATCTCTCTTCCCCACTGCTTCTCCGCCCCTACTTCCCAAACCTCCAATCCACTGATTCATTTTCCCCAACTTCATCGATCTCTCCTAACCACCACAGTCCGATCAACACAGCATAGCTCATCCTCTTCGTTCCAATATATCCCACCATTTGCTTCACCGGAAGCTTTACAGACGCCGGAGAAGTTTACAGTGCTCAGAGGAGTCGACGGCTTCATCTCTCTGGCTGGATCGGAGGAAGTAGAAGAGGATCTCCGTGGGGAGCAGGAATTGGAGAGCGCGCGATTGGCTTGCAAGGGAGGTATGTTGGATTCCTGGATTTGTTCTTCGGATTATAAGAATTAATAAGTATGAGAAGGGCAAATGGAGAGAGAAAGAGTTCTTGTGTATGTATATATGATTTCTTCTCGTGACAATTAGACGGATCAATTCTAACTCTCTAGTTTTTATTCACTATTATTATTATTATTATTATTATTATTATTATTATTATTATTATTATTATTATTATTATTTCGAATGATATGGCCATGGATCAAATAAACAATTTAATAGATTCGTGATATTCGTACCCTGAAAATAAAATAAAATTTGTAAAAAATATTTAAAATGTAATAAATATAGCTATATCTCAAAATAGTAATTGCTTATAGTGCTTCTGTGATCCCTCCTATGATTTTATGGTTCTTTTTCTTGCCTTGATTACTTGTATTCTAAACCATATTTTTATTTTCTTAAAATAATATTATGAAATGCCTATTATTGGTGATTTTTTGACGTAATTTTAATTATTTTTTAAAATTTTATTAAGCGATTAGTCCTGGTTTTTAAGTTGTGATTATAGTTATGCAATTTAATGTTTTTTTAAAGTAATTACCAATATTGAGTGTCACTATTTTTTTTTTTTTTGAAAGTGCTTTATTTTAAATAATCATATTTTTTTAAATTATGACATGTTATCAAAATTATTTATTTTGATGGTAATTTTAAGAACAATTTAAAGAAATACATTATTAAGATTAAATATTTAATAAATTAAAATTTTGACTTTTAATTTGCTTGGTGTTACATGACTGTTTTAAGAAAAATATATGCTCGAGCTTTGGTTATATCTTATTAACATGATTTTACTTTGGTCATTTTTGATAAAATTACGGTTAGTCTGATTAGTGATAAGCATATATTTACTGTATATATATATATATTATTTTAGTTATATATTTTATAAATAATCATATATTGTTTTTAAAAAATATATAGATATATGATGACAAATTGATGTTTCACTGATAGAGTGGAAAGTCCTTGCAAAAAGATCGATTTTTATAGATACATTTTCATTTTTATTTCATAATTTAAATACGAAAGAATTTTAAAATATTAGATAACTTAATTAATTTAATAAGAAAACATATATTTTGTAATTTTATCTATAAATTTTTATGTAGAAAATAAAATAAAATTATGAGTATAATGTATATTTAATTTTTTTTAATGTATAGATAAAGTAATTAATTTTTTATATAACTTTATTATAAAATTCATGAGAATAATTTGTTTTTAAACAATTTATATTTATCACATAGTATGTATTTGGAATTAATACTTTTAATATAAATTAAACTTTTTATAAAATCGTGTTAAATTTATTTTAAAAAAATTTATTTCTATTAATTAATATATTTCTAAAGTAATAATATTAATATTGTTATATTCATTATTTAACGTAAATTAGATTTTTTTTAGCTGAATATGTTTTAGGGTATATTTAAAATATCCATAAATTTTTAAAACGACAATATTTTATTTATTTAATTACTTTTTTCAATGTTTTAAATGTATTAACTGACATATTTATAATATAACAATATTATGTTTATTATCTAATGAAAATTAGAAGTTATTTTTCTGAGTTAAATATTTTAATGACATGATTAAAATACTCATAAATTTTGATAACAATCTTATTTAAATATAGCACAATGTTAAAAAATAAAAAATAAAAAAACATAAACTCTTATGAAAATTTTGAAAAATAGGATTACATAATTTTTGTAATTATAAAAAACATTTTAAACATAGAGAAAGAGAGAGAGAGAGAGAGATTTCCACAGCTTAATCATAATTTATTAATTTTTGGACACTCAAGCCTATATCTTAATGGTTGAAATTATCGTATAGAATATTATATTTTTATTATCGTTCATATTACTCTAATCTTAATTATTTTAGTCGGTATTAATCTTTTTTGCTTTTTTATCTTAATTATTATTTCTTTTATTTTAATATTAGGTTTATTTATTCATCTTATTTGCATAATTTTATTCTCGAATTTACCTAATCAACTTTTTTTAAGACTAAAGAAACCTTCGTAGATTATTTTAATAATTTCAAATATGATCAACTCTTCAAGATAATATATTATCTTAGCCACTCAACTACTAAATGTATAGACTTCCTTGCTTAAAAACATGAATATTTATAGAATATAATATGTGAAATTATACCACTATTTCTTTCAAAAGATATTTATTATGAAAGATTCTTAATCTGGTTGGTTGGAATAGTTGCAGCTATAGTAAAAAATGATGATCGATGTATTATAGAAGAAATTGCTGTTTGAAGAAACTATAATGAGTATATTTAAAATATTCATAAATTTTTAAAATAACAATATTTTATTTATTTAATTACTTTTTTCAATATTTTAAATGTATTAACTGACATATTTATAATATAACAATATTATCTATAAAAAATTAAAAGTTATTATTTTATTTTTTATTTTTAATCATCACTTTTTATCTCAAATAAACTAAGTCTAATTATGAAAAATTTTAAATTAGTAAAATAAGGATTTAATACATAATATATAATTGTAATGATTTTGAAATTAATAATAATTTATTACTATTTTCGAAAGCTAAAGTAAAATTGAAATATGATTTCTGTTCTTTCGAACGGAATATAATCAAATCATTCACTACTATTCCTAATCCATACTGATGATGTCATGAATGATGCTTTCATCCGACCAGTAACTATCATTAATTGCGACCGAATAATAATCTTAAATTATAATATTCTAATTTAAAAACAAAATACTCCAACAAAAGAAGAGAATAAAATGAAAAGAAAAAAAAAGTGAAAAATAATTTAATTTCTCACTCAAATCGAATAAAAACAGAAAAAAATTGTATATATAAAACTCAATAATTAGTTAGTTTTTAGCTAAAATAATTAGATTCAAAATGATATATTAGTTTATTGTTACTTATGATTGATTAATACCTATGATAATTATTTAAGTTGATAATAGATTGATTGAGGTTTAGTTGGGCTGATATGAATTTTAAGTATTTTAAGTAAGCAAATTAGATGTAAGTGTTTTATAAAAAAATTCTTAATCAAACATAATTTTTGGCACAGTTAATAAAACTTATCACTTAAATGGATCTGAACTAACTATTAGATGTAAGTGTTTACTAATTACTCTCTCTCTCTCTCTCTCTCTCTCTCTCTCTCTCTCTCTCTCTCTCTCTCTCTCTATATATATATATATATATATATATATATATATATATATATATATATAGCGAAATCAGAATTTAAAAAAAGGGGTGGCAAAATCTAAGAGAATAATTAGTATATTGTATATTATTAAAAGTCTTACATGATTTTATAAATATTAGCATTATACATTTTTTTAATCATCATCATAATCACCCTTATACATACATGAATGGTAGTTTCTAATGTCTTCCCCATTACCACTAGAATGCACTCATCATGAGCATGGTGTTATTAGACATGAACAAGATACATTTGTTTCCATGGAATCCAAGCAAGATTTCTAACCTTCAAAGTTTCTACAAAATATATAGATCAAAATCCATTTTATGACTATTAGTGTTTGATCAATCACTCAACTCAACCTTCACCTTGATTGATTAATTAGACTAGCTTATGGTTGGGATCATCCATAATTCTTAAGGAAAAAGTAGTAAGGTCCATTCATTATGCATAAGTGTATATAATATTTTTTGTTTTAAATTTTTTTTGTATAGTTTTAAATAAAGATTACAAAATTTTGCTCAATATTTCTTGATAAATCTTATTTTTTTCTTGTTTAGAATTTTTAAATTTTAAATTACATAAAATTCTAGATCTATAGTCATCACTTGAAATATTTATTAAATATTTTTAGTGCTCCTAGATCTATTTTGACCCATCTTTGAGTACTATATAGTTCTCTCTTTTGTTAAAAAATAAACAATGATTCCTTCCTTGAGATATCAACTTTGGGTTGTTTAGTCATCTCTCATTTTAAGAGACTATTTTTATAATCCTTAGTCACCCACTAACTTTGAATTATTTAATCTTACTATTTATAGGAGAGGGATTACTAGTTACTAATTTTGAGTCCTCAACTTATTTTTTTTAGGAGAGAAACTATCTAAATCATTCCCATTGGCACACTAATTTTGAGTTATTTAGTATTTTCTTTTTAAAAGAGATACTATCTTGGCCGTCCTCTTTTTTTTTTCGAATCATATAGCCTCCCACTTATCAAAAGAGGTGTAATCTCGATCAACCTTAGTCGCTCGCCAACTTTAAAGTATACATTCTTACTTCAAAATATGAGAATCTATCTCAATCATATTTTCAATTGCTTACTAAACTTGAGGTATTCAATTCTCCCTTCTTCTTGGAGAGAAATTTGACTTGTTCATCTTCAAATGCTCAATATTTTTGGATTATTCAATTACATTACCATCTTTTAGATGTAGGGCTATCTCAATTTCCCCCAAATGATATATTAGTTTATTGTTACTTATGATTGATTAATACTATGATAATTATTTAAGTTGATTATAGATTGATTGAGGTTTAGTTGGGCTGGTATGAATTTTAAGTATTTTATGTAAGCAAATTAGATGTAAGTGTTTTATAAAAATAATTCTTAATCAGACATAATTTTTGGCATAGTTACTGAAATTTATCACTTAAATGGATTTGAACTTACTATAAGCTATAAAACTTCAAAATGGTATAAATATCTCTCTCTCTCTCTCTCTCTCTCTCTCTCTCTATATATATATATATATATATATATATATATATATATATATATAGCGGAACTAGAATCTAAAGAAAGGGGTGGCAAAATCTAAGAGAATAATTAGTATATTGTATTTTATTAAGAGTAGTACAAATCTAGGAGTGGCGACTACCCCCTTCAGCCATCTCCTGATTCCACCACTATATATATATCCTAAGCATTATGAGGACATCAACTGATTTTAATCATCATCATGAACCCTCTCTTTCACACTTAGGTCATACATACATGAACGTGGGTAATTTCTAATGTCTTCCCCCATTACCCCTAGAATGCACTCATCAAGAGCATAAGCATGATGTTATTAGACATGAACAAGATACATTTGTTTCCATGGAATCCACCCAGCGAGATTTCTAACATTCAAAAGTTTCTACAAATTATATAGATCTAAATCCATTTTATGACTATTAGTGTTTGATGAATCTCAAGTCAACCTTAATTGATTAGTTAGACTAGCTTATTGTTGGGATCATCCATAATTCTTAAGGAAGAAGTAGTAAGGTCCATTCATTATCCATAAGTGTATATAATATTTTTTGTTTTAATTTTTTTTTGTATAGTTTTAAATAAAGATTACAATATTTTGCTCAATATTTCTAGATAAATCTTAGTTTTTTCTTGTTTAGAATTTTAAAATTTTAAATTACATAAAATTTTAGATTCTCATTGGTTACTTATTGACAATCAACATCTTGATGATCACATTGCCTTTGCCTCTAGGAGGATTATCTTGATCATCCTTAATTGCTAACTCAAACTTTCAGCATCTCATTTATAATCTCAAAGTCATGCCACATTTATCTATTTGAAGATGAATAATGCAATCACTATTCTACTTCATTAGCTTTTCTTGTTCATTTTAAAATATAATTGCTTTCACATATATGTGATGCCTTTTCTAAATTTAGAAATATAACATTTTATAACTTAGATTCATTTCTAGTTAATGCTATTTTAACTAAGTTGAATCCAATTGTTTTTTTTTGTGAGTGGATTTGATCAAAGCTAGCTCATCAAAAAATCTTTCCACTTTTAGCATAGTCAATGTTAATTAATCTTATTTTATAAGTAAAATGTTATCTTATTTTAATTATAATTTTATGAATAATATTATTCTATAGTACTTTATTCTAATAAGATATTTATGTCTTAGAACATTATTTTCAACTCTTCTTTAAGAATACTATCATTATTTATCTATAACACTCTCATTACAAAAATGATAATTTTCAAATCTAAACTTCTTTAATCTTTGAACTCCCAAGGTTATGAGGCTTTATTTGGATTAAAAAAGAAAGTGAATTATCCAAATAGATTGTGAATTATTATGTCTTGATAACTAATACAATTTTCAACCATTTTTAATTTTATTTCACTTAAACTTCTATCAACTCAAAACACACCTTAAATTATTTTAAAGTTTCTTAATAATAATTTGATGTGCCTACTTCATTACATTTTCTATTGTACAAAATCTAATGTTTTTCAAATCTTATTATAAGGTATAATATATGTACAAATCTTATTATTGCTCTTAAAAGAAGTTTGATATATGTCTAAAATCCATTGCATCAAGCATGAATCTTAATGCAAGTCTTTTTATAATGCTGTAGATGACTTTGGAATTAAATGAACTCTATTTTTAGTAAACTTAGAGTGAAAATATATATTTTGATGAGATAAATCTAAAGAGCATAAGGTCATTCAATTTTCATTTACGAGAGATACATAGTGCACAAATATATATAGTCACCACAAATCTGATAAATTATTTAAATTTTTATCAATGTAATTAGAATCTCTCTCTCTCTCTCTCTCTCTCTCTTTCATTGTCTATAAAGGTTATACTTTCACATATGTGAGGTTGAGAGAGGACAAAAAATTCAATGGAAATCCATGGCTCTATTTGTTAGCATTCAATGGTTGTTGCCAACTAAGATTAAAATTATTTCGCATTAGTAATTTTTTTTTTATAAAGATGATTATAAAGTTATTATAGAAAAGTAATTTTTGGAAAACTATTTTTTTAAAAAAAATCCAAACATCATTTTATCAACTCTACACTTTAATAGCTCATCCTCGAAAAAACTTTCCATTGCTAGTTGTCAACTAAAATTAAAGGTCCTTAGTGACTACAACTTATAAATATGATTATCAAGTTGCTATAAGAAGTAAAAGTAACTTTTTTGGTAATATGATGTTATAAATATATATATATATATATATATATATATATATATATATATATATATATATATCTATATATATATTAAATAATAATTTTTTAAAACAACCATTATACTTTATCTTGATCTCAAGTAACTTTTATTATAAAATTTCATAAAAATAAAGTAATCAGAAGCTACCCAAACGACTATACCCACCATCACCATCAAGAATGAGATAATCATCATCATGGATAGATGTCTTTTAATTATGAATTATTTTTCACTACATATACTATTATTTTGCATATTAATGCACCTATGTCAATAACAAATATACATATCAGCTACACTCATAATCTACAATATAGCACCATCATCTTAATCAAACATCTATCATCAATGTCAATAGTATGTTAGTGATGTCAGTCATCTTTAAAATAAAAAAATAATAATAATAGTAAAAATAAATAAATAATAATAATAAATTTTAAAAAAAAAGTCATCTTTACTAAGGCCAATGCACCATTCTTGACTATTATTGTCCCCCTTTATATGTAGAAACTAGAAAGACTAACAAAAAATATAATTGATCTCGTAATAATCCCCTCTCTATTATCATAACTATTATAATAATATAATAAATTTCTTTCCATTTTTCAAACTAATGACCCCAAAATCACTGAAAAGGCAAACCAAGCATTGATCTCATGTAATTATGTCATTTTTATTATGAAATAAAAATATTGTTCAAGACTTCAAGCAAGAAAAGATCAGATTGAAATCAATTTCTTGCTTTCAAATTATGCTTAGAGGGAACCCTAATTTAAAATTGACATCTAGCAGGCTATCATCTCATAAATATTTAAATTTCCATTAGGGTATAGGCAAGGTAATTCTTTTAAGGCACTTTTTTTATATGGGGTAGCATTATTAGACTCAACAAAAATTTCAAATTTGAATCAACACAAAATAATAATTTATTTATTTTTAATAAAATTTTATTAATTAAAATTATTAATATTTTGTTGTTGTGTCCATTAAATAATAGTGTTCAAATCCTAATTATATGATGCTATTTATGGCTGTGCATGAGATCCATAGAAATCATTAGTTTGTGAAAGTGAGATCTATTACTATGAAATCAATTTTATTTGCTCATAAAGATAAAACAAACTATTTTACTACTCTGTTCATCAATATATAATCTCAAAAGATTGATATATATAACATTTATATAAATCACTAATATGTATTTATATCTATCTTAAACTATTTTTACATAATATAATCTTCAATATCATCACCATTATTTTTAAAAGTGAAATACTTTGTTTTGAAGAAAATATTCATAAATAAATATCTAACTTTTGTTAGATATATATATAAATCATAAATTGTGTAATATATATGTAAATCTTCTTATTTTAGAATTTATATATATAAATAATTCTTATATATATATATATATATATATATATATATATATATCTAAAATCTTTTATCATCAAATATATCATATTTATTGCATATTTAAACATAGAAAATATTAGATAAGTAAATATCTAACTTTATGTTAGATATGTAAAATGCATAAAATTGTGATATATATATATATATCTATCTTCTCTCTTTTTATTAAAGTTTCTGTAATAAAATTTCAGATACAGACAATCTGACCTCTAAGTAGTCTGTTTTATATTCAAGCAGAAAATAAACAGATTTGTACAGTTTGTTGTTTCCATTTTTACATTCAGTGTTGAAATTATTAGCACAATACTTTCTTCTTTTCATTTTAAACTATGTTTTTTTTTTATATGAAATAATTTACTATAAAGAAAAATTGGTAGTAAAAACCAAACACATTCATGAAGAGCTGATAGTTGAGATTTAGAAGATCAATCAGGTTTGGTTGCAGAGATCATCAAATGGCCCGTTCCTCAAACATTTAAAGCTCGCATGCTCTGCAAAGATCCTCCAGTTCTTTTCTGACTGATACAAGTGGTTGCCTGTAGCCGGATGTAGAACTGGAAGGAAAATATACCAAAAGCATAAGAGGATTTAAGAGAAATGGGTGAACGTCAGAGAGATCAAGCGACTAAATTTATTTACTAGAATTGTTGAGAAAATTTGATTGAGGAATGATAATAACTTTACAAAATGATAAATATTAAGATTGCATATAAAAACAAATAAAAATATTTATTCATAAAAAATATATTTTTTCTATTTTCCCTCCAATCTTCATGAAAATTTCTCTCAATGTCACATTAACTCTCTTTATTAATAATAAATCATTTTTTATACTTACAATCAAATCTTTTAGGTTTACCTATATCTTTCTTAACATAAGTTAATGTAATACATCTATTCTAATTGGGTCATACAATAACTTTTGTGATCAATTTAGGCATCTCTCTAATCTTATCTACCACTAAAACCAACTCCAACCTTTTCATTATATATTCGTTTCTCATTGTCTCTCTAAGTGTAAAGCCACTCATCCACTTGATGAGTTATAGGATGCAATATTTATACATGCTAAATATCCCCACTCTCTCTCTCTCTCTCTTCATTTGTCTTTGAATATTATCCTCAGCTGAAGCCACATCAGAGACCACATTTTTCTTTTTTATTTCGCCACAAGCCTGACAAAGCAAAACAAATACAATATAATGAATTAATATTATTATATTGCAATACTTTGTTCACCTTCCTGTTAAGGTAATACCGACAATGTTATCTTCTTCAGCCACACGAGCACAATGTCTTGACATCAATATCGTCAAAAGATCTTGTTTTGGCATTAGACCTCCTGATGTCTCATCCTTAGTAAGAGATGGACCAAAAAATAACTACAATCATTACATTTCCAACCAAATGCTTGTGACACCTAGGCATAAATAGAACTCTAGATTGAAAATCGAGAGACACAATGGCCAACATTGTCAAGCATAGACTCATTGCTTCATTGAAAATGAGAACAACCAACCAAATCCTCTTCTCTAAGAGCATCATCAAAGTCTTTGACCATTGATCCTTTAAGCCTCCACCCCAACTATCTTATGATCTCAACCCATGCCATTGTAGCGGCCTCGAATTAGAGCAGCGTAGACACCTCAATCCTCGACACTTGTCACAAAAAATAAGTCGAGATCATATATAACATTGTGCCATATTTGTTTATATGCAATGTGTGGAAAGATGGATACTCATGTAAAAAAACTGAGTATGGCAGCTTAATATTTTGTGACAACGCATACACACAATTTGAACACAATTGATTCAACTTTTGAAGGATTTTGTGATATATAATTTTAGAGATTTGACAAGGGAATATTTAAGAAAAATGACACTCCACAAATCTTAAGATCTCACACTTGGAGGTTAATTTTTGATGTACAAACATGAGAGAATCATCTCTATAGCACTCCCTCTCAACCAATCATAGGTTAAGTTGAGGCATTACAATACCTCAATCTATTAGAAGCAAATAAGTTAGAACCCTTTTACCATAAAATTTGCCTTATTTCCATGTTGCTTGGTCGAGAAATGACACATGCCTTGAAACAGTCTCCTATCCTTAAGAGGCTCCCACTGAACAAAAACTTCATCCCATGTCCTTCCATTACCTAATTTCACGGTGGCTATGCCAATGTTTCTTGTCATGTAATAAGTGTCATTCATGATTTCCCATACTAAGTACCCTTAGTTACCTTACATGAATTATTATAGAATCTTGAGGCATAACTTCTTCCAATTGCCTAATGGAGATCAAATTCTTCATCAAACACATGCCTTGAAACAGTCTCCTATCCTTAAGAGGCTCCCACTGAACAAAAACTTCATCCCATGTCGCACCTTCCATTACCTAATTTCACAGTGGCTCCCGCTATGCCAATGTTTCTTGTCATGTAATAAGTGTCATTCATGATTTCCCATACTAAGTACCCTTAGTTACCTTACATGAATTATTATAGAATCTTGAGGCATAACTTCTTCCAATTGCCTAATGGAGATCAAATTCTTCATCAAGCCATAAACATGTTCACATTTTAAATCTTCCACATAATCTCATCACTCAAATTGCATAGCATGAACTCCCACAGCATCCAATAGTTCTATATTAGAAAAATAAACCTTATAATAACATCTTACAAAATAGTTAGCCAATGACTTTTATGTGGAGTGGAGTGAAATGACAAACATGAGTTCAAGATTTAAGATTCATTTGAACTATCTATATCAAGGACCAATGCATCATTTATATCTTATAATCAAGTCCTCCTTTCTTTTAAGCTCTGTACATCCTTCATGGACAAATCTTTTCTCATATAGCCAGTCATACCATATCGCCAAGATGCAGCTATAAACCTTTGAGTTAGCTCATCTGGGACTTGATCTCTTTATTTTGATTATTGCTCAGATTTTAAGAATTGCTCATATTATAAACTTTGAAATAATAGATAATATACATTCACCTTTTCATATCGTTTGATGTCCTCGTTAAGAATAAATCTCTGATGTCGTTAAGCTTCATGATGGACGAACATAAAACTGTTAATGTTCACAAAATTCAATTGTCTCTTGATTGTGTTGAACTCATTGATGTATTCTATAACTAAAGTTCCTTCTAACATCTTAAGATTGAAAATTTTATGTTTTAAATATACTTTGTTAAATATAGAGGGCCTTTTATTCATGTTGGTTTATAAAACCTTAAAGTCTTAAGATCCCATCTCCCTAAGTTGGTTGGTTACACCCTACTCAAATACAAATCCATTTTACAAGCTATAAATTAAATTTGGATCAAGTAAACTTTGAATTTTCTTGAACTTCATAGTTCATATCTAGAAAAACACTATTCTACTTTAATCCATAGGTTGACATGGACCAAATCTCTTAAAACTCTAGTCAATCTTGATGTTTATAGATTAAAATAAAATTAAACTTCAAACCTTGAACTCCATAGGCTAAATTAGACCGTAGAAATCCTAGCTAACTATGAAAATTATAGGCTCAGCTATGTCCTAACAAACCTTACACTGCTTGGAATCCATAGATTAGATCAAGGCAACCCTAAGCTAATCTGAAATTTAGTTAAACTAGACCAACTTAAGACCCTAAATTTTCTTGAAATATAAGTAGATTATAGACAACCTAATGAACCTTGGAAGTCATAGACTTGACTTGGATCTATTAAACCTTAAACAATCTCGTAAGTATTGGATTAGACTTAGACACACTAAACATTAGTTAACTAATGAAAACCTTGGATACTCTTAAAATCTATAAATTAAAACTCAACCATTTTTTTGGATAGAAACTCAATTTTATTGTATAGCTAAAACAAGCTTGGCTAACTTTAAGTTGACCCAAAGTAGGGACCTTGGAGGTTGAAGTGGACAAAAATCTAGATGACTTAGCCAGATCAAAAATCCATATCATAGTATATTCCATTAATTAATCTTGACTAGAGGTTGATGGGTTAACCTATGACCTTATGAACAAATTAACTTGACCTTGATCCTAAACAAGACCTAGATAGCTTAACTCTACTTGACTAGCCTAACCTACATAAGAAATTTGGTCTAACTCAATGAAACCTTTTGGGTCCATGATGTGATCCAAGCTCAAACCAATCTCAAGGCTAACCCTAAGTGATCTATTGGATAATTATAAATCTACCTAGTCATAGTCCTAGTCCACAAGGTTAGCTTGTCTAACTCACACCTTTTGACTATGGACCCTCTTATCTAAACTAGCTATCTATATCATATTACATTTAACTAGTTTAACCAACCCTCGAGACAAAACCAAGATCCATATGACTAGACTTGATCCTCAATGATTAAAATTGATTCAATCTAAAGCTTAATTGAATGAACCATTAGCCTTCACAACTAACTTCAATACTGGGTGACAAATCCAACACAATTGGCTAGCCCGGGCCTTTAGCTAAATAAAATTTTCCAAAACCTCGTAATTAGATGCATGGTTCCCAATTGGGCCAAGAACCCCTCAACTCATTAACATTGTCTCAAACATCCTTTGAGAGCCATTAAGAACATTGATACCATGGATCATGACTTTGTAAGCTCGCCAAAAACAAGATGTATGGACTCATTCGATTCAACTAGAGGATATCATATGAATCAAACCTCACTCAAACTTGGCTAAGGCTCCTCTACATGAACCTAACCTTTGATTAAGCTATAAACCCATAATTACATATCATAATCCCCTTGACCACTTCAAGTTCACCCTTGTAATTAGAGGAACTAGAACTTTAAGCTGTTAAACCATTCAACTACCCTCATGGCAAGTTTATTCACCTCACCCACTTAATTATTTATAATCTCATATAGCCCAAAGCCCGCTTTGATGACCCATATTTGGGGATTCCTGTGGTGTTGGTTGGGAGAACAAATGAAGATATACTAAAGAGATTAGCCACCACAATGATCTTGAACTCGGGTTATCATCCACAATGTGTTTTAACAAGATCATAACCCGAGGCATGTGGGTTCCAAAATTCATCGATTTCTCAATGAAGAAAGTTTGATTTAAATGTCGGCTTTTAAAAGGCGATAAAATAGTAG
Organism: Cymbidium sinense; assembly: GCA_021442155.1. Taxonomy (NCBI): domain Eukaryota; kingdom Viridiplantae; phylum Streptophyta; class Magnoliopsida; order Asparagales; family Orchidaceae; genus Cymbidium; species Cymbidium sinense. The sequence continues at coordinate 266,833,360 of CM038215.1, forward strand.
ATAATACACTACCGAGATTTCATCCTCATTTTGTGAGGACTTTAGATCTGTTCCGGTTTCTTATAAAGCAGCTATAGTTAATTACCCTCAATCTTTGAGAACTTTCGATTAAGGCTAGTCATTAGATCGTTAAATACGCAACATATAGTAGCAATATATGCAATATAAAATTGTTAATTTAGAATTTAAGAAATTCACCATAATTTAACTTAAAACATATGGTTGGTGGAATGATGACGTGCTCGATCAAGATCTCATGGTTCCGTTATCGGGTCGTGGTCCTCTACTTAGTCGAGAGGTAGTATTCGAATGATCATTGTCGTAGCCATGGGTTCGTCGTCAAATAATCCTTGTCAGGGGTGTTTGTCGAAGACAATCTTAAGTCTACCAGGCAAAATGCTTTGTGCCTATCAAATATATGATTCATAACTCAAGGGCTTAGCCATTAAAAAATATCTAACATATGACAGAATATAATGATGTTATTTGGTAACCGTCGAAGAAGACTCTAGTCATAAGCATCATATGTGCTCTTCGACCAAACTACAGGACGAGGACAGCCACGTCCTTTTCAGCATGAGATTATTTGAGTTTGAATATAGTGATTTATTTGACTTGACATTAGCTCCTTTATGAGCTAGAGTTTTTTTAATCTTTCATCCCCAACAAACGATGATGGATGAGTAGATGAATTGTTTGTTTTAAACATTTAAATAATAAATTTCATTTAATTTAGACATTTACTTAGTTGAAATTTAATTTTATGATGAATTAGTTTAGAGCTCAAGTATCTTTTGATGACAATATCCCCTCCGGTTGAGATTTTTCAATCAACGCAACCATCATCGGGGTATATAAGTCATTTAGCTTATTATTTCATATCCTGTCAACTCTATTAATTTAATAATAGATGATCAGATCTAGATTTATATTTCGAGTATTTTGAATTTGAGAATATTGAATATAATATCATAAATATTTTGATAATAGTTACCTCTCAAGTTGATATCTTCAATCAACTCTATTATTGTAGGCGTATCTTATCAACTCTATTTATTTAGTAAGATCGGTTGACTTATGTATAACTTAAATTCTTTAAAAAAAATTAATATCATACGCACTTGTCTCCATTGCAAATATAGATTGGGTCTTATGATCTCTTGTAATTTAAGTTCATTTAGAAGTTGAGCAGTTAGTAGACCTATCAACTATTTCACGCATAGAGGAATTGGCCTACTCGTGATCATATTCTATGGAGTTGAATATTTATATCTTTCATTGATTTGAATTAACATATGGAGACATTCATTAGCTTGCATACATATAATCATAAAGAATTGAATCAATTTCATCATTCTTCCACTTTTCTTAAAACCACGCAACATCCTTAAACACAAAGTTCAGGTGCTTGGTATAAGTGTCGGGGCCCATGCGGGTGACTCAATTGAAGTGCTTATATAGATTTTCAAAGAACTTATTGTTTCTAAAGCACTCACATATACTTTGACGTCAACGAATTGATATGAATTTTGAAGCACTTGAATTCTATTAAAAGTTTATCTTATGATGCATGCATATTAAATTAAATTCATCTGGATATGTCAATGAATTTTAAGAATATCCAACTAAAGCACTCACATATACTTTGACGTCAACGAATTGATATGAATTTTGAAGCACTTGAATTCTATTAAAAGTTTATCTTATGATGCATGCATATCAAATTAAATTCATCTGGATATTTCAATGAATTTTAAGAATATCCAAGTTGAATTTAGTATACGCCTTATGAAGCATGTGAGATTTATTTAGAACTGAAATTAACGCCTTTTGTTTGCTTCTAAATTTGTGTTGCCAATTCGTTGACGTTGAATGCGTTTTAAATTATTCTAATAAACCTATTAGATCCCGAATAACATTTAATTACTTTTTTTTATTCAAAGTTGATTAGTCTTTGAATATTCAATAAACTCTTATTTATATCGAAGATTATCAAATTCATCATAAACTCTACTCGATTTCTCCTTGATCTCATTCAAATGTTTAATAAGACGAATAATATACTTCAAATATTTTCCAAGAATTCATTGATTATGCTTATTAACAATCATTCAATCTGTTAAAATTCTCTAATAAATTCTTTGATTTTCTCCAATTCATTTGGAGTGAATTATATTATAATTCCAAGAAGATCTTCTGCTCTAATTGGATATTCATGAGATCATCTTCTAAATTAAATGAGATATTGAAGTGCTAAATTTATATTTATTGCGAAAATATTCAATTCACTTCAAGTTCATAAATATGTTTGAGTTCAATCCATTTTTTTTATTTGAAATATAATTTTTAAATTCATTTCAAACTTAGTCTCATTTATAATTCAAAATTCAATTCGATATCAATTTTATTTTAGCGAGTTTAGGCAGCACTATTTATTTGAATTTTTTATTTTGCAAGTTTATTTTGGATAAAATTTTCATGATATTTCGAAAAGATATCTGAATTTGTATCCATTATGTAGGATTGAAATTATTATTTTGTCTCCGAGGTGCTTAATTGGTTGTGTTTTAAAATTATTCAATTTTTAATCCCAATACATGATCATCAATTGATGCAAAAATAAATATATATACACTTTCAAACATCAAATCATCATTTTAATTCTTAAATTTTTACAATAATATACTTCAAAGCAAGTTCTTTGATTTGAGTAACAATATAGAAATTTTAATTTCTTTGATTTTTAAAGGGGAAAGATAAAATTATAATAATGAAGAGATGAATTGAATTAGGAGATAGCTTAAAGGAAATGAGTATCTTTAAATTTATATTTAGGAAAATACAGCCAGCATAAAATGAGGTAAGAAATATAAAAAATAGCTCAATAACAAAATTCTTGAACATGGAGAGAAAAGAAAGCACGGATAAAAAGGAAGGGAGGATGAAATGAGAGAAAATAGGCTGATGAACAGAAGGAGCTTGGAAAAGACAAGAGAGATGAGATAAGTCTTCAACTACTAAATATATATAATTTCTACACATTATATAAACCTTGAAGTGTGAATTTCAAGGAAACAAGAAGCTGAGATAGATGAGAATGTAACCTGAGTGAGAAAGGGAAAATAGGCTCTATCAAGAAAGAATGAGCATAAGAGAGATGAAAGAGGAGAGAGAGAAGGAGATGAGAGAGAAAAGAAAGAAGTTGCCACGAGGAGGGAGATGACAGATAGAGGATGAAAGAGAACTTTAGATAGAGAGTTGAAAGAGACTCAGAGAGAATGAGATGATCTTGCGATTGATCTAAGGATGAATAGGAGATTTGGAGTTCTGGATGAAACAACTGGAAAATTATCGATGAGATGAAACAAAAGAGAAGATGGATGAGAGAGAACGAGAAAGAGAGAGAAGAGATTTGAGAACGAGGAGGATTATTCAATTTGATGAGATTTAGATAAGAGATTTGAAAAAAGAAGGAGGAGACTGAGGATTGAATATTTTTCATGAGCAAAAGATATTGGATGAAGATTATTGATTAAACCAAAGAATGATTAAGATTGTGCTAATAGAAGAGATCTCAGAGTGACAAAGTTCAGAAAGAATAAGTCATATGATAAAAGAATTTATAGAACGATTTTATGAAATTATTCTCTATTTAATTCATGAGATATAAGAGATTAAATTATTCTTATAATCTTGAAAGAAGATAGATGAACATGATCTAGAAAAAATGATTATAATTTTATTAATACAAAAAGAGAACCAAAAAAACAAAAAATGGCTGAATTTTGAATTTGAATAATCTCATTAATTTATTTATTAAGGATTTTCATATAAGATTAATTTTCAAGATTTAATAATTGCAATGAATAATTTCATATGAATTAATTCGAAATTTGATATGTATTTGATCAATAAAATTATGAATTTGTTATTTTCATGGCCATATCTATGTGAAAAATTCATCAAAATTAATCTCATGCAATATGATGTATTTCAAATTTGATATTTTGAGTTCAAATCCGATCAATTTACTTGAGCAATGTCAATCATGAATTCGAGCTTAATTCTTGTGTCATTGCATTCCTTACTTATTCTTAATCAACATAAAGGCCTTGTTCAAGAGTTTTGACGTTTGACAAGAAGGATTTCATGAAAAGCTTATTTGAATTGAGGCCTCTCGACTTTAATATGCGTGAAATTATCTATTTTTTTATTTTTCTTCATTGGACAGTAATTGATCGATGTGGAATATCAATTTTAATTTTGATATTCAACGCATTGGTGTAATGATTTCATGATGGATATCTTAAATTTGGTCATGATCCATTTCTAACTCTCATTTTCATGGCTTGCATCTAATTCTTGTTGATTTCAACATATCTCTTAATTAAGCATGAAAATTACTTATGGGTCAACAAATGAACAAATATGTGCATATAGAATGTTTATTGTTGATATAAAGTTTGGCTATTTGCTTTATTGACTCGTAGGTGAGATCTTCACCTGCTTAATGCTTTGATAAAGTCAAGGTCTCATCTTAGTGGTTTGTATCTTTAATCCTCTTTTGCCTTAGCCTTAGTTGGCTTGGTGAAAGAAGAATTTTATACTTTTTTTTTTTGAATTTTTGGGTTCTTTCTTCTATTTGTGAATGGACTTGATGAAGAATTGACTGATTTATCGTTGACTTGTCGAGGAAAGTAGATCTTCGCCTCTACTATTTACTTGACTTAGCGAAGATCTCATTTATGGTTTGCAAATTTGATATTCCTTGGCTTCATGTTTGACTTGATGAAGAAATGAATCTTATTTATTGATTTAGGTTTCTTTAGCTTCAAGCTTTGAGACTTGATGAAAGGATTGATCTTATTTGTAACAACTTGTCAGAAAATGTGCATACCTTCATCCTTTACTTGTTGCTTTTGGACTTGAAGGATTAATGATTTATAATTGACTTGTCATGAGGATGTATACCTTGTCTTATTGCTTTAGAGGACTGTTAAGGATTAACCAGCTTGTCCAAATTAACTTATGAGGATGCATACCTTCTTCTTTGTTTATTGCTTTTTGACTTATTGAAGGATGCGAGCGGTAACCTAGTCTTCAAGACGAGTGTTAGGTCATGGCAAGTTGTCACCAACACTTGGTATATTAATGAACTTGTTGATAAAATTCTCTTAGTTCGTAAGCTTTTGGCTAGATAACCTCTTGCCTGCTTTGCTACTGTCGGACTTATAGAAGAAGTTATGTAGGTCTGTGCATTGTGGTTGCTCAAACTTCTCCTCAGAGCCTCTCTTGATTCGTCGATCAATTGGAAACATTCTTCAGATCAATTGGAAAGATTCTTCAGATCAATTAGAAAGATTCTTCAGAACTGGATCACTTAAATTCGTTGAGTTGGGTTAGCTTTGAAGGATAGACAACCGTAGTCATTAGACAAACAAGAGAGGCTCTTTCATTCTTTCTTTTACGATTTCATCAACTCACCACATTTGGGCTTAGTGAGTCCTTAACTTGGAAGTTTTCTCTTGATCTTTGAGATTATGATGAGTTTGGGAGGTGAACCTCTAGCCTTTGAAGTTGTCTCTCATACTGTGATGTAATCTTGCCTATTATTCGTAGTCACGCACTTAAACAAACATAATTTTAAATGTTATTTGGGGATCTCACAAAAGGCGTGATGTCAACCCAAAATAGACATGAATGTTTTTCTAATATAAAATTTAAAAAATATGTGTAGGATTTTTGAGCTAAGATTAGATTAGATGAGACTTATTATATCATATATATATATATATATATATATATATATATATATATATATATATATATATATATATATATATATATATATATATATATATATATATATATATATATCTTGAGATACGATAAAATGATATCAACTTAAAAAATACCCCCCATCTTGCAGGGGGAATTTCATCGCGACTCGAAAATGCATTCTCGTAATGCAAGAGAATTTTCGAGTGTTATTTAATATATATATGATATGATGAGTCATGAATATAATGTTTATCTAATCATGCAATCATATGCACTCAGACATGACACTTCTTGAGATAATGACCATTGATGGGTGGCATATACCACTCATCAATGCAGTAGGCCCTCTTTTGATACCTTCTATGATGTAAGTCTTCAATTAGCTTCAAATTTACCGATTCTTTTGTGAGGGATTATCTGTCGTCTCAACACTAAGACCAGCTCTCCTCTTTAGAAAGTTGAGCTTCGTTTGATGCTTTGACATTCTTGCTCGATAGATTTCTAAGCTTTGCAGAAACTTGAATTATGGAGGTCAACTTTAGAGTCTATAGGTTTTCGTTTAAGTAGATCTAAAACTGAATATATGGAATGTAATTTTAGTTGTAGAAGTTCTAGTGGTAGTGTTGTGACATTAGGTGAACAAGTCATTAAAAAGAGTGAGTGATTCAGATATTTAGGCTCTATTGTTCAAAATGATGGTGAAATAGATGGAGATGTTATTAGTAGAATTCAAGTTGAATGATTGAAGTGGAGGAATACATCGCCTATTGTGTGATAGAAAAATTTCATAAGCTTAAGGAAAATTTTATAAGATGGTGGTAAGACAGCAATAATTTATGGTGCAGAATGTTGGCCAATAAAAGAGAAGCATAAGACTAAGTTAAGTGTTACAGAGATGAGGATGCTCAGGTGGATGAGTGGCTTTACTCTTAGAGATAAAATGCGAAATGAGTATATTTGGGAAAAAGTTGGAGTAGCTCATGGCAATAAGATTAGAGAGTCACCTTAGATGATTTGGCCACATAAAGCGTCTGGTCGATGACAGTTAGAGAGTAGATGCATTAGATTTGCCTTATGTTAAGAAACGTAGGTAAACCTAAAAGACTTGGTTAAGATGTATAAAAAATGACCTTAGTATACTTGAATTAAATGAGAATTTGACACATAATAGGACACAATGGAGACGAATGATTCATGTAGTCACCCCACTTAATGATTCATGTAGCTGACCCCACTTAGTGGGATAAAGGCTTGTTATTGTTGTTGTTGTTGGTCTTGAAGTTTGATTTCGTCAAGCGTGTCAAGCTCTTCCATCCGTGAACAGATATTCTCTTCTTGAGTGAGATTATATTGGATAGCTACTCGAAGTGATGATATTTCGATTTCTAGTGGCAAAACTACTTCGACTCCAAAAGTTAAAGCGTAAGGAGTAGCTTTAGTTGGCGTCTTGTAAGTAGTTCGATATGCCCATAGCGCCTCAAACATTTTGATATGTCACTCTCTTTTTTTCTCGTGAGGATCTTTTTGAGTAGCTTGATCAGTGTTTTATTAAAAGCTTCTGCCAAACTATTGGCTCTTGGATTATTAATTGATGAATATCGCCAATCGATTTTGCATCGATTTATGGATCTTTGCGCTCTTGAATGTTAGGCCGTTGTCTGAAATGACTCATCGTAGTATACCGAATCTATAGACAACATTATGAATGAAGAAGTCGATGACTCGATCAATAGTAACTTCTTTAAATGGAGCTACTTCGGCCCACTTGGAAAAATAATCGGTTGCTGTTAAGATAAAGCGATGACCTGCTGACGATGGTGGATCAATAGAATCGATTATATATGTTCCCCAACACTCAAATGACCAAGATGCGACCATTGGATGCAGTGAATTCGGAGGTTGATGAATGATATTGCCATGGACTTGGCATTCATAACATCTTTTTGCATAACCGATACAATCTTTCACCATTAATGACCAATAATAACTCATCATCTTGATTTTCATTATCATCTTAGACCTTGATTGATGTGCACCATAAAATCCTTCATGAATTTGATATCACTTTACTAGCTTTCTCATTTCTCAAATATTGTAGCCACATCTGTTCAAAAGACCTACGATATAATTGACATAAGCATGTCATAGTATTCTCTTTTTCATTTGTGAGGCCAATTTATTGCTTGATAATTTGCCTTTTAAAATAGTTGATGAAGGGTTTTCTCCAATCATTTGGTTCTTCTACTATGAAGGCTTCTTGTTGTACTTCTAAAAATTCTTCGGATTTGCATCCCTTTTGAGCATGCTTCTGTTGTTTAGTTTTAAATATTTTTGACGGAGTGTAAGGATCAATTGAAATTGCATCATGTTGGTTTACACTTAATGATCCCTCTTCCAGCGAGGAATATGGATTCACTGGCTGTAGAACTAAACGGGTGAAAACTTCTATCAACACGTGCTTGTCGTTCATGCTTGTCATCTCTTTAGCTAGTTTAGCTAAGCATTCTGCTTTACTATTTTTGGATCAAGAGACTCGAGTCAATATAACTTTTGAAATTTGTGTCACTAGCTCCAAAACTCACTTATGATAATAAGCTAACTCAAGCTTGATGATCTTATAGATTCCCAAAACTTGATTGATGATTAGTTGAGAGTCTCCAAAAATTTATAAATTTTGGATACCAATGGCAATAGCTTCTTCAAGACCAGTTATCAAAATCTCATACTCGACTTCATTATTGGTTCGAGGTTCAGTCAAGCCATATGAATGTCTTATGATGCCTACTTTAGGTGTTATGAATACGAGGCCAATACCGGCTCGCGCCTTGGGTAGGTTCGGAGGTTGTGCTGGCTTGATCGATTACGCTCCATCAAATTACATCTCCCAAATTTGCAGGTTTTTTTTTCATTAATAAATAAAATCTGCTCATCAGGCAAGTCATCATTAAGTGGTGAGTCAGCTGGGATAGGATGTACAACAAAGAAGTCTGCCAAGATCTGTCCCTTCATTGTTTTCTGGGGTATGTACGTAATATTGAATTGTAATAAGAGTACTACCCATCAAACTAAACGACCTGTCAATGTTGGTCTCGTCATCAAGACCTTCAGCGGATCGACCTTTGAGATTAGTGTAATTTTATGAAAAAGCATGTAAAGGCGAAGCTTCTGAAATGCGAATATCAGTGTTAAACAGTGTTTCTCTATAGGAGAGTAGCGTTCTTCGGATCCTATTAATCTTCGACTAATATAGTATAATGCGCTTTCTTCATTTTCTTCATTGTGTTGCGCAAGTAAAGCCTTGAGGGGCTCCTCTAAGGCTGCAGTGTATAAGATAAGAGGTTTCTTTGGGATAGGAGCTGTTAGAATTGGCGTATTGAATAGATACTTTTTAATTCACTCAAATGCTTCTTGGCATTCCTCGTCCCATTTGAATGGAGCATTCTTTTTCATTAGCTTCGCAAAAGGTTGGCATCTTTCTGACATGTTTGATATAAAATGCTAAATGAATGTGAGTTATCCTTGTAAAGAGCGAAACTGATGAAGGTTCTTCGAGGCATCTCCGATCCTTGATTTTGTTGGAGTCAAACTCAATTCCTCTATGTCTTACAACATATCCAAGAAATTTTCCTGAGAAAATCCCAAAAGCACACTTAAGAAGATTCATTTTGAGATCGTACTTCCTGATCCTTTCAAAGACAATCCTTAAATCCTCCAGGTGATCTTTTCGATCAATGCTTTTAATGGCAAGGTCATCAACGTAGCATTCTACTTTCTGATGAATTAACTCGTCGAAGATGCATGTCATGGCCCTCTGATATGTAGCTCCAACATTCTTTAATCCGAACGGCATGACTGTGTAACAATAAATACCAATTAGTGTTCTGAATGATGTGTGTTTCTCATCTTCAGGAGCCATCTTGATCTAATTATACCTCAATGATCCGTCTATAAAGGAGAACATATCATAATTGAAGGTGTTATCTACTAGCAATTCTGACATAGAGAGAGAGAAATCATCTTTTGGACATGTCTTGTTTAAATCTCGAAAAGTCATTCAATCTAATCATTTTTCTTTTTTACGGGAACAATATTGGTTATCCAATCTGCATACTTCTCCTCGCGAATGAAACCTGCTTTAATTAGCTTTTTTGTTTCCACGATCACTTGTTCTTCAACATCCAATCTCATTCTTCTAGGAGCTTACTTGACTGGTATAGAATCGAAATTGATAGCTAGCTTGTGAACTGCCACATCAGGGGATAAACCAGACATCTCGGAATATGTCCAAGCAAAGCAGTCCCTGAATTCACAAAGCAATGTTTTTATTTCTTCAAACTTATCGTAAGAAGAGCTACGAAGGTTGGACGAGGCTCTTCTTCAATTCCCAAATTAATTTCTTTCAACTCGTCCATGGTAGACGTCTGCCCATCATCTTCAAGTTCTTCAGATGCCGGTTTGGCTTCCACTTCCCTATCGATTTTGAGAACAACTTCATAAAAATCTTCATTTTCAGTTTCGATTTCAACTTCGCTTTCGGTTATTGTATAGCAATTGTTCTTTTGATGATACCTTTGTTGAATGTGTCCGAGACCCTTAGTGGTATAATAAACGCTCCTTTTAGAGGTCTGTGAACTCTTCAAACTCCATAAGTTATCAAAGAAGAGAGCTCGTCATCTATCAGTTCCAACGTCGATTCCAAGTTTGTGCATTATCCTTCGAATTTTTGGAGGATAGTATCTCGGCATTCTGGTGGGTACCATCTCTTCAGACTTTGAGTACTAAATAAGTCATTCAGAATCATAGTGTTGACATTTCTCAAGTCTACAGAATGAGTTCCCAATCTGTTGAACTGGTGTAACTACGAATGAATCATTTGATACTAATAGATTAGTAGCCCTTCTAGAAGAGACACATTGAACTTTACTTACATAGATGGACTCGAAATCATAATCGGAATCAATGTTATTTATCTCATTTGCTTTTGTTGAAGGCTCACATTTTTCCTTGAGTTCAACTAAAATATCTTCTTCTCCCTCTGTATCACTGCCCAAATGAGAAAAATGTCTCTTCAGTTTTAGTGATATGTCATAAATTCTAAAGACATTTAATGCAGCATTCTTTCTTCCTTTCCACTCCTTCTCTTCTTTGGGTTGCTTCATAGTTTTTGAAGCTGGAGCTGTAGATTGCTGAGGCTTACTTTCTTTTGAAAGAAAATACTTTGCATTAAATTTTTGCCTCATGAATTGCAAATGACTGAATAATGCCAATAATCTTGTGTTCTGCTTCATTTCTTATGTACTTCATACATTGATGTGGAGTAGACAAAATCATATCATATTCATGGAGCCAAGGACGACCTATCACATGAAATTTAGCTTGGGTATAGAGTTCTCCAAACCTAAGTGGTAGAATGAAAGATTTGAGAGTCCTCTGCCCCATTTCATTGAAGACATTGACTATCAATTTATCTCGTCCAAGATGCTGAATGTCAAGGGACAACCACCTAAGTGCTCGCAGACTCATAAGGTTTACTGATGAACCTGGGTCAATCAGAATTCGATTTATTATAATTCCATTACTTTCTGCAGTTACATATAATGAGCGATTGTGTTCCTTTGCCCCGAACATAAGATCTTCCGAGAAAGCGACATCGAAAATCTTGAGCTTGTAAAACTTCAGTCATGCGTCGTTCGGCAAAATAAGCTCCATATCTCTTTGGATCTTTAAGAGCTTGAATCAACGTTTCTCAGAGGTCCTTCGACATCAAGAGAGCTTCGTACACACTTAATTGTTCAAAGATCTTTCTCAGATGCGATAAGAGATTATAATCAATTCTTCCACTTGAATTTGCTTTCTTCTTAAGGTCTTTAGTGATGACTTTAAAACGTCTTCTGAAAATTCGCCGCCGACCTCTCGATGAAGAGAGTTTGATTTAAATGTTGGTCAAACTTTTAGAAGGCAAATGAAATAGTAAATGAAACACTACCCAGAGATTTCGTCCTCATTTTGCGAAGACTTTAGATCTAGTTTCAAGTTTCTTATAGACGCAAGCACTTATAGTTAATTACCTCTCCCAATGATGAGAAAAAACTTTTAATTAAGGCTAATCATTAGATCGTTAAATACGCAGCATATAGTAACAACATGTGTAGTATAAAATTGTTAATTTAGAATTCATGAAATTCACCATTATTTAACTTAAAGTATATGGTTAGTAGAATGATGACGTGCTCGATCAAGATCTCATGGTTCCATAATCTGTCGTGGTCCCTAGTCTACTTAGATAGAGGAGGTAGTCAATCCAACCTGACCGAAGGATCCTTGTCAGTAGTCATGGGTTGCGTTGTCCAAGTAATCCTTATAGACCTAGGTGTGGTTTGTCCAAGGAGACAATCTTAAATCTACCTTAGCTGACAAAAAAACTTTGTGCCTATCAAATATACCTTATAATTCATAACTCAAAGGGCTCAGCCATTGGGAAACATACAGGCTACAGTCATGACCGTAATATAATGGTGTCATTTAGCGGCAACCACTTGATCAGAGGACTCTGGTTGTAACCACATCATATGTGGAGTCTACTGGTCAAACCAAGCAGACAGAGGACACGGGCCACATCCTCACTGACATGAGATTATTTGAGTTTGAATATAGTAATTTATTTGACTTGATATTAGCTATTTTGTGAGCTAGAGTTTTCTTAATCTGTCATCCCCAACAAATGATGATGGATGAGTAGATGAATTGTTTGTTTTAAGCATTTAAATAATAAATTTTATTTAGTTTAGATATTTACTTAGTTTAAATTTAGTTTTATGATGAATTAGTTTAGAGCTTAAGTATATTTTGATGACAATATCCCCTCCAAGTTGAGATTTTTCAATCAACGCGGCCATCATTAGGGTATATAAATCTGCTTAATCATTTAACTTATTGTTTCAGATCCTGACGACTCTATTAATTTAATAATAGAAGATCAGATATAGATTTATATTTCGAGTATTTTTGAGAATATTGAATATAATATCATAAATATTTTGATAATAGTTACCCCTTAAGTTGATATTTTCAATCAACTCTATCTGTAGACCACTCTACTTATTTGCTAGTAGAGGATCGAGTCTATGACTTATATGTAACTTAAACTCTTTAGAAAATTGATATCATAACAGACTTTGTCAACTCTATTGCAAATATAGAGGATTGGGTCTTATGATCTACTGTAATTTAAGTTCGTTAAGAAGTTGATCAATTAGTAGACCCTATCAACACTATTTCATGCATAGAGGATTAGGCCTACTATGATCATATTCTATGGAGTTGAATATTTATATCTTTCATTAATTTGAATTGGCATATAGAGACATTCATTAGCTTACATGCATATAGTCATAATGGAATAAATCGATTTCACCATTCTTCTTCCTTTTTTAAAACCCATGCAGCATCCTTAGACACAAAGTTTAGGTGCTTGGTATAAATGTCAGGGCCCATGCGAGTGACTCAATTCAAGTGCTAACATAGATTTTCAAATAACTTATTATTTCCAAAGCACTCACATATACTTTGATGTCAACGAATTGATATGAATTTTGAAGCACTTGAATTCTATTAAAAGTTTATCTTATGATGCATGCATATTAAATTAAATTCATCTCGATATTTATATGAATTTTAAGAATATCCAAGTTGAATTTAGTATACGCCTTATGAAGCATATGAGGTTTATTTAGAACTGAAATTAATGCCTTTTGTTTGCTTCTAAATTTGTGTTGCAAATTTGGTGATGTTGAAGGCATTTTAAATTATTCTAATAGCCTATTAGATCCCTTGGAATAACATCTAATTCTTTTATTCAAAGTTGATTAGTCTTTGAATATTCAATAAACTCTTATTTATATCTTGACGATTCTCAAACTCATCACAAACTCTATTCAATTTCTCTTTGATCTCATTCAAGTGTTTAATAAGACAAATAGTATACTTCAAATATTTTTCAAGAATTCATTGATTATGCTTATTAGCAATCATTCAATCTCGTTAAAATTCTCTTATGAATTCTTTGATTTTATCCACTTCATTTAGAGTGAATTATGATTTTTTGAAAATTATATTATAATTCCAAGTAGATTTTCTATGCTCTAATTGGATATTCAGTCAGATCATCTTCTAAATCAATTGAAATGAGATATTGAAGTACTAAATTTATATTTATTGCGAAAATATTCAATTCACTTCAAGTTCATAAATCTGTTTGCGTTCAATCCATCTTTTTTTTTATTTGAAATATAATCTTAAATTCATTTCAAATTCATTCTCATTTATAATTCAAAGTTCAATTCGACATCAATTTTATTTTAGCGAGTTTAGGCAATGCTACTTGTTTAGCTTGAATTTTATTTGCATGTATGAATTTTGGATAAAATTTCGGCAATATTTCAGCAGTATTCCGACATCATCCCTGCGTAGGGGGCTACATCAAAACTATTTTGGTCTATCCGTCACGCCCTGATGAGCGTGACGATTGGTGTTTTGAAGTACCTCAGCCGAATTTTAATCCCGTTACGCCCTGATGAGCATAATGGAGTCTTCAATCACCTGCAAAAAAATAAATATATACGCAATTTCTACACATTCAAACCTCTTTTTTTTATACTCATGCAAATATCAATAATTTCAAGGTAGCGATAACTTTAAGCAAATTATCTGATTTCTGGAGAGATATTGATAGAGAAGAGAATGTAATTTCTTTTGTTATGAGTTCTAAAGGGGAGGATAAAGTGGCGACACTATCAAAAAATTGGATTAGGAGGTATATAGCTTATGAGTGCAGTGATGTGAGGGGTAGCAGAGAGAGTTTAGGGAAGGAGATGGAGGGCGCGCCAAGAAGGACCTACCTGATGGTAGAGTTGTTTTCTTATTTGCGAGGTTGTATTGGAGAGCAGCTAGGTATGAAAGGATGAAGGGAGAGTCACTATAAACCCATAGGAACCTAGTTTAGGAAGGAGATGTCGAACCAGAGGAACTACGATGGTAGAGTTGCCTCTTGGTTAACAAGGGATATAATTACAGACTAGGATGAATAAGAGGTCATGGGATGACTGCTGTTTGGATGAAGGCATCATCAAAGGATAAATAGCTCATCGGATGAAACAGGGAAGACAAGCTACTGATGTCAAAATGAAGAGAGAGAGAGAGAGAGAGAGAAGAGTTTGCATGGAACAAAGAGGAGGAAGAAAGCCTCGTTACTCTTGGATGGGGAGATTTACCTTGGATATAGGACTTGGACGGCAATCTGAGAGGGTGACGAGGAGTTGAATGCATGATTTCTGGCAGATAACAGGTTGGAACTACAAGACTTGGCAGTGAGTTGAGGAACAAGAATCCTAGAAGGATTCCTGGCCCAGAGAGAATCTGAACGAGAACAACTGACCCGAGAGAGAAAGGAATCGAGAATCTATCGGCTAGGAGAGAATGATCAGACAAACGGATTACCGTTCGGCAATTATTCTCGATTTGTGTATTGACGTCTAAGGATACGGCTTGGGCACTGTAGCGGGATTATGATTGGCTATGAGATCTGCATTGAAAGAGAGAGGATGCCGGTGGGAGGGAGATGGACGAGCGAGAGCCACAGATGAGAGATGGTAACGGATGGAAGCTATGGCTGCTTTAATCGAACGAATTGGGAAGGAGAAAGAGAGAGCGAGAGAGAGAGAGAGTGGAGCGAACGAGGGAGACGGACTAGAACTATCACTACTTGAATCCGTTGGAGAAAAATCCTCATTAATGGCCTTAATTACCTGATTAATGGATTCCCATATGAGATTAGGCGGGATTTTTAAGAAAATTTGAATGAAATTGAATCTAATTTGGAAATAACTTATACCCATATATTTTTTAATTAATTCTAAAATAATTTAGATATTAAGAAATCAGATTTGATCAATATTAAAATAAATATCTGAATTTAGTTATTTTCATGATCATATTTATGTGAAAAATTCATCAAAATTAATCTCATGCAATATGGATGTCGTTTCTAGGCAAATTTGATGTTTTGAGTTTAACGGCGTAGTCCGTTTCACAATCGGAGATTTACTTGAGCAATGTCGAAGTCAATCATGGCCAATTCGAGCTTAATTCTTGCGTCGTGACTTGCTATTTGCTCCCTACTTGACCGAATCGACCGCGAAAGGCCTTGTTCAATAGTTTTTGACGTTTCGGTGACAACGACGCAGCCCGTTTCATGAAAGGAGCTCATTTGGATAGCGTTGAGACCCCTCGACTTTAATATGCGTAAAATTGTCTATTATATTTATTTTCCTTCATTAGATAGTAATTGATTGATGTGGAATATCAATTTTAATTGATTATGATATTTTGAACGCATTGGTGCAGTTGATTTCACGATCGGAGGACATCTAAATAAATTTCGGTCACGATGCATACACTTCCAACTCTCATTTTCATGACGATGCATCTAATTCTTGTTGATTTCAACATATCTGCTTAATTAAGCATATGAAAATTACTTATGGGTCAACAAGGCAAAGCTCTAAAACCTTAAATCTTAACTTCTTAGATGATGGAGAGGACACTATCATTATGAGGTAAGATATGAAAGGATTCAACTCCATAGTAACCCTCATAAGCATAATCACCAAATTGGATTGGGACAAGAAGTATGAACTGATAAACTCTAAGTTAAATAAAGAAAGAATTGGTTCTTTCTCATACCTTACGACCATCCTCCTTGACAACATGTTTTTTGTTTATGTTTGTGCAAGATTTCAAGCTATAACCTAAGAGTCTCATTTGATTGCAAATAAGATAACTTTTTAATTTATTGACACACTTGTTTTGTGGTATCCTAAGAATGCACTTTCTTGTGATTTTGTTAAATTTTTTTATGTTAACTTTGTAGGTTGCAATATTGATTGAGAAGTACGCCAAAAACCAATCCAATTTTGGATTTATCAATTATGTAATGGACAATTTTTCTTTATTTTGTATTTTTTTCCAGATATTTTATAACTTCCTTCATAAGCATGGTCCAAGGAAGACTAAATGTGATATGAAGGCTTCTAGCATATAATTTGGATGGTCTTGTAAACAAATATAAAAAATAGGTCATGGAGTTAAAGAAAATAAGGGGCGACCAACATCAAGATCAAGTCCAACTATTCTCTTAAATTGTGCAACTAAATCAGTCAAATTTGACCCAAAGAGCATGAAACTTATGAACATCCAAAAAAAGCCAAATAAATGGATTTTAGCCTCTAACCATCAGCCCTTACCACTTTCATGTTATAAGGAAGAAACCTCCATATTTCTAGGTCCACACCTCCCACTCCACGGAGAATCAACCTAACCACCTCCCCCATTGTTTTTCTGTATTAGCTTTTAAATCAGAAGAAAACCTTTGAATAAGATTAGTCTTGAAGAATGGAAAAACATAAGAAGGTTCTTCTTCAATCGGAGTTTACTTAGTAGATTCCACAATTAAAAGTTTAGTGACTTCCAATCATACTTAGCTCTTTGGTGAGAATCAAGCAGTTTTTCTTTAGTGTTTTTCTATAAATTTTATTTCCATAGTATTCCTATCCACTCCAAAATCAATTCCCACCATTTCCCTTCATCCATTCCACCAAAACAATAAAACTAACCCCTCTTGATCCTAATGCCCTCTTCTAACTCTTGGTCCTTACAAAAAACTCATAACCTCTTCCAATCATCATCCAAAACTCCTCTGTTTTGCTTATCCTCGACCTTCCATTCCATGGCATAATTCATGCCCTAATGCCTCTCAAAACACTTAAGATCTAATGGTGCTCTCACCCTCCCTCCAATCATTCGAACGAAACATACCTCTACAATCGCTTCTAGACATCAGGCCCTACACCACATTTCCCACTCTTCTACATCTGCCACACTACATAGCATAGCTCTCCCATCAGCCCAAGTTCTATTAAAAAGGTTCCATGCCAAACAGTTTTGTGCATCCCGTCCAAATTTCGTTCATCACAAACTACTACCACCTCTCCACAAGACCACCCCTCACTTCCCCATCTTCATCACTTACTTAAGAGGGAACACCACTCAATGAATTCCACTTAGCCGCCCCCATCATAAATATAACATGATATATCAATATATTATATTATAATAGTTTCTTTCCTTCCTGTGCAAGCACTAGGTATAGCGATGTTTTCTTTAGCCCTAATAATACAGTGCCTTGACATTGATGCCGCTAGGAACTCTTGCTTGGCATTGGTCGTCACCATTCAAGCACATTATTTCCTCAATAAAAGGTCATTTATCAGTCTAACCACAATCTTTACATCATCATCCATGAACACTGGCGACATCATAAAGTTTAAAATAGAAAATGGAGAGATACTTTCCCGCCACAAGTTGTCAAGCATAGAGATCTACTACCTTCGTGATGAAGATGACAACCTAGCCACTTCTCCATTTATGACCACCATCAAAGTCTTCCATTCTTTGATCCTCAAGACTCCATGCTATCTACCTATGATATTGACCCAAGCCACTATAATTATGGCGGACCCATGTTATATTTAGGGTGGGCAAATGCCCACTCTATTTTTTTTTCTCTGATATCTAGAGGGCAATTTAGTAATATACCTTAAAAAACATTGGATTGCCCATCCTCACTCTAGACGGACCTCGACCGGCCAATGACATTACGGCTATGTTACCTCCCTCTCCAACCTTTCTTCAATTCTCTGGACTCTAATAGCGATGACGACAATGACATAGCCCATCACACCTCTACTCGTGCCTTCTTCATTCCCTACACCGACATTGGAATAATTAGTCCGATAATTTCAATTTTGGTATGACACCCCTGCCAAGTGCCTATTTCAGTAATCTCCCTTAATATTTATTTATTTATTATATAGTATATATTAATTATTAGACGAAATTTTTAGAAGAAATTTATTGCATTTGATAGTAACATTTTACATGGTGATTGAGAAGCAATTTTATTTTAAATTATACATTATTCATTTTGATTTTTTTAATATTAATTTTTTATATAATTAGTTTGTTCACCCTCAAAAGTGAGCTTGGTTCCGCCCCTGACTACAACCACCTTATCGGAACTCAGCACTTCACCATAGTAGCCACTATAATCCTCTAGCACTTGTTCCTGACCATCAAAAGGGAGAAGGCGGGAACATGCATTGCAGCTTTTGAACCTTTTTTTATAAGAAATAATAGGAGATGGAAGTAGATAATTAGGAAACAAATTACCAAGATTATGGCGGCTTAATATTTGTTAAAAATATTATGCAGACTATGAAAAGAATGATTCTGAATTTTAGGGATTTTGAGATTTCTAATTTTCTAGATTTGATCAGAAAATATTTGAGAAAAATAATACGCTGCACATTAATAAAAATGATGGTATAATACTAGTAACCAATAGCATGCACAATTTTTTATCGTCAGTTTCCTTTCTATGAAGGTCTGTCTTGATAGGAGGCTGACAAAGGGTTGGTGTGATATAAAGGACTGCTCAACTAAATTAGATTGTTGAAGTTGCTTGTGTTACCACAAGTGATGATGAAGTTATTAAACATGCGTGGAAATACAGGGGATGGGTCTCATTTAACCCTCTGTTATGTTCTCGATTAAACCAATGAATATTGATGCTCTTGAATTAAATTTGTTGATAATTAAGACAGTTTCTATGAAGTCAACATGAAGTTTATGAAGTTAATCTAGTATTTTCTTACGAAAGAATAATAAATGACCATAACCCCAGTAAGTTTACTTGACAAAGAAAATCATAAAAGGATGCATAGTTTTAAATAGTACACAGCTGACGAACATAATCATGGCTTTCAAGAATTTAAAGAAAGTCATTTTGCAATTTTGGTTCTTTTGAGTAGTTTTATGATATAACATCAAAATAAAATTAGCTGCCATTATAGGCCTAGTACATTAGTTTCTTTACTCAACTGTTATCGATTGACAGAGGCATGAAATACTGTGTTAAATACTCACAGCAGCAGAAGGTGATGGCCAGCAATGCAATGCAGCACCTGCATGCACCCCATCTATGGAATTTGAAACAAAAGGAAGCCTGGAGATATCAGCCTTGACCAAGATTAAGTTCCTGGAAGATAATTCTATATGATATCAGATTCTCCAAGCGTACCATCAAATGCAGAACCTCAATTCAGTATATCTCTATGCGGAAACGAATGTCTTTCAAAATAAAAGAGAGGCGCTGATAGAAGAGAAAGTGAAACAAACTCTTTTGGTGTGTTCTCTTGCTTAATGTATTCATAGCACTGACGCAGCATATTTTCGGAGAAGTCCAAAGCAACTACATGAGAATACATTCCACTTTTGGCAAATAACCTTGAGAATAGTCCACTCCCACAGCTTGCATCTATAATAGTTCCTCCAGTTGTAGGCTTAAGGTAATTTTGGGCCATTTTAAACTGTATAGCATGGAAAGGCCCAGAAAAACAGTTTGCATATAATATGTTGTTGGAAACATATCACATAAAAAGTTAATGTTTACTTACTGACTACAGGAATTTCCTTGGAGAAAAATGAGTCAAATGTTAAATGGAAAACGTTAGATCAGCTTGTTTACAATTGCACTGAAAAGGATGTGGCGGGATTTATTTACAATATAAAATCTATCTTTATAGCTATAGATAGTAACACAAGTTTTCTTTCTAACCTCTCTTTCTGGTCCGGGGAAACCACCCCATATAAAACTTTGACATCCCATCTCTCATACAGAAATGGCACCAAAGGATTCTGTACCAATCAAAAGCAAACAAAATTGAGTGAATACATGCACCAAAGATATCTGGAATTAACCAAAAATACTGACGAACAATTTTACAAGCAAAGCTCTCCCATATCTCTTCGGGACTAAGTTCAAAATTATCGATGCATAGTGTCTAATCAGAGAAGGTGTCTGCCTTAATTATTCCCGCTATGATTGTTATAACTAGCAATTATAAGAGGCGACAAAGAAAGCATTTTTCAGGGGATCTCTTCTACCAGTAAAACGTTACATAAAATGCATTATCAGCTTATCCCAGTTATCCGAGAATGGCTTTATGAATCACTTTCCTCCTTTCATTCCAACTAAGTTCTAACTAATTGCTAAACCTATTCCACACACATCTTGTTGAGGCACATAATGCTATGGTTAAATCTCACATCTGATTATTATAAAAATATATTGGTGTAGAAATACCAAGTGGCTGGCCTGCAAAAATGATCATAAGTTTTTGGGTTGAAAATAATTTAAAAAGTTGGACTACTATTCATTAGAAGAAAATAATCATTTATGCTTACACAACTTTTACAACAATTACAATTTTTAAACGACTAAAATTTAAAATAACTAAAAATTATTAGTAAATTAAAGCCAAATGAGAAAGGCTAGGGATTGATAGCCAATAATAAAATTTACATCAAAACTAGTGAAATGAATCTATGTTTTAATTTTACTAGTGGTAGGAAGTTCCCTAAAAGCAACGCTGAATCAATTTGATTGTGTTTAAACATAGCCAAGTTTGCTAGAACGTCAATCACAAGTGACACACCACAACTTAACCAAAATGGTGAAAAGTAAGCAGGATTTAACTAGCAAGTCACCTACAAAGGACACAACACAACTTAATATGATTGTAGTGACTAATGAAGAAGGTAGGACTATATTAGATTTTGTCTTAGCTTATGATTTTGTAGTTCTAACACTTTATTTAAGAAAAGAGATGAACATATTATTACTTATAAAATGGATCTAATAAAACATTGATTATTTTCTCGATAAGAAAAATAGATCGCTTTAAATTGTAAAGATTGTAAGGTCATTCCAAGTGAAATTTTAAGAACCCAACATCAATTATTAGTTTTAGATTTTAAGATGAAAGGTTGTAGGAGAAAAAATAAACTAAATTATTGTCCTAGGATTAGATGTGGACACTTAAAGAACACAAATAAAAATATTTTTAAGAGCAAGCTACAAGAAATTAGAATTTGGGATGCTCATAAGGAAAAAATATCAAGTGAAATTGCTAATTGCTTTTTCAATAAATGTGGAAAAGTCGTGAATAGAAATAGCATTGTTAAAACTTGGTTTAGATGTAAAAACTCGAAGAATTGGAAAAAATATAAAGTGGCCTGTCGAGATTCTAAGAAAACAATATATGATGCAAAAAATTTAGCTTTTAGTGATTTATATAATAGATTAGATACCAAAGAAAGTGAAAGATGTATGTATAAGTTAGCCAACTAAAGAGATAGGAGAAATAAAGACATAGTTCAAGTGAGGGGTATTAAAGATGAAAATAATAAAGTGCTTTTCTTAGAAAAAGAAATTGAAAATAAGTGGATGAGGTATTTTGATAAACTTTTCAATGAAAGATCTGAAAGTACGATTGATTTTAGCAACCTTAATACCCTAAACAAAAATAGAGAATTTCATTTTTATCGTCGTATTAGTAAATCTGAAGTTAGTGAAGCTTTAAAGAAAATGAAATGTGAAAAAGCAGTAAAACCGGATAATATTCCAATTGATGTATGGAAATGTTTAGGAGATCAAGGAATTTCTTGGCTTACAAATCTTTTTAATGTTATTTTAAAGACTAAAAAGATGCCAGATGAGTGGAGAAAGAGTTTGTTGGTTCCTATATTTAAGAATAAAGGTGATGCACAAGAGTGTGCAAATTATAGAGGAATTAAGTTAATGTGCCATACATTAAAATTATGAGAGAGAGTAATTGAGCATAGGTTATGATGTGATTCAAAAGTTTCTCAATCGCTTTGGTTTCATACCGTAGATCTACTATGGATGTTATACATTTGTTAAGAGGTTTGATGGAGAAAGAGAAAGCAAGAAGGATCTACATATGATATTTATTGATTTAGAGAAAGCTTATGATAAATTCTCAAGAGATGTTCTTTGGAGAGTTCTAGAAACGTAAAGGAGTTAATATTGGTTATATTCAAGTCATTAAAGATATGTATACTAGTCAATTACTTGTGTCCAAACACAAGGAGGATTGACAAAATATTTTCCTATTTCTTGGATTACATCAAGAACAACATTAAGCCCTTATCTTTTACTTTAGTTATGGATGTTCTTACAGAGGCATTTACAAGAAGATGTACCTTGGTGTATGCTTTTTCCTGATGACATTCTTCTTGTTGATAAGACTAGAGAGGGAGTCCAATAGAAACTTGAATTATGGAGGTCAACTTTAGAGTCTAAAGGTTTTCGTTTAAGTAGATCTAAAACTGAATATATGGAGTGTAATTTTAGTTGTAGAAGTTTTAGTAGTGTGTGACTTTAGGTGATCAAGTCATTAATAAGAGTGAGCGATTCAGATATTTAGGCTTATTGTTCAAAATGATGGTGAAATAGATGGAGATGTTATTAGTAGAATTCAAGTTGGATGGTTGAAGTGGAGGAATGCATCTGGCCTATTATATGATAGAAAAGTTCCACTTAAACTTAAGGAAAAATTTTATAAGATGGTGGTAAGACCTACAATGACTTATGGTGCAGAATGTTGGCCAATAAAAGAGAAGCATAAGACTAAGTTAAGTGTTACAGAGATGAGGATGCTCAGGTGGATGAGTGGCTTTACTCTTAGAGATAGAATGCAAAATGAGTATGTTCGGGAAAAAGTTGGAGTAGCTCTAGTGACAGATAAGATTAGGGAGAGTCACCTTAGATGGTTTGGCCACATAAAGCGATGACCCGAAGAGAGTAGATGCATTAGATTTGCCTTATGTTAAGAAAGGTAGAGGTAGACCTAAAAAGACTTGGTTAAGATGTATAAAAATGATCTTAGTATACTTGAATTAAATGAGAATTTGACACATAATAGGACACAATGGAGAAAGGATTCATGTAGTAACCCACCTAGTGGGATTAAGGCTGTTGTTGTTGTTGTTGTTGTAAAATAAGCCAAGGATAATATGATCAAAACAAACATTAAATTTGTTACATGAAACATACAAATTTTTAATGTGAAAATAAGCAAAGACTTACATACGAATTATGTGGTATCTATGTAAATTCCCCTAATAAATATTGTTTGTTCTAAGAAAATTAAACATTGATTTACACACATAACACTCAAAACATCTTAAATTATAAATCTAACATCTTAAACATTATTTATTTATCTAACACCTAAATTTTTTAAATATAACAAAAATACCATGTTAGTTCACGTAAGCTTGTTGTCTAACTTCATCTGTGGGCACTCAAGTCAATTTCCCTCTCACAATTAGTAGTGAGAAATTCATATACCAATACCTCCTAAACACATCAAACAAATCTTCACCGCTTCATTCATCTTCCCATCAAGATCTACATCCATAGCCCCATGCATCCTTCGCCACCCCTATCGCCTCCGCACAACCTACCCCCTCGCCTTGGGAAACACCTCCTGCTAAATATAACCTTAAATAATCCAGAAACTCTACTTGCTTAGCAAAAAGACAAAGGTTCATGATGCAATTCAATACAAAACTGCAATTCTATTTGTAAATATAGAATTGCAGGTTCAATCCAAGCTACGATTAATATATAGTACTTCAATAGATCAATGCAGTTTGGATCAGAGATGTTGTACTGAGGAAAGAAATATTTAAATTTATATGAGAATATTTGAATGAATTGTTTTGTTGTTTGAATATGGTTTGCTTTAATTACCTATTGCAAACTATTTGATAATATGATGCATTTGTACGTATTACTTATTACTTTAGTAAAAGTATTACGCTTTAATATATGTTCTGATCAATACATGTAAAAGGTTTGTAATTGTGAGTAACGAGCATCATTGTTATTTGCTTGGTGAGATTTGTCTTTGTGAACTCGATTTCTCAGCCACAGGTGAATACAACAAAAGTAAAAAATGATGAAAGAGAGAAGCATTAATAGAGAAAAAAAATCATATCTATTATTTCCTCTTAAATCTCTTGTTTTGAGCTGCATATAAAAGCTGAAAAAAGATGTGATGGATTTTATGCTACTTGGCCTAAAAGCAGTGGCGGATACAAAGTGGGGGCACTGGGGGCACATGCCCCCACTGGCCACCACCATAATAAAAAAATTAGGATCATCGTTTATGCATACTTGTTGTTCCATCCTTATTTTTTACTACTATTTCGACCCTTCTGCTGTGGCTGCTCCATGGCTGCATAAAAATGAAGAGACTCACAAAGTACCCCTCATCTTTTCTCCCACCCTCCTTCGCAGCAGATCACGCGTCTTTCCTCCCACCCTCCTTCGCATTTGCTTTTGTCTACCTAAATCAACGTGAATTAGTAAATCCGAGTTAATCACGTGAAAGCTGCTTTATTGTTAGGAATTAAGACTTTGTAAATCCGGATTTAACCATGCGAAAGCAGCTTTGCTGCTTTAGGATTCAGTAAATCCGGATTTAACCATGCGGTAGATGATTTAGTGTGTTAAATGATTAAAGCAACTTTTGTTATTTTAATCAATCATAATTAAAAGCCATGACAAGTAAAATTATTTAAAAACATTCTAATGAAAAAAATCTCAGAACTTTATTTTATAATTCAACATCTCCTATAAATAGTTCTTATAAATTTTGAGATTACACATTAGTCTCTAAATTCATTTTATTAATTTCAACCATTTAATTTTTTAATTCATTATTAAATTTACTTAGTTCACTAACTTACTTTGAAAGAAGTTTTTTTTATTAAATAGTTATATCGTGCATATGTGTTCATTTAAGTAATGATTTTATTTTTATTTTATATATGAAATTGAAAATGTTATATTTAAAAAAATTCAAGTATGGCGATTGGTTGCTTGTAGATGGAAATTATATTTAGAAAAATTATAATATATGTTTTCTATTTATTTATGTTTTGAAAAAAAATATTATACTTGAGAAAGTTCTTAGTGGAACTTAAAGTTTACATTAGCTTATGTGGATCATGTTACAATTTCATTAGCTTCAAAATTTTTAATATTACATCAAAAAATAGTATCATCATTAACTTTGTTATTGAAATTTACTTTATTTTAAATTTTATTATATCTTTGATAAATATTTAATCATTAACTATATACTTTATATAAGGTGTCCCTTGAATATTAGAATATTTAGAAATATTTTTAATGAAATATTATTCACAATCGACTTGGAGGGAGAAATTATAGATGATGCATAATATAAATGTCACGACCTGGCCCGAGAGCTTGGAATACCAATGCGGGAACAGACGGTCGGACGGATAAAAGAAAAACTTACATAACACTTCGAATCTTAATTAAAATCTCCAATCATACAAAAGTTAAATCATTTGTGGATTGTAGTAGCTCTTGTATGATTGGAGATTTTAATTAAGATTCGAAGTGTTATGTAAGTTTTTCTTTTATCCGTCAACTCCTATTCGCAGATTCCAAGCTCACTCGTGACAAGAGTGGTATCAGAGCTAGATTTTATATTAGGGACATAAGTATGATCATAATCAAAGAGCCATTAGGAAGAGAATAAATTTTATGAAGAAATTTGCATATGATTATAATGATTGATGCATAACGGTTATAATTAATTTGTGCTTCTCAGGCCTATGGAATCAATTCAGGAAGATGCTATGGGTGAAAATAGAGAGACACAAACACCGAAAGCAATTTGGTGCAACCACCTTCAATGATAGATGCATTTACTTAAATGATGGAAGCAATGAATCAAATGATGGAAACAATGACTCAAATGTTAAGAAATGATACACAAGCTAGTGGAAGTGGTGTAGAATCAGAAAATTGGTTGATGCGGATAGAAAAAATTCTAGAAAGTATGTCATGCCCTCCAAAAAGAAGAGTTGCTTTGGCTTCTTTTGCTTTTGAGGGCGAAGCTGAGAGATGGTGGCGAGGGCAGTTGAAAGAGAAGTTTGAAGGAAAGTCTTGCAATCTTTTTTTATGGGAGGACTTTGTGAAGACTTTTATAGATTAGTTTGTACCCCTCTCAGTTAGGAGACAAATGCAGGACAAATTCATCAGATTGGTATAGAGAGATCGTTCTATAATGCAATATGAAGCTGAGTTTACAATACTTTCAAGGTATGTACCTCAATTGATACCAAATGAAGAAGAAAAATGCCACAAGTTTCTATCTGGACTGAAGGATGTAGTCAGACAGCCCTTGATTCCTCTAGGTATTGATGACTATGCCGTACTGATGAAGAGGGCTAGAAGGATAGAACTGAATGTGCAAGTTACTCAGAGGAGGAGGGATATTCAAAAGAGGAGGAATGATGATAGGCCGAAATTTGGGCAGAATGTTCAAACTAAAAAATCAAACTAGAAGAAGCTTAAGTCATATACCAATGCCAGCAATAGCAGTATAATCACATGCCCAAAATGTGTAAGAGCACATAAAGGAGAGTGCCTTTCAGGCACAAACACTTGCTATTAGTGCCATCAGCCATAAAATATGGCAAAATCTTGTCATATCTTGAGTCAGAAATCTTCAATGGATGCTAGGACAAGTATTCAACCTCCCTAGATGACTGTTGATAGACAAAAGATGACTGAATCGACTGCATCAGTTCCATCTCAAACTCAGAACCGACAGAACACACAGCCTCGAGTTTTTGCACTCACGCAATAAGAAGCAAAAGACTCTCCTGATGTTATTACATGTATGTCTTTATTTAAATTAGCATTATTATAATTTTATATTGTGCTAGATATATTTGTTTTATATATCTACTCATTTATAGGTATCATCTTTATTGAAAGTAAATCAGTTAGAGTTTTATTTGATATTGGAGCATCACATTCATTTATATCTGAGGAATGTGTGAAAAATTTGGGATTGCAAGTAATGAAAATGTCTGTAGTACTTTCAGTAGCAATACCAAATGGGTCTCAAATGAATGCTAGAAATATTTGCAGTGTGAACCTGAATATCTGTGAAAGAGGTTTGGATGCAGATTAAATAGCACTACTCATATATGAATTTGATGTGATTTTAGGAATAGATTGGCTATCTAAACATTATGCTACTATAGATTATTGTAAAAAGATAGTCAAATTTTATATTCCTGGAGAAGAAGAATTCAAATTTGTGGGGCATAACGAAGTATTAGCTATGATGGTGTCTTGCTTAAAAGTTCAAAAGATGCTAGAAAAAAGCTATGGAAGTTTTCTTGCTCAAGTCACCGATGTTACTAAAGAAGTAAAAAGTTAGAGGATATACCAAGAAGAAAGGAGTATCCGTAAGTCTTTATGGATGAGTAACTGTGTTTACCTCCGCCGAGAGATAGATTTCTCTATTGATTTAATTCAATGCAAAACCCGAAAAAGTACCATATAGAATGACAATCAAAGAATTACAAGAGTTGAAGAATCAGCTACAAGAATTGTTAGAGAATGGATTTATCAGGCCTAGCACATCTCCTTGGGGAGCTCCTGTATTATTTGTGAAGAAGAAAAATGGGAACTTAAGGCTATGCATCGATTATAGAGAGCTTAACAAACTCACATTGAAAAATAAATATCCTTTGTCAAGAATTGATAATCTTTTTGATCAACTAGAAGGAACTTTAATATTTTCAAAAATTGATTTAAGATCGTTATCATCTTGAGAATCAAAGAAGAAGA